>QRFJ01003423.1:33486-111091 GCA_006176705.1 Cocos nucifera | reverse complement strand
AAAGCTCTATATTCTATGAAAAAATTAGAATAAAATTCATCCAATAAATAGGGAAAAAAAGAGTCCAAGTTAGGTCAAATTTCTAGACTAGGAATATCCAAACATGGAAAGTTGTTGGGGTGCCCAACTCTTAGGCGCCTCCTCCATAATTTTTGGCATAGACAAGCAAGAAAGGTTGCATAAAAAAAGGAAATTATTTTTATAAAATAAAATAATAATTAATTAAAAGAAGGGGTGGCACTCAAGGGAAGATGTTTTGGTCAACAAGGATTCTATTTCATAGAATCCTAAGAAAAATCAATTTCTCCTTTGACTTGGTCTTCCACCTAGCTTCCAAATATGACTTGGAGGGATAGAGGGGGTGTGGAAATCTAGAAGAAAGGGATATTTTATGAAAGAAACCTAAAAAATAGGTATGGGGGTGTTGAGACTAAGGTGGCACAAGGAGATAGGGAGTCCTAGTCACACTAGGACTCCTATTTTGACTTGGCCAAACAAGACTTTTAACCAAATAAAATCAAGATTAAACCAACCCAATTAAATAAGACCCTAACCAATTTAAGGACTTAATTAAATCAAATTTAATTCTAATTTGTTTTCTAATTAAATTAAAAAATTATATTAATCCGAGTCCTAGTTAGACTAGGATTAGTTCTTCCTTGCACTTGGCTTATCCAATAAATAAATTAAACTTGATCCAATCAAGTCCAAATCAAATCTAATTAAGTTATATTTAATTAGACTTAATTTTAATCTATTGGTTTAATCAAATTAAGTCAATTAGCAATTCAATTGCTAATCAATCCTCCTATAACACTTGCACTAGGTTAAATACCAATCGTATTGATTTTTTAATGCTAGAATGATTCTTAATCATTGATCAACCATCCGATCAGATCATAAGATCTAATGTGTGTGATATTATAGGTTTGAAGCTAAGTTGGTAGCACAAGAATAAATTTTTATACCAATCAAAGTGACTATCTAGCAATGATACCCGACGGTCGGATAGATCAAAGCTATAGATCACCATCCTTAGAACCCTTGCAGATATAGTTTTCATATAATTCATCCCCTTGACCACAATGCTCGTAGGATACCTCAGAGTTCAACTATCAACTCTGATCAAATTATCCACATTGTATTTCAAAATATCAAATCTATCTGATGGATTATCCTAGCTAAGGTTTTGCTATATTGAAATATAGTCATACATTCTTCTCCAACTCTTAGAGTGGTCAATTTCATCTTGATCACACTCCAACTTTGCAAGTACTTGACTATGCTCAGAAGCCTTTCGTTGTTGAATTAAAAATTTAGTTAGTCTGATACCAAAGCACAGTGAGTTGCTTGCAAGTCACTGAGGTGATCTCAGGTCTAAGGGATTGATGCGTGCTAATTTATAGCTATGGCAAGTGCACCAGTCGATCAAGTAATAAAGTGAATGAGTAGAGTATCGTCCCTAGAGGATTGGAAAATAAGTACTGAAAAGCTCTTTCCTATGCTTTATTTAGAAGATCGATTTATGAGAATAAGAAATTAAAAAAAATAAAAAAAATAATTAAAAGTTTTTAATTAAATAGAGAGAGTGTAAATTATTAGGGTTTTAAATTCAAGAGCAATGGATTACTAAGGCAATCGGTTCACCAACTCAGTCAATACAATATTCAGATTTTTAGATTAATTTTATTTCATGTGACGGTGGAGTCTCCTAATTTATTCACTACCCTTTGGTCCAGGCATAGCAAAACTATTAATATTTATTAATTACCCTTTGGTCCAGGTGTAATTTAAATAAATATTAATGCATTAGGTTTTGTGAAACCCTCTAATTAAAATACGCTGCGTCCAAAGCGCACTAAAATTTCCGCATGCATATGAATTCTAATTTGATTCATAATACAAGGTATATAATCAAGAAGCATTAACATAGATGTACTTGGTCCGTAACATCTATGTTCATCAGATCAATTAGAAGATGGCCAGTAATCTAAAAGCATTAAGATCAGATTTATATACTCCTCATGAATAAAATTTAAAAATAAATCATACTGAATATTGCATCAAAAGAGTGGCTACACCTTAGCCTTAGTAAAATAAAATTTAGTTCATGATAACAAATTCAAAAATAGCAAATAAAATAAAAAGCATAGAAGAAATTAGACTGTTTGATTGCTGAAATTGATTGTCTGCTGCTCTTGATGTGGAGAACTTGGCGAAGAAGAAGAGGCTCCTTGATCGATGTCTTGATCGTCGAAGAAAAATAAAAAAAAACCCTTTTTTGATTTTCTCACAAATCACTTTTTTTATCTCTCTCCTCTCTCTTTCTCTCTCTCTTTCTCTCTCTCTTTCTCCCCGTCTCTCTCTTTGTCTCTCTCTTTCTCTCTTTTTTTTTTTTCTCACGGACAACTAGGCTTTTTTTATAGGTAAAGAGTTTTATTTCCCCCAAAATTCATCAAAAATTAGGTTTAGGACTCCTAAATCAACTCAAATTAAGATCTGGGATAATTCTGCCCGTTAGATCTTGATCAAACGGTCCAAAAACCACTCAAAAACCCCTTAAAATAACCCAGATCAAGTCGGATTTAATATCAGCCGTTGGATCATCCATTGGATCGAATCTGGGCCGTCCGATCGCGTTGAAATAAGCCTTCAGACCTTTAGTTTTATGTCGGGATGAATCTCGGCCGTTGGATCTCGATCGGGAGCTGCGGATGCCGTCCATCAGCGCCTTCTTCTCGTCCGTCCGATCAAGCTTCAGTGAAAACCGCCCGTTGGATCAGCCAGAATTCCCAAATTGCCCTCCGTGGACCGTGCGCGAGCCCGGTGTTGCGTGGACCGCCGCGTTCTTCAGCCAATCAGCGCGCGCTTTATGCTATGAAATTCCCGAATTACCCTTCAGATGGTCCACCGTGCGCCGCGAAAAATGCTGACGTCATCCTGACGTCAGCGTTGCGTCGGCATTTTTTTTTTTTTTTTTTTTTTGAAATTCGATTCTGGGCTCGTTTGAAGTCCGTTTTGCCTGAAATTTTTTTCATCTGAACCAGAAAAATAAGATCTTCACATTGGTGGCCTTCTTTCCTACATAAGATTAATAAAAAGTATCAATTTCTAATAAAATAGATTAATTTATTTTATAATTTAATACTTTTATTAGTATATTTTTACCACTTATCACACCCCCCAACTTAGTCATTGCTAGTCCCTTAGCAATGTTTTATTTAATACCATATTTCAATAAGATTATCCATCACAAAGATAAAATCTAGGATTAAAGGTCAAAAAGTTTAGAAAATACTGCTAACTAAGCATTGAGCTTCAGAAGCAAATTTTTCAGTCAATACAATTAAAAACTTTCTTAGAGTACATCAAAGATCTATAGCACTTGTGTTCGTGATGACTAACTTTAGCATTTCAGTATTAAATTAAAAGAACAAAAGTATCCTCTCTTATCACCTATTTTGGTCAATTTTCTATACATTCTCAATTTTATACTCATGAATTAAGGTAGCTTTCACACTGCCTTTTTTTTTTTTTTTTTTTTTTTTTTACTGTGCTGAGCATCCTGGCCTTTCCTTCACCATTTTACGTGAATTTTCACACTTGACCTAGGTGCAGAGATCCAGTTACTAGGCTTTGGGCAATCCACATATACTCTGTCTTTTGCACTTTATTTATAGGCAGGTAGCTCTTTCCTTAAATTCAAGTTTTTTTGATTAGAATGTATATTAATTATCAATTTTCAGTGATAATTGAATCCTCAGTTGACCTTATAATCAATACCTACTTTGCCTTGTTAGTGTGCATGTGCAATAAAAAGTGCTAATAATCTTTTAATGACCTAAGTAGGCTGCTAAAAGTTGACCAACTAATCTACTTCTTTAACTCATTACATTCATTAGCAAATAATTCTATCTTTTATCACTTATCCAGTTTATCTTGCTCAAGATTTTCTTCTTGACACATGATTTTTTTTTTTTTTTATATATATAATTATTCTACATTGTCTTAAAGGAGAAAGAAAAATAAAGGATGTAATAAAGGATAGGAAAGGAATACACCTGATTTTGGTTCAAGTCTGGTTCTTTGGAGCTTTGAAATTTTGCTTGAGTTCTCATTGATTTTTCTGCAAAATTGAAAATACACACCAGAGCAGTAAAAGAGCAACAACAAATTACTAAAAAATAAAAGAAAAGAAAAATGATCAAAACTAAAAAGAAAAGAAACAACCTATCTAGTAGTTCTGATTTATAGTCTTCAGCTTGACTTTCTTTAAGTTCTAAAGTGGATCAATCGGTGCCACTTCAATTGGAATACTTTCATGTTTGATCGAGTCTTCTTTCAATTTGACATTGCTCGCTTTTATAGTCTCAAACCTATTTTCTACAGAATTCTCATATAATGGATTGTCAATAATGTCAATTAAAAAATAAGTTTGATTATCATCAGGATGTTTAGTATCTTTAAAAATATTAAAAGTAACTTGTTCATCTTGGACTCTAAGAATTAATTTTTCCTTGTTGAACATCTATTAAAGCTCCTCCAGTAGCTAAAAAGGGTCTCCCTAAAATAAGGGGTACATCATAATCTTCTTCCATATCAAGAACAATAAAATCAACAGGAAAAATAAACTTGTTTACCTTTACCAAGACATCCTCCACTATACCTCTTGGATATTTAATGGATCTATCGGCTAATTGAAGAGTAATAGTGGTAGGCTTTGGTTCTCCTAGACCCAGCTTTCTGAAAATAGAAAAAGGCATGAGATTTATGCTTGCTCCTAAATCACATAAAACTTTATCAAAACTACAATCACCAATAATGCAGGGGATAGTAAAACTCCCTGGATCTTTTAGCTTCTGTGGTAATTTATTTTGAAGTATTGCTGAGCATTCTTCATTCAAATTTATTCTCTCATGCTCCTTCAGCTTTTTCTTATTTGTTAAGATTTCTTTGAGAAACTTGGCATACCTGGGCATTTGAGTAATAGCATCTACAAAAGGAATATTAATATGTAAATTCTTTAAAATTTTGAAAAAGTTAGAAAATTCCTTATCTGGATGCTGTATTTGTCTCTCTGGGAATGGTAGTGGCGGCACGTAGGGCTTCACATTTGGATCAGCAAACCGTATACCTGGAGACCATCCATCTGCTGGTTGTTTTGGTGACTGACGAGTTTGAGTTGATGGTTCCTTATTTGTAGTTGGCTCTTCAGTCTCTTTCTTCTGATGTAGCTCCTCCAGCTTTGTACCACTTCTTAGGGTGATAGCATTGACTTGCTCCCTTGGATTTGTCTCCGTATTGCTTGGCAAGGATCCTTGAGGTCTCTCGGAGATTATCTTAGCCATTTGACCTATTTGCATCTCCAAGTTTCGAATTGCTGCTGTTTGGTCTTGCCTAAGTTTGGCTTCCAAATTTTTTATAGTTGCTTCTTGGTTTTGCATAAATTTGACCATCAGCTCTTCCATGTTGGACTTCTTTTCAGGTACTTGGAATCCCGGGGGTGGCTGTTGTGCTGCATTTTGATTGCTCCATGAGAAATTTGGGATGCTGCCTCCACCCTTGATTGTATGTGTTGGAGTAGGGATTGTTTTGTTGCGGCCTGAAAAAATTACCAATATAATTAGCTGTATCAGTTGTTTTAGCAAAAGGATTACCTATCTGGCAATTGCTCGTATCGTGTCCTCCTCCACACAGGTCACAAGTCATGCTCTGAACATGCATAGCTGTTCCCTTTAAGTTGTTGACTTCGGCTCTAAGGGCTGCAATTTCAGCTAGTAAAGTTGGCACGCAATCTACTCCCTGCACAGCTGCTAGTCTTTTTGGCATCATGCGCTCTGTCTGCCATTGATAGCTATTTGATGCCATCTCATCGATCAGATCGAAGGCTTCTTCCTCCATTTTTTGATTAATGGTTCCTCCTGCTGCTGCATCAATCATAGATCGATTAGTAGGAGATAAACCATTATAGAAAGTTTGTACCTGAAGCCATACGGATAGTTGATGATGTGGACATCTCCTCAGCAGTTCCTTGAAATGCTCCCAAGCCTCATATAGTGTCTCCATGTCCATCTGCATAAAAGAAGTGATATCGTTGCGCATCTTAGCAGTTTTGGAAGGTGGAAAGTACTTGGCTAAGAATTTTTGGGCTAGGACATCCCAAGTTGTGATAGAACCTGCAGGAAGAGAATGAAGCCAATTTTTAGCTTTATCCCATAAAGAGAAAGGAAATAACCTTAATCTAATAGCATCATCCGACACCCCATTAATTTTAAAAGTATCGCAAAGTTCAAGAAAATTAGAAATATGGGCATTCGGATCATCATGCATGTGTCCACTGAATTGGACAGTTGATTGAATCATCTGGATCATCGCCGATTTTATTTCGAAGTTGTTTGCTCGTACAGGCGGTCTCCTGATGCTCGAAGCTGCATCGGACTACAGATGGTGTGATATAATCATTTAATGGATGATGTACTGGTCGAATAGCTTCATGCTGTCCTTCAGTCGCCATATCCAATCCTAGATTGATGTCGTTAGGATCTTCAGCTGCCATGTTTCTCTCTTGTTGTAGTCTTCTAATAGTTCTTTCAATTTCTGGATCTAAAGGTAGTAAGTTACTATGTCCAGTACGTGTCATGCACTTAAATTTTTTTTTTAATAATAAAAATTAAAAATAAATTTCTAAAGTAAAGCTAGGATCAAAATTTCAATATTATTTTAGACACAATCCCCGGCAACGGTGCCAAAAACTTGATGCGTGCTAATTTATAGCTATGGCAAGTGCACCAGTCGATCAAGTAATAAAGTGAATGAGTAGAGTATCGTCCCTAGAGGATTGGAAAATAAGTACTGAAAAGCTCTTTCCTATGCTTTATTTAGAAGATCGATTTATGAGAATAAGAAATTAAAAAAAAATAAAAAAAATAATTAAAAGTTTTTAATTAAATAGAGAGAGTGTAAATTATTAGGGTTTTAAATTCAAGAGCAATGGATTACTAAGGCAATCGGTTCACCAACTCAGTCAATACAATATTCAGATTTTTAGATTAATTTTATTTCATGTGACGGTGGAGTCTCCTAATTTATTCACTACCCTTTGGTCCAGGCATAGCAAATCTATTAATATTTATTAATTATCCTTTGGTCCAGGTGTAATTTAAATAAATATTAATGCATTAGGTTTTGTGAAACCCTCTAATTAAAATACGCTGCGTCCAAAGCGCACTAAAATTCCCGCATGCATATGAATTCTAATTTGATTCATAATACAAGGTATATAATCAAGAAGCATTAACATAGATGTACTTGGTCCGTAACATCTATGTTCATCAGATCAATTAGAAGATGGCCAGTAATCTAAAAGCATTAAGATCAGATTTATATACTCCTCATGAATAAAATTTAAAAATAAATCATACTGAATATTGCATCAAAAGAGTGGCTACACCTTAGCCTTAGTAAAATAAAATTTAGTTCATGATAACAAATTCAAAAATAGCAAATAAAATAAAAAGCATGAAGAAATTAGACTGTTTGATTGCTGAAATTGATTGTCTGCTGCTCTTGATGTGGAGAACTTGCGAAGAAGAAGAGGCTCCTTGATGTCTTGATCGTTGAAGAAAAATAAAAAAAAACCCCTTTTAATTTTCTCATAAATCACTTTTTTTTTCTCTCTCTCTCTCTCTCTTTCTCCCCGTCTCTCTCTTTGTCTCTCTTCTTTTTCTTTTTTTTATTTCACGGCAACAGGCTTTTTTTATAGGTAAAGAGTTTTATTCCCCCCAAAATTCATCAAAAATTAGGTTTAGGACTCCTAAATCAACTCAAATTAAGATCTGGGTAATTCTGCCCATTAGATCTTGATCAAACGGTCCAAAAACCACTCAAAAACCCCTTAAAATAACCCAGATCAAGTCGGATTTAATATCAGCCGTTGGATCGATCCGTTGGATCGAATCTGGGCCGTCCGATCGCGTTGAAATAAGCCTTCAGACCTTTAGTTTTATGTCGGGATGAATCTCGGACCGTTGGATCTCGATCGGGAGCTGTGGATGCCGTCCATCAGCGCCTTCTTCTCGTCCGTCCGATCAAGCTTCAGTGAAAACCGCCCGTTGGATCAAGCCAGAATTCCCAAATTGCCCTCCGTGGACCGTGCGCGAGCCCGGTGTTGCGTGGACCGCCGCGTTCTTCAGCCAATCAACGCGCGCTTTATGCTATGAAATTCCCGAATTACCCTTCAGATGGTCCACCGTGCGCCGCGAAAAATGCTGACGTCATCCTGACGTCAGCGTTGCGTCGGCGATTTTTTTTTTTTTTTTTTGAAATTCAATTCTGGGCTCGTTTGAAGTCCGTTTTGCCTGAAATTTTTTTCATCTGAACCAAAAAAATAAGATCTTCACATTGGTGGCCTTCTTTCCTACATAAGATTAATAAAAAGTATCAATTTCTAATAAAATAGATTAATTTATTTTATAATTTAATACTTTTATTAGTATATTTTTACCACTTATCACACCCCCCAACTTAGTCATTGCTAGTCCCTTAGCAATGTTTTATTTAATACCATATTTCAATAAGATTATCCATCACAAAGATAAAATCTAGGATTAAAGGTCAAAAAGTTTAGAAAATACTGCTAACTAAGCATTGAGCTTCAGAAGCAAATTTTTCAGTCAATACAATTAAAAACTTTCTTAGAGTACATCAAAGATCTATAGCACTTGTGTTCGTGATGACTAACTTTAGCATTTCAGTATTAAATTAAAAGAACAAAAGTATCCTCTCTTATCACCTATTTTGGTCAATTTTCTATACATTCTCAATTTTATACTCATGAATTAAGGTAGCTTTCACACTGCCTTTTCTTTTTTTTTTTTTTTTTTTTTTTTTTTACTGTGCTGAGCATCCTGGCCTTTCCTTCACCATTTTACGTGAATTTTCACACTTGACCTAGGTGCAGAGACCCAGTTACTAGGCTTTGGGCAATCCACATATACTCTGTCTTTTGCACTTTATTTATAGGCAGGTAGCTCTTTCCTTAAATTCAAGTTTCTTTGATTAGAATGTATATTAATTACCAATTTTCAGTGATAATTGAATCCTCAGTTGACCTTATAATCAATACCTACTTTGCCTTGTTAGTGTGCATGTGCAATAAAAAGTGCTAATAATCTTTTAATGACCTAAGTAGGCTGCTAAAAGTTGACCAACTAATCTACTTCTTTAACTCATTACATTCATTAGCAAATAATTCTATCTTTTATCACTTATCCAGTTTATCTTGCTCAAGATTTTCTTCTTGACACATGATTTTTTTTTTTTTTTATTAACTTGTTCTATGTTGTCTTAAAGGAGAAAGAAAAATAAAGGATGTAATAAAGGATAGGAAAGGAATACACCTGATTTGGTTCAAGTCTGGTTCTTTGGAGCTTTGAAATTTTGCTTGAGTTCTCATTGATTTTTCTGCAAAATTGAAAATACACACCAGAGCAGTAAAAGAGCAACAATAAATTACTAAAAAATAAAAGAAAAAAAAAATGATCAAAACTAAAAAGAAAAGAAACAACCTATCTAGTAGTTCTGATTTATAGTCTTCAGCTTGACTTTCTTTAAGTTCTAAAGTGGATCAATCTGGTGCCACTTCAATTGGAATACTTTCATGTTTGATCGAATCCTCTTTCAATTTGACATTGCTCGCTTTTATAGTCTCAAACCTATTTTCTACAGAATTCTCATATAATGGATTATCAATAATATCAATTAAAAAATAAGTTTGATTATCATCAGGATGTTTAGTATCTTTAAAAATATTAAAAGTAACTTGTTCGTCTTGGACTCTAAGAATTAATTTTCCTTATTGAACATCTATTAAAGCTCCTCCAGTAGCTAAAAAGGGTCTCCCTAAAATAAGGGGTACATCATAATCTTCTTCCATATCAAGAACAATAAAATCAATAGGGAAAATAAACTTGTTTACCTTTACCAAGACATCCTCCACTATACCTCTTGGATATTTAATGGATCTATCGGCTAATTGAAGAGTAATAGTGGTAGGCTTTGGTTCTCCTAGACCCAGCTTTCTGAAAATAGAAAAAGGCATGAGATTTAATGCTTGCTCCTAAATCACATAAAACTTTATCAAAACTACAATCACCAATAATGCAGGGGATAGTAAAACTCCCTGGATCTTTTAACTTCTGTGGTAATTTATTTTGAAGTATTGCTGAGCATTCTTCATTCAAATTTATTCTCTCATGCTCCTTCAGCTTTTTCTTATTTGTTAAGATTTCTTTGAGAAACTTGGCATACCTGGGCATTTGAGTAATAGCATCTACAAAAGGAATATTAATATGTAAATTCTTTAAAATTTTGAAAAAGTTAGAAAATTCCTTATCTGGATGCTGTATTTATCTCTCTGGGAATGGTAGTGGCGGCACGTAGGGCTTCACATTTGGATCAGCAAACCGTATACCTGGAGACCATCCATCTGCTGGTTGTTTTGGTGACTGACGAGTTTGAGTTGATGGTTCCTTATTTATAGTTGGCTCTTCAGTCTCTTTCTTCTGATGTAGCTCCTCCAGCTTTGTACCACTTCTTAGGGTGATAGCATTGACTTGCTCCCTTGGATTTGTCTCCGTATTGCTTGGCAAGGATCCTTGAGGTCTCTCGGAGATTATCTTAGCCATTTGACCTATTTGCATCTCCAAGTTTCGAATTGCTGCTATTTGGTCTTGCCTAAGTTTGGCTTCCAAATTTTTTATAGTTGCTTCTTGGTTTTGCATAAATTTGACCATCAGCTCTTCCATGTTGGACTTCTTTTCAGGTACTTGGAATCCCGGGGGTGGCTGTTGTGCTGCATTTTGATTGCTCCATGAGAAATTTGGGATGCTGCCTCCACCCTTGATTGTATGTGTTGGAGTAGGGATTGTTTTGTTGCGGCCTGAAAAAATTACCAATATAATTAGCTGTATCAGTTGTTTTAGCAAAAGGATTACCTGTCTGGCAATTGCTCGTATCGTGTCCTCCTCCACACAGGTCACAAGTAATGCTCTGAACATGCATAGCTGTTCCCTTTAAGTTGTTGACTTCGGCTCTAAGGGCTGCAATTTCAGCTAGTAAAGTTGGCACGCAATCTACTCCCTGCACAGCTGCTAGTCTTTTTGGCATCATGCGCTCTGTCTGCCATTGATAGCTATTTGATGCCATCTCATCGATCAGATCGAAGGCTTCTTCCTCCATTTTTTGATTAATGGTTCCTCCTGCTGCTGCATCAATCATAGATCGATTAGTAGGAGATAAACCATTATAGAAAGTTTGTACCTGAAGCCATACGGGTAGTTGATGATGTGGACATCTCCTCAGCAGTTCCTTGAAATGCTCCCAAGCCTCATATAGTGTCTCCATGTCCATCTGCATAAAAGAAGTGATATCGTTGCGCATCTTAGCAGTTTTGGAAGGTGGAAAGTACTTGGCTAAGAATTTTTGGGCTAGGACATCCCAAGTTGTGATAGAACCTGCAGGAAGAGAATGAAGCCAATTTTTAGCTTTATCCCATAAAGAGAAAGGAAATAACCTTAATCTAATAGCATCATCCGACACCCCATTAATTTTAAAAGTATCGCAAAGTTCAAGAAAATTAGAAATATGGGCATTCGGATCATCATGCATGTGTCCACTGAATTGGACAGTTGATTGAATCATCTGGATCATCGTCGATTTTATTTCGAAGTTGTTTGCTCGTACAGGCGGTCTCCTGATGCTCGAAGCTGCATCGACTATAGATGGTGTGATGTAATCATTTAATGGACGATGTACTGGTCGAATAGCTTCATGCTGTCCTTCAGTCGCCATATCCAATCCTAGATTGATGTCGTTAGGATCTTCAGCTGCCATGTTTCTCTCTTGTTGTAGTCTTCTAATAGTTCTTTCAATTTCTGGATCTAAAGGTAGTAAGTTACTATGTCCAGTACGTGTCATGCACTTAAATTTTTTTTTTTTAATAATAAAAATTAAAAATAAATTTCTAAAGTAAAGCTAGGATCAAAATTTCAATATTATTTTAGACACAATCCCCGGCAACGGTGCCAAAAACTTGATGCGTGCTAATTTATAGCTATGGCAAGTGCACCAGTCGATCAAGTAATAAAGTGAATGAGTAGAGTATCGTCCCTAGAGGATTGGAAAATAAGTACTGAAAAGCTCTTTCCTATGCTTTATTTAGAAGATCGATTTATGAGAATAAGAAATTAAAAAAAATAAAAAAAATAATTAAAAGTTTTTAATTAAATAGAGAGAGTGTAAATTATTAGGGTTTTAAATTCAAGAGCAATGGATTACTAAGGCAATCGGTTCACCAACTCAGTCAATACAATATTCAGATTTTTAGATTAATTTTATTTCATGTGACGGTGGAGTCTCCTAATTTATTCACTACCCTTTGGTCCAGGCATAGCAAAATCTATTAATATTTATTAATTACCCTTTGGTCCAGGTGTAATTTAAATAAATATTAATGCATTAGGTTTTGTGAAACCCTCTAATTAAAATACGCTGCGTCCAAAGCGCACTAAAATTCCCGCATGCATATGAATTCTAATTTGATTCATAATACAAGGTATATAATCAAGAAGCATTAACATAGATGTACTTGGTCCGTAACATCTATGTTCATCAGATCAATTAGAAGATGGCCAGTAATCTAAAAGCATTAAGATCAGATTTATATACTCCTCATGAATAAAATTTAAAAATAAATCATACTGAATATTGCATCAAAAGAGTGGCTACACCTTAGCCTTAGTAAAATAAAATTTAGTTCATGATAACAAATTCAAAAATAGCAAATAAAATAAAAAGCATGAAGAAATTAGACTGTTTGATTGCTGAAATTGATTGTCTGCTGCTCTTGATGTGGAGAACTTGGCGAAGAAGAAGAGGCTCCTTGATCGATGTCTTGATCGTCGAAGAAAAAAAAAAAAAAACCTTTTTTGATTTTCTCACAAATCACTTTTCTTTTATCTCTCTCCTCTCTCTTTCTCTCTCTCTTTCTCCCTCTCTCTCTTTCTCCCCGTCTCTCTCTTTGTCTCTCTCTCTTTCTCTCTCTCTTTTTTTTTTCTCACGACAACACTAGGTTCTTTTATAGGTAAAGAGTTTTATTCCCCCCAAAATTCATCAAAAATTAGGTTTAGGACTCCTAAATCAACTCAAATTAAGATCTGGGTAATTCTGCCCGTTAGATCTTGATCAAACGGTCCAAAAACCACTCAAAAAGCCCTTAAAATAACCCAGATCAAGTCGGATTTAATATCAGCCGTTGGATCATCCATTGGATCGAATCTGGGCCATCCGATCGCATTGAAAGAAGGCTTCAGATCTATAGTTTAACGTCGGGATGAATCTCAGCCGTTGGATCTCGATCGGGAGCTGCGGATGCCGTCCATCAGCGCCTTCTTCTCGTCCGTCCGATCAAGCTTCAGTGAAAACCGCCCGTTAGATCAGCCAGAATTCCCAAATTGCCCTCCGTGGACCGTGCGCGAGCCCGGTGTTGCATGGACCGCCGCATTCTTCAGCCAATCAGTGCGCTCTTCTTGCTGTGAAATTCTCGAATTACCCTTCAGATGGTCCACCGTGCACCGCGAAAAATGCTGACGTCAGCGTTGCGTCGGCGGTTTTTTTTTTTTTTTTTTTGAAATTCAATTCTAGGCTCGTTTGAAGTCCGTTTTGCCTAAAATTTTTTTCATCTGAACCAGAAAAATGAGATCTTCATATTTGTGGCCTTCTTTCCTACATAAGATTAATAAAAATATTAATTTTTTAATAAAATAGATTAATTTATTTTATAATTTAATACTTTTATTAGTATATTTTTACCACTTATCAGGGATACTTATATCTATTCCCATCAAAGATATTCTCGATAGTGGAATACTTTGGAGTTGATCATATTCAATGACGATGTACCCATACATCTCACCTGTATATCATATCAGTGTCTCCATACTCCTTGGTTAAGAGGACAACCAACCTATATAGCATATAGTGATCTATGCTCGATAGACGTTGTTGTCCTAATTAATAGCCTATCATTTGGTCGTAAATAAATTTAAGGACTAATCGATAAATCCTCTCTTTATCGAAACTAAACAGTTCTAAGGACTTCATCACAACAATGGAGTTCATTAGAAGATGTAAACTTATAATGAAAAAGATGCCAAAATATTTTTATTAATTAATAAATCAATTATAATTACAAACTAGATCAATCATCAACAGACTGATGATTGGCTTTGGGACATAATTTTCAATAAAAAGAAGGATCTTCTAAAGGTATTCTCATCATTAAGATGAACCTAATGATTTTTTTTTAAATCCAGTTGGATGCTTGACTTTGGATCTAGTGCTCATCTATGCACTTCTTTGCAGGATCTTAAGGATAGCAGGAGGCTAAGGGATGGCGAGATGATCCTACATATTGGAAATAAAGTAAAAGTTGCTACTATGGCCATGGGAATATATTCTCTATGACTATCATCAAGAAGCATCTTAGTACTTAAGAACTATTTTTATGTACCTACTGCGAGAAAGAATCTAATTTCTATCTCTTGTTTAGCATAGGATGGATATATAATTAATTTTAATAAGGACCACTGTATTATTCTTTATAAAAAAATAAAATTGGAAGTAGTTTTTTAATTAACAGTCTTTATCAATTATATGTTGATGTATCTGTAAATTACATCGAGCAAAATATGAATGCCATAGGATCTAAATGATCTAGAGATAGTATAAATGAAAAGTACCTGTAGCACCTTAGGCTAGGTCATATAGCAGAAGACCGGATTAATAAATTAAAGAAAATTATACTAATGGGTCTATTGACTTTTGAGTCATATCCGATTAATGAGTCAAGCCTTCAAGATAAAATTACCAAGCTACCCCTTATGAGACTTAGAGAAAGACCATAGAGTTATTTGCTCTGGTGCATACAGATATTTGCAACCCATTTAATGTGCCATCTAGAGATAGTTTTATCTACTTCATTATCTTTACCAGTGATTATTTTTGGTATAGGTATGTGTACCTCATGCATCACAAGTTTGAGACCTTTGAAAAATTCAAGAAATTCAGACATGAAGTAGAAAAATAGACCAAAAAGCTCATTAAGATTTTTCAATTAGATTGAGGAGGTGAATATCTTGGTAGAAAATTTTTGGACTATCTCAAGGAGTATGGCATAGTCTCACGATAGACTCCATCTGAATGCCTCAATTCAATGAGATTTTAGAATAGAGAAATTAGATCCTATTAGATATGGTCCATTCCATGATAAGCTTCATAGACCTTCCCATTTATCGTTTGGAATAGTCTTATGACAATCATTTATATAGTAAATAGGATTTCTTCTAAAACTATTCTTACCACACCATTGAGATGTGGCATGGTAAGAAATCAAGTCTGAATCATTTCAAGATTTTGGGTTGTCTGGTCTTTATCAAAAGACAACAAACAAACAAGTTAGAATCTAGGTCTCTTAGAGCTCAATTCATTGGATATCCTAAGAAATCATTAGGATATTACTTCTATCTTCTTGAGAACCATAATATGATTGTGAATCGATATGCTATCTTTCTTGAAAAATAGTTTATTCAAGATGGAGGCATAAGAAGATAGATTAGGCTTGAGAAGAAAGTCTCCGAAGAGCAATGAGCCAAGAAACTTGAGGAACCTAATTAGTCTGAGCCAATTCACACACTTCCTCCTCCACCTTGTAAGTCTAGTAGGGTTTCCTATCCTCTTGAGAGATACTTAGATATTATTTTAGAGGATGTAGAGGAAATATTTCTCATAAAAAATGGGATTCATGGAGATGATCCTAAAATCTATAATGAGATGATATCAGATATTGACTCTGAGAAATGGTAAAAGATAATAAAGTTAGAAATTGACTCAATGTGCTCAAACCAAGTCTGGACCTTGATAGATCCATCTGAAGGTATTGTACCTATTGGGTATAAATGAATCTTCAAGAAAAAGATTGGTATAGATAAAAATGTGGAGACACTCAAAGCTAGATTAGTGGCGAAAGGGTATAGTCAATGCGAATGCATCAACTATCAAGATATCTTCTCACTAGTGGCCATGCTTAAATCCATTCGCACACTACTTGCTATTGCAGTATATTTCAATAACGAAATATAGCAAATGGATGTAAAAATAGTATTCTTAAATGGATATCTTAAGGAAGATATCTATATGAAACAGCCGCTTGGTTTCACCTCTAGTGATAATGATCACAAGGTTTACAAGCTACAAGGTCCATCTATAGACTTAAGCAAGAATCTCGAAGCCAAAATGCTCATTTCAATGATGATCAAATCATTTGATTTCATCAAGAATGAGGAAGAGCCCTATGTGTTCAAAAAGATCAGTAGGAGCATTATCATCTTCCCCGTATTGTATGTGGATGACATCTTCCTAATTAGGAATGATATTTTCATGTTGACCTCGGTCAAGGTTTGGTTGTCTAAGGAGTTTTCTATAAAAGACCTAGGTGAAGCATCCTTTATTTTGGGGATCAAGCTTTATAGAGATAGATCGAGGATGATGCTAGGTTTGTCATAGAAGATATATATTAAGGTGCTGAAGAGGTTCAACATGGAGAACTCCAAGAGAGGTCTTGTGCCCTTGAGACATAGAATTCATCTCTCCAAGAAAATATGCTCCAACACATTGGAAGGGATTGAATTCATGAGCAAGATCCCTTATGTTTCGATAATAGAGAGCCTCATGTATGCCACAACTTTGTACATGACCTAATATCGTCCATACTGTAAATATCACAAGCAGGTATCAGTCAAATTTAGGCATAGAGCACTGGACTTCTATGAAATGTATCTTTAAGTAGTTGAGAAAGACTAAGGATATGTTTCTGATCTTTGGTAATGAAAAACTCTAAGTGCATGGGTACACAAACTTAGACTTTATGCCTGATATTGATGTTCAAAAGTCGACATCAGGAATCTATTCTTGTGCAATGTTGGTGTTGTAAGCTAGAAAAGTTTTAAGTAGATAGTGATAGCAGACTCCACCATGAAAGCAGAGTATATCGCTACCTCGAAAGCTGTAAAGAAGCATTCTGGTTCAAAAAATTTATTATGGAGCTTAGAGTGATGCTATCTGATGTCATCCCTCTATACTACGACAACAATAGCACCATAGTCCTAGTTAAGGAGCTGAGGTCTCATCAGAAATCTAAACACATCAAGCAGTGGTTCCACCTCATCTACGATTATCTTAAGAAGGAATATGTCAAGATGAAGAGAGTCGACATCGCAGACAATGCAGCTAACCCACTGACAAAGCCTTTAAGCTAATGAAAGACTGAAGACCACCTTGAGATGATGGAACTTAGATTTGTAGCCAATTGGCTTTAGATCAAGTGAAAGTTTGTTAGATATATACCCTAAAAACCAAATTGACCGACACTTATCATACATTCTAAGGGCATAATTATAATTTTGACTTATTATTAAAAAAATTGGGTTATTCTTTCAATCACATCTGTATATTATATGTCTACGATTCATCCATTAGGTTAACAGATATGATAACATATATTCTCAAAAGTTGTGAATTTGAGATATGTGTTATCATAATTAACTCATACAATGCTTCTGATTGTAGGATCATCATGAGGATGATGATTGATCCAGATGATTGGTGTACGATTGCTTTCTTAGGATAGATGAGTCTTGAATCTATGGTATAGAAACATTGAAGTAAAAGTATAGGTGCTTATTGAGAATAAGGATACTAAGCGTGACTAACTTTAAGCAGTCATAAGGAAGCCTACCTTCTCGTCGATGACTTGCTTGATGCTATAGTTGTGTGTTTGGTTCTTTGACTTGAGGTGCATTAGTAATTCACCTTGAGGGTGTTATAGTTTGACTATACCATAACTCAATCTCCCAGCCATTTGTAATCCTGAGGTATATGTTGGTTATAGCATGTTCATTGTAGAAATTGGATCGCACCAACATAGGATCTATCAACCTTTGTAGAGGAGTAGTCCTATGGTGATCATGAGATTGAATCCTAAATCCCATGGCCATGATAGTATGAAATAATACAAAAAAGTTTTTATTAGAATTTTACATCAGACTCAAATCGAATGGTTCAATTATATGACAGGTATTGGGTTTGATGAGTCAACCTTAACCTAGATCCTGTCAGGACTCTTGATAGAAGAACCCAATCATAGATAGCTACACCAAGAGATTCTTGTTTAGTTCTAATGGATTGCCACTATATACTGCTAGGTGTCACTAGTGGATTATGGGATCAATTAGAATTATCTCGATAATCGATAATTCTAATTAGGTGAATCAAAAAGATTTCTAATCCATCAAAAAGAATTTTGATGATGGAGATCATAACATGTTCCATTACCATATAGAATTGAATCTATTAGATCACCAAACAAGAGTTTGGATCTAGATGTCATTAATTAGACTCACATAGTCCACTTAATTTGGATTTGATCTAATCAGGTTCAAGAAAATCAAGCTAGCAGATGATTGGCCTAACTTTATGCTACATTGGATTTTCTGATCAGTTTGGACTCAATCAAATTGAGTTTGGCTTGTCTAGAAGTCCTGTATGGGTTTGTCTTAAATTGACTAGACCTTGTCATAAATAGATTAGAGCCATGTCCTGATCTCCTCATTGGATAAGGATGAGGGGGCACCAACCCACTTTGACCTGGTCTTCATGCGTGCAATAAGGAGAGGGGCGCCAACCCCCTAGTTTTTCTCTAGAGGCATGCACCCCCAGATGATTTCTAGAAGAAAGAAGGGCACACGCCCATTCCTAGCATGTGCCCCTTAGAGATAAGGATAAGAGTGGAGGGAGTTGGGGAGGTTAGAATTTGGTTTCATTTAAACACCATTTGAATGAGTCAAAAGGGTTTAAATGGTTTCAAATTCTTGGAGAACCTTATCTAGGCACCAAAAGGCCTTTTGTGTGACAAAAAGCCATAGTAAATTCAAATTTAATTTCTAACTTTGGTGTAGAGTCCTACTTCTAAACTTTGATTCAGTCAAAGTTAGAAGCCCTAGGACTCTAGGTCTCCTATATTTTCTATAAATAACGGACTAGGCCAAAGGGTTTGGCCATCCCACTAGCCCACAATAAAGCCTTGTTCCTCCTCTCCATGCCTCCTCTCTCTCCTTTAGATCTTCTCTCCCATGCCCAAGTGTTGGGCTCATCGCACCTTCGAGTGTCTAGGTGCTGTCCGTGCAAGTAGAAGACGAAGGAGATCCCGATCGTGTATCGATCAGACTGCTGCCGTGTTGTTTCTACAGTCGCTTGAAAATACAGCCGTAGATCTGATCTCTTGCATGAACCTGGGTGTTAATCTAGCAAACTAAAAAACATCTAAGAAAGATGAGAGAAGCTTGGATTTTGATGTTAGAAACAGAGAGAAGAGAGTTAGGAAGAAAAGCTCAATTGTATTCACTTCTATTGTAAAAGTTACAATATCCTGATTTATATACCCTAGAGTTTCCACATGAACCTTAATAAACTCTAGCTTAAAAACTTCCTTAGGCTAACCCAATACATGAATTAGCCTCCTTAAGACCTCTCAAACTAGACCTTAAGATCCCTAAAAACAACCCAGACCCTAGCCCAAAATAGATCCTCGTGTAACTCTGCCCATGCACTGAGCCGGCTCAGACTCAACACTGTACCGACTAAATTCCACCAGGTTGGCTCAGTCTAAAACTGAGCAAACCTAGTTCTATGTCATGCCTACAGTCTCAAAACTCAATATTTCTATTTTGCCTATGCTCTGAGACTTAGCCGACATAGTTTTAGACTGAGCCAACTAACCTGCAGAAAATCTTCTTTCTATACTCTTGATTTTTTGGCTTTGATTTTTTGCTCCATCTTGAATCTCAGATCTTTGAAGCATCTTAGACTGAGCCAACCTAGTTCTATGCCATGCCTACAGTCTCGAAACTCAATATTTCTGTTTTGCCTATGCTCTGAGACTTAGCCGACATAGTTTTAAACTGAGCCAACTAACCTGTAGAAAATCTTCTATCTATTCTCTTGATTTTTCGGCTTTGATTTCTTGCTCCATCTTGAATCTCAGATCTTTGAAGCATCAACCAAGCCCCTTGAGGCCCTCAATACCCAAACCTCAAGCCCATGGAGAGCTATATGCCGCCTCCACCCTAGAACAACTCCTATCCTAGCCCTAGGATCACAGCTGTACTATCCTCTCTGGAGCCCTCACCCTGGCTCCGTCCGTGGCCTCCCAAGGCTTGGAAGCACCACACCACCTACATGCCGGAGATTGGATCAAAGATGCAATAAAGAGATCCAAATATGATTCTAGAAATTAGATCGAGTAATGAAGAAGACCTCTAGATCTGACACGTGTGGATACTAATAGAGATCGAATACTTGCGTAGCTAGAGATGAATCTCAAAGTTTATTCAGATCATCACCGCAAGTAGATCATCTACTTGCAATAGGTGGTATTTTGAATACCCATTGTATATGCAAGTTTTATTTTTAGATTTATATAATCAAAACTAAGAATTCTTTGATTTGATCGGATCAAGAAAAAATCTTAAAATTTGGCAGCTTTAAATTTGATCCGATCAGGCCGATCTAGAAGAACCTTCAGAAGAAACTTGAAAGCTAAAGGAAAAGTAGGCAAACCCCTGAAAACCCCTGGGAACCAAAAAAAAGATAGTAAAATTTAAAAGAAAGGTCAAGATACTAACCTACATGAGATAGAGAACTCAGTGATGTGGTTGAAATGATGAGAGACAACTAGGGCCTGGCTCCATGCATGGCCTTCCAAGGCTTGGGAGCACCACACCACCTACAATCTCCATCTTGATGCATCCATGCCTTGGCACACCTAGCAACATCTTCCTGCGCAATCCTACTATCCCTGCATGTCTGGATGGCCCCTCATGCTCACCTTACCACTGCTATTCTTCTTCAACTACTGAGCTCTATTTTAGACCTTCGGGATGACCGCCTCCACTGCTGAGGTCCTTGGCTTGTTTCTCTGCACCACCTTTGGAGTTGTAGGTATCCTTCCGCTTGGCAGCTACATCACTTATCCTAGACTTTCTTGGAGATCATGTAACATTCCTTTACCAGCACTCATCGCATATTCTGATGCTCCACCTAACACTGTCCCCACAGAGCCACGCCTATCTCCTTGGATAATGCTCTCCATCTGGATCTGTACAGCCTCGACACTGGTGCTAGAATACTGATCCTCCCTCTGCACCCCCTGGTTTAAACCCATATCATAGCTTCCTCCACCCATGATGCCACCTCTACCCGGTGCTCCATCTGGAGCTGAAGTCTTCCTAATGTCATAGAAGCAGACTCTATCTCCGAGTCCCCTAAAGCCAACCATCCAATACTGCACTGCTGGGCCTGCCGCTGTACCTCTAATATTATTGCTGCCCCTTCGGATCCTCTACACTCCATAGACCTGTCTGAAACCATCTCAGATACACCGCACCCTACAGGCTCCTCTGAGACCACCAAGATTTCATCTGAATCTTCACTTTTAGCAACTGTACTGATAAAATTTGAGCTTTCTCCTTCCTTGCACTTCTTCCAAAGCAGACACTCTCGCTTAAAGTGCCCTACTTCTCCGCACTTGAAGCATCTCTTGGATCCCTTGTTGCTCCTCTGTTCGCCCTTCTTCTTCCCTTTTCTGTGTTTCTCTAAAACCACAAGACTCTCCTAGAAGATCTCCCTCTTCATCATCTGTTCTCGCTGCTCGTTGGATCTAAGCACTGATACGATCTCCTCATACGCCAGTGTCTCCTTACCATACAGCAAAGTTGTCACTAACGAATCGAAGCTCCCGGATAGCGAACATAACAATAATAGACTCTTGTCATCCTCTTCTAAATCCACCCCTATATTATGTAAGTCCATGCTCATCTGGTCGAACCGCTAAATATGCCCTACAACATCCTCACCCTCCTACATCCGAAGGCTATATAGTTGCTTCTTCAGCATCAACTTGTTGCACATATTCTTTCCCATGTACAACTGCTGCAACCTCGACCATAATTTCTTGGGTGTTCTCTCCTCCAAAACACCATGCAAAACCTCATCCGCCAAATAAGTCCTAATCGTGGCACATGCTCTTTTCTCTAAGGACATCCACTCCTTATTTATGATCTCCTCCAACGTATCTTCCAAGGTCAAATCCAACCTCATTTGAACTAGTAGATCCTCCATCCTTACTATCCACATCGTGAAACTTTTTTTTCCATTAAACTTCTCTAATCCTACCTTCAACCAGCTATTTTGAAGGAAAAAATCCTATTTTTTGGATAAGGTTCGTTTAGATTTGATTGGATCAAGAGGGATATTTCAAAAAATTTTCTTCTTAGATCAAAATCAGATCTGAGATTCTTCATATTTAATTTTATCGATATAATAAAATAAAATAAATTAAATTAAATCTAATTTAATTATACCTTATTATGGGTAATCCTATTATCCTATGATGATCCTGATGTTTGCTTGAGGTTCTGGATGTAGTCATGCAAGTGCCTAACCTCTACCGATATCCACTTGGATAGGATCTGGAGATCTTCTCTTTCTCAATCTATCCTCCAAAAATTAGATCTAGATCTGATCTTGAAGGTTTTCAAAATAGTTTTTGAAGATTAGTCATTGTCTCTTGCAGTAGTATTGCCTTCTTCCTTTCCTATCGCTTTCCTCTTGCCTAGATCGCACCAAACTCACACCCAAAAACTCATGGACGTGGATAGGAGAGAGAGAACTTGAAGGTGGCATGGAGAGGGAGGGAGAGAAGCTTTATGGCATGGGCAAAGGGTAGAACCTCTCTCTTCTAGGTGCAGATAGGGTTTATATAGACCCTACTGTGCCATGCAGTGCCATATCATCCGAATCAATCATGGCCATTTGTACAATCAGATCTAAATCTGATTGATGGAATGACATCATCTGATCCAATCAGATTAGAGTCCCTCACAAACCTCCTTAGGTGGTGCCAAGACTGGTATCAAAGATGACTCTTTGGCACACCCAAGTTGAAAGCATGAAGCAACTGGAGTCCCATCTGTATGGGACTCCAATCCTTATCCTCATGGGGCGCACGCCTCCCTAGGCATGCACCCCCTTCCCTTTTTAGCTTTTTAGTAGGAGTGGACAAAGTCAAATGCTCTCTCCTATGGGTGCATGACACATGGGCAGATGTCTAAGTGTCAAAGGTCAATGTTTGACCAAAGTTCAAAGACAAGATTTAGCAGGTGATGGAAAAATGGTAGGTGTTGTCTCAAATTTATCTCATAAATTAAGACAACCCTTTTCTGACCTTGGACAAGCTCCAGTCAGACCAAGTAAAAATTTTTGAGTGAGCTCCAAACATATTTGGCTCAGTCGAGACAAGCTTTAATGATTGTTGAAGGAGAACATTAGGCTCAATCGTGTGCTAGCACGATTTTCTTGAACCTAATTGAATCTTATTCAAATCAATTGAACTGGGTTAGTCCAATTGATGATATCCAGATCCAAACCCTTATTTGTGTGATCTAGTTAGGTTCAGTTTCATATGGTAATGGGATATGTCATGATCTCTATCATCGACATCATCGAAAATACCTTCTGAATGGATCAAGAACTTTTTCTGATTCAGACAACTAGTATGATCGATCATCCAAATCATTCTAATTGCTCCCAAAATCCACTAGTGATACCTAGCAGCATATGGTGGCAACCCATCAGAACTAAAAATGAACCTCTCGGTGTAGTTACCTATGTGATTAAGTTCCTCTATCTTGAGCCCTGATCGGATTAGGGTTAAGGTGATCTCGTCAAACCCTAATTTCTATCATATGAATTAATCATTCGATTCAAGTCCAATGTGAAAATCCTAATAGAAACTCTTTCTATTATTTCACTCTACCATGGCCATGGGCTTATGGACTTGATTCTCATGATCATCATAGGGCTGCTCCTCATCTACCGAGGTAGATAGATCCCCTATTGGTGCAATCCAATTCCTACAATGAACATGCTATAGCCAACATACACCTCAGGATTTCGAATGGCTAGGAGACCGAGTTATGGTGTAGTCAAACTATAACACCCTCAAGGTGAACTATCGATGCACCTCAGGTCAAAGAACCAGACACACCACTGTAGCTTCGAGCCAGTCATCGATGAGAAGGTAGACTTCCTCATGACTGCTCGAGGTAGTCATGCTCAGTGCCCTCATTCTCTAATGAGTACCTATACTCTTGCTCCGATATCTCTACACCATAGATCAAGACTCATCTATCCTAAAAAAGTGTTCATACACCAATCTTCTAGATCAATCATCATCCTTATGATGATCCTACGGTCGAGAGCATTTTATGAGTTAATAATAAAAATTCATTTCTTAAATTTTCAACTCTTGAAAATATGAACTATCATTACCATTAACTCAAGAAATGTATCACAAACACTTTCAAATACACATTGTGATAGAAAATAACCCATTTTATTATTTATAGTTAAAATTATAATTTTGCCTTTAGATGTGTATTACAAGTGTCAGCCAATTCTAACTTCTAGGACACACATATTTAACAAACTCCCACTTGACCTAAAGCTAATTGGCTATAAATCTAAATTCCATCTTCTCAAGATGGGTTTTGATCTTTTACTGGCTCAACGGCTTTATGAGTGGGTCTGCATGCAGAGTCGACTCTCTTAACCTTGACATAACCTTTCTCAAGGTAATCGCAGATGAGGTGATATCGCCGCTCGATGTGCTTGGATTTCTGATGAGACCTAGGCTCCTTAGTAAGGGCTATGGCACCATTGTCATTGCAGTACAGAGGAATGACATCCGATGACATCACTCTGATCTCTGCGGTAAATTTCTTATACCAAAATAACTTCTTCACAGCTTCTGATGCAGCAATGTATTCTGCTTTCATGATGGAATCTGCTATCACTGTCTGCTTGAAACTTTTTCAACTGACAGTACCATCATAACACACAAATAGACTCCCAGATGTCGACTTTCGATCTTCTATATTAGACATAAAATCCGAGTCTGTATATCCCTGAACTTGGAGTTCTTCATTATCAAAAACCAATAATATATCCTTAGTTCTTCTTAAGTACTTAAGGATACATTTCACAGAAATCTAGTGTTCTTCACTTGGATTCGACTGATATTTGCTCGTGACACTCACAGCATGGGCTATATCAGCTCGTGTACATAACATGGCATACATGAGGCTCCCTATTGCAGAAGCATAAGAGATCTTGCTTATGCATTCAATCTCCTCAGGTGTGTTGGGACACATTTTTTTGGAGAGATGAATGCCATGTTTGAAGGATACTAATCCCCTCTTGGAGTTTTTCATGCTAAACCTCTTAAACACTTTCTTTATGCACATCTTCTATGAAAGACCTAGCATCCTATTCGGTCTATCTCTATAGACTTTGATTTCTAGAATGAAGGATGCTTCTCCTAAATATTTCATGGAGAATTCTTTAGATAACCATATTTTAATTATGGTCAACATGGAAATATCATTCCCAACAAGGAGGATATCATCTACGTATAGTACGAGAAAGATAATAGCGCTCCCACTAATCTTTTTGAAAACACATAGTTCCTCTTCATTTTTTGATGAAATCAAATAATTTGATCACATCATTAAAATGGATATTCCAGCTCCGAGAAGCTTGCTTAAGTCCATATATGGACCTTTGCAGCTTACATACTTTGTGATCAGCATCATTGGATGTGAAACCTAGTGGCTATTCGATATACATATCTTCCTCAAGGTATCCATTTAAGAATGCCATTTTTACGTTCATTTGCCATATTTCATAATCGAAATAGATTGCAATAGCAAGCAATGTACAGATGGATTTTAGCTTAGCTACTGGCAAAATGGTATCCTGATAGTCAATGCCTTCACGCTGACTATAACCTTTTGCCACTAATCTAGCTTTGAATATCTCTACATTTCCATCTGCACCAATCTTTCTCTTATAGATCCATTTACACCCAATAGGTACTATACCTTCTGGTGGATCTATCAAGGTGCAGACTTAGTTTGAGTGCATTGAGTCAATTTCTGACATCATTGCCTCTAACCACTTTTCGGAGTCGATATCTGATATTGCCTCATCATAGATTTTGGGATCATCATGAACCCCATTACCTACGAGGAATATTTCCTCTATTTTCTCTGAAATAGTACCCAAGTACCTCTCAGGAGGATAGGAAATCCTTTTTGATCTACGAGGTGGAGGAGGTAGTGATTGTATTGGCTCAACCTAATTTGGTTCCATGGGGTCCTTAGCTCGTTGCTTTTGGGAGACTTTCTCCTCTAGCTTTATCTACTTTCTAATGCCGCTATCTTGAATAAACTATTTTTTAAGAAAAATGGCATGCTGACTCATAAGTAGATTATAGTCTTCTGAAATGTAGAAATAATATCCGAAGGACTCTTTAGGATATCCTATGAATTGAGCTCTAAAGGACCTATATTCTAACTTGTCCGCTTATTGTCTTTTGACATGAGCCAGACAACCCCAAATTCTGAGATGACTCAGACTTGGTTTCTTACCATACCATATCTCATATGGTGTGGTAGGAATAATTTTAGAGAAAATCCTATTCAGTAAATATATAGAAGTTAACAGACTATGTCCCCAAAGAAAATCAAGAAGGTCTATGAAGCTCATCATGGATCGAACCATATCTAATAGGATCCGATTTCTTCATTCTAAAATCCTGTTGAGTTGAGGTATTCGAGGTGGAGTTCATTAAGAGACTATACCATTTTGCTTGAGATAGTCCAAGAATTTCCAACTAAGGTATTCACCTCCTTGATCTAATCGAAGAACCTTAATGAATTTTTCAGTTTGCTTTTCGACTTCATGTCTAAATTCCTTGAATTTTTCAAAAGATTCAGACTTATGTCTTATAAGATACACGTACTCATATCGAGATAAATCATCGATAAAGATTATGAAGTAATCAAAATTGCCTCTGATCGATACATCAAACGGGCCACACACATTAGTATGTACTAAGGCAACTAGATCCGTGGCCCTTTCCCTATACCCTACAAAGGCGAGCTTAGTCATTTTACCGTGAAGACATGATTCATAAATTGGATATGACTCAAAAGTCAATGGACTCAATAGCCCAATTTTCTCTAATTTGTTAACCCTATCTTCGGCTATATTACCTAGCCTTAGGTGCCATAGATACCTATCATTTGGACTATTCCTGGGTCATTTTATAGCATTCATATTTTGCATGAAATTAAAGATAGATAACTGGTAGAGACCATTGATGAGGAAATCACTTGCAATTTTATTTCTTTCATAAAGAATATTACAATGGTCCTTAAGAAAATTAATTGCATAGCCTTCTTGTGCTAAACATGAAACAAAAATCAAATTCCTGCTTGCGGTAGGCACATAATAACAATCCCTAAGTACTAAATCTAAGCCAGACGGTAGTCAAAGAGGATAGATTCCTATGGCCAAAGTAGTAACTCTTGCTTCATTTTCGACGCATAGGATCATCTCACCATCCCTCAGCCTCCTGCTATCCTGAAGACCCTGCATGGAAGTGCACAAATGAGCACTAGAACCTGAGTCAAGCATCCAATTGGATGCAGAAGAAACCATAAGATTAGATTCAATAATGAGCATACCTCCAAAAGGACTTGTCTCCTTCTTATTCTTTAGGGTGGCTAGGTATGTAGGGCGGTTCCGCTTTCAATGGCCGTTAATATTACAATGGAAATACTTTCCTTTGTTAGCGGCGTTCTTCTTCAGCTCTACCTTCTTTTTCTTTCCACCTTCCACCTTCTATCTTTTCACAAACTTTTTCTTCTTTTCAAAAGGCTTTCTCTTGGAAGAAATCTATTCCATAATAAGTACTGAGCCTTTAAAATTTTTTATAGAAAGCTCAGCAATAACCAGCATATTCATAAGTTCAATCAGAGTATTCTAAAGTTTATGCATATGGTAATTCATGATGAACTGTCCATATGCATCAGTCAAGGATTGTAGAATTATATCATTCTGTAGATCTTGGTCCAACTTCACTCCGAGCTTCTCAAGCTCTTCCAAGTTCTTGATCATCATTAGATACTGATCTTAGACTGACTGTCCATTACGCATTTTAGCCTTAAAAAATCATTTAGTGACCTGATATTTGACTGCATGACTCTGTTCACCAAATAACTCTTATAGGTGAGCAAACATTTGGCGGGCAGTCTTGATATCTTCATGTTGGTATTGAAGCTCATCAAATATCGAGCCTAACATGTAGAATCTAATCTTGTTATCTTCATCCGTCCATTTAGAAAGAGACACTCTTTGTTCAGCGGACAGACGGGTAAGTAAGGTGGGAGGATCCTAATCCAATACATGAGTTAACTTATCAAAATCCAAAATAATTTTGAAGTTCTAGAGTCAATCCTTGTAATTGGGTCCAGTCAGTCTATGGGTGTCCAGGATACGAGCTAGTGGGTTGGATGTAGATATTTTTCTTTTTTCTATAGAGAGTCAAAATTTTTAGTTAGATTTTGTAATTAAGACTTGACTAATTTATTTAGAAATTTAATTTTTAAATAAATTAGCTTCCACTATTTTCTTCAGATTCCTACACTTTCTCTATAGAGATGTGAAAATCTCTACGATTAATGATTTCTAATGGATGGTGCAGTCCCACCAACTAACTCATCACCTCATCTAATAGTTATTGGTGATGGGTTAGCTAATGAGTGAACAACTCTTGCCTAACGATTCTCTAATCATGGTGCACCCATGCTTGGTCTCTAATCATGAATCTCACCATGCCCGAAATATTGATCCACTCCTTAGTTAAGTCATTCCCACCATTTGCATAGATTGGATTTCTAATTAGGTCTCTCATCGTATCCAAAAAATTGAGTCCAATCCATCCTTCAGCCCATAGCATCCAATGCCTAATAGACATGGTTGCATCTTCTTGGTGCAACTGAACCACTGTGACCAATCGAGAACAATCAACCCCGAAAAGGTCCTGCATATCTACAATGGTGGAAGATCTTAGACTTAATCTTTTCTTAGGAAGATTTAATTTAGGTCTCTTTAAATTTGACTTGATATAGCCATAACCATTATGACTAACCTAGTGGCATGGCTTAGCTCGGATCATTAGCCATCTTAGATCAGGACTGAGTCGATAAATATGGCCAGGTAAGTGTGATCGGTGGAAGGGATATGCCATTAACTCTATAAGAATGCATTCGAGTCGAGTAGCTTCCAATTAAAAATTAGTCGATCGTATCTACCAAACTTATCTTAGATACTAAATTATTGAGCCAGAACCAATCGAGTTAGCCTACAATCTAGACACTAACCACTGAGCCTAATTAGGTCTTAACTTGATTGATCACTCATGTGACTCGACCTTGACCCAAACTTAATCCTATTAGGCTGGTCAATTTAAGCAATCTTGATCCCATCTTACCAACTTTTGATTCAATTTGATCAACTGCTAGACCTAATTGAGCTACCCAAGCCCGAACCTAATTTTATGAATATATCTTAGATCTAAAAATTCTTAATTTTAGACTTAATATATTTTATAATCTTAATTCTTAATTAAGTTTAGGATTCATAAATAAAATATGTAAATAAAATCCTAGGATTTCAGGATCTAAGATTTTACAGAAAATAAGTTTTTAATTTTTGATTAAGGACGAATACACAGCACCCCTACACATCATAAGAATATCCCATCGAATGGAAGGAGAGGGCCTTTAAACCCTTCTTTGTTCTTATAACCGGATGGCCAAGGGGAATGCCTTAATCAAAAACATGATGAATCTACAAAACTAGTTAGATTTACATCATATATCACATATAAAAAATTGATCTAACTTAAAAATATGTTTTGCATACATCTCATGTATCATATCATGCATGCTTTAAGATCTAAATTATCTCATAAATATCTAAACAATAAAATTTAAATTTGATCATATCAAATTAAAATATTCTACAACTAGTCTAAACATGCATCTATCATATCTCATATGAACAAAATTAAATAACTTTATTTTCTATCTCTAGACCTAATTATAATATTTATAATATAAGAAAATAGTAAATAAATAGATCTAAAAATTATAACTAATCAAATTAAAATTATAATTTTTCTAGACTACACATAGAACAATTCTATTCCTAGTCTAGTCATGCATCTCATACATCTTAGATCTAAATTATTTAATTTTAATTTTTTAATTTTAGATCTAATCACATCTCATGTGATATCTAAAATCATCTAATTATTAAATTAAAAATATATTAAAATTAAATCTAATTAATTATAGGAATCTGGCTCTGATACCAGTTGAAGGAAAAAATCCTATTTCTCGAATTAGGTTCGTTCAGATCTGATTGGATCAAGAGAGATATTTCAAAAATTTTTTCTCTTAAATCTAAATCATATCTAAGACTCTTCAAATCTAATTTTATTAATATAATAAAATAAAAAAATTAAATTAAATTAAATTAAATTAAATTATACCTTATTATGGATAATCCTATTACCCTCTGATGATCCCAATGTTTGCCTGGGGTTCTGGATATAGCCATGCAAGTGCCTGGCCTCTACTAGTATTCACTCTAGTAGGATCTAGATATCTTCTCCTTCTCAATCTATCCTCCAAAAATTAGATCTGAATCTAATCTTGAAGGTCTTCAAAATGGCTTTTGAAGATCAGCTATTGTCTCTTGCAGTAGTGCTACCTTCTTCCTTTCCTGTCGCCTTTCTCTTGCTCGGATCGCACCAAACTCGACCCAAAAACTCTTGGACATGGATAGGAGAGAGAGGACCTAAAGATGGCATGGAGAGAGAGGGAGAGAAGCTTTGCAGCATGGGCAAAGGGTAGAATCTCTCTTCTAAGCGTAGATAGGGTTTATATAGACCCTACTACGCCATGCAGTGCCACATCATGCCGACCAATCATGGCTCTTTGTATAATCAGATCTAAATATGACTGATGGGATGACATCATCTGATCCAATTAGATTAGAGTCCCTCACAAACCTCCCTAGGTCATGCCAAGATTGGTCAAAGAGGACTATTTGGTGCCACCCAAGTTAAAAGCATGAAGCAACCTGGGGTCCCATCTGTATGGGACTCTAGGCATGATCCTCCTGGGGTGCACACCTCCCTGGGCATGCACCCCCTCTCTTTCTACTTTTTTGTAGGGAGAAAAGCCCCATGTTCTCTCCTATGGATGCATGACACATGGGCAGATGTCTAAGTGTTAAAGGTCAATGTTTGACCAAAGTCAAAGGACAAGATTTAGCAGGCAACGAAAAATAGCAGGAGTTATTTCAAATTTATCTCATAAATTAAGACAACCCTTTTTTGACTTGGACAAGCTCTAGTTAGACCAAGTAAAGGTTTCTGAGTGAGCCCAAAGATATTTGGCTCAATCGGGACAAGCTTGAATGATTGTTGAAGGAGAACATTAGGCTGAATCGTATGCTAGCATGATTTCCTTAAACCTAATTGAATCTTATTCATATCAATTGAACTAAATTTATCCAATTGATGATATATAGATTCAAACCCTTGTTTGTATGATCCAGTTAGGTTTAGTTCTATATGGTAATGGGATACATCATGATCTCTATCATCGACATTATCGAAACATCTTTCGATGAATTAGAACTTTTCTGATTCAGACAACTAGTATGATCGATCATCTAAATCATTCTAATTGCTCCCAAAATCCATTAGTGACACCTAGCAACATATGGTGGCAACCCATCAAAACTGATAACAAATCTCTCAGTGTAGTTACTTGTGTGATTAAGTTCCTCTATCTTCAGCCCTGATCGGATTAGGGTTAAGGTGATCTCGTCAAACCCTAATTTCCATCATATGAATTAATCATCGATTTAAGTCCAATATGAAAATCCTAATAGAAACTCTTTCTTTTATTTCACTCTACCATGGCCAAGAGCTTATGGACTTGATTCTCATGATCATCATCGGGCTGCTCCTCATCTATCGAGGAAGATAGATCCCTTATTGGTGCAATCCAATTTCTACAATGAACATGCTATAGCTAACTTACACCTCAGGGTTCCGAATGGCTAGGAGATCGTGTTATGGTGTAGTCAAACTATAACACCCTCAAGGTAAACTATCGATGCACCTCAGGTCAAAGAATCAGACACACCACTGCAGCTTCGAGCCAGTCATCGACGAGAAGGTTGACTTTCTCATGACTGCTCGAGGTGGTCACACTCAGTGCCCTCGTTCTTTAACGAGTATCTGTACTCTCACTCTGGTGTCTCTACATCATAGACTCAAGACTCATCTACCCTAAAGAAGTGATCATACACCAACCTTCTGGATCTATCACTATCCTTATGATGATCATACGATCGGGAGCATTTTATGAGTTAATAATAAAAATTCATGTCTTAAATTTTTAACTCTTATAAATATAAACTATCATTACCATTAACTCAAGGAATGTATCACAGACACTTTCAAATATATATTATGATAGAAAATAATTTATTTTATTGTTTATAATCAAAATTATAATTTTTCTCTTAGATGTGTATTATAAGTGTCAGCCAATTCTGGATTCTAGGTCACACATATCTAACATGTTTTTCATGATCAATCTAAATCAAATAATAGCAAATAGATAGATCTGAGAAATACCTTGACTTGGGATGGTGGACAGCAGCCCTGTGGTCTCTTTCTTCCTCACGAAGCCTGGAGAAAGCCTTTAGATATGAATCTCATAGCTGATCTCTGCTGAAAATTGATCCTCTTCCTCCACACTTAACCAGGCTCTGATACCAATTATTGTTCTTACGGCTGCTCGGAGCCACAGCCATAGATCCGATCTCTTGCATGATCTCGGTGTTAATCTTGCAAACTGAAGAAGATCTAAGAAAGATGAGAGAAGCTAGGGTTTTGGTGTTAGAACCAGAGAGAAGAGAGTTAGGAAGAAAAGCTCAATTGTATTCACTTCTATTATAAAAGTTATAATGTCTTGGTTTATATACCCTAGAGTTTCTACATGAATGCTAATAAATCCCAACTTAAAAACTCCCTTAGGCTAACCCAATACATGAATTAGCCCCCTTAAGATCTCTCAAACTAGGTCTTAAGACCCCTTGGATCAACCCAGACCCTAGTCTAAAATAGACCCTCACGTAACTCTGCCCGTGCACTGAGCCAGCTCAGTCACAGCACTGAGATGGCTAACTTCCATTGGATCGGCTCAGTCTGAAATTGAGCCAACCTAGTTCTGTGCCATGCCGATAATTTCAAAACTCGATATTTTTATTTTTCCTAAGCTCTGATACTTAACCGACCTAGTTTTGGACTGAGCCAGCTAACCTGCAGAAAATCTCCTTTCTATAGTCTTGATTCTTCGACTTTGGTTTCTTGCTCCACCTTGAATCGTAGGAGTTCGAAGCATCAACCAAGCCCCTTGAGGCCCTCAATACCCGAACCTCAAGCCCATGGAGAGCTACATGCCACCTCCACCCTAGGATAACTCCTGTCCTAGCCCTAGCATCACACCTATCCTAGCCTCCCTAGAGCCCTCACGCTGGCTCATTCCATGGCCTCCTAAGGCTTGGGAGCACCACACCACCTACATGCCGGAGATTGGATCGAAGATGCAATAAAGAGAACCAAATCTGATTTTAGAAATTAGATCGAGTAATGAAGAAGACCTCTAGATCTGACTGGAGTGGATACTAATAGAGATCGAATACTTGTGCAGCTAGAGATGAATCTCGAAGTTTATTCAGATCATCACCGCAAGTAGATCATCTACTTGCAATAGGTGGTATTTTGAATACCCATTGTATATGCAAGTTTTATTTTCAGATTTATACAATCAAAACTAAGAACTCTTTGATTTCATAGGATCAAGAAAAATTCCTAAAATTTGGCTGCTTTAAATCCAATCCGATCAGACCGATCTAGAAGAACCTTCAGAAGAAACTTGAAAGCTAAAGGAAAAGTAGGCAAACCCCTGAAAAACCCTAGGAACCAAAAAAATGATAGTAAAATTTAAAAGAAAGGTCAAGATACTAACCTACATGAGATAGAGAACTCAGTGACATGGTCGAAATGGCGAGAGACAACTAGAGCCTGGCTCCATGCGTGGCCTTCCAGGGCTTGGGAGCACCACACCACCTACAATCTCCACCTTGGTGCGTACAAGCCTTGGCACACCTAGCAACATCTTCCTGCATGATCCTACTATCCCTACATGTTCGGATAGCCCATTGTGCTCACCTTGCCACTGCCATTCTTCTTCAACTACTGAGCTCTTTTTTAAGCCTTCGAGATGATTGCCTCCACCGCTGAAGTCCTTGGCTTGTTTCTCTACACCAACTTTGGAGTTGTAGATAATTTTTCGCTTGGCAGCTGCATCACTTATCCTAGACTTCCCTGGAGATCATGTAACGTTCCTTTACCGACACACATCGCATATTTGGATGCTCCACCTGACACTGTCCTCTCAGAGCCACGCCTATCTCCTTGGATAATGCTCTCCACCTGGATCTGTATAGCCACGCCTATCTCCTTGGATAATCCTCTATACACATTAAGGAGGTGCTGAAGAGGTTCAACATGGAGAACTCCAAGAGAAGTCTTGTGCCCTTCAGACATAGAATTCATCTCTCCAAGAAAATATGCTCCAACACATTGGAAGAGATTGAATTCATGAGCAAGATCCCTTATGTTTCGATAATAGAGAGCCTCATGTATTCCATACTTTGTACATGACCTGATATCGTCCATACTGTAATATCACAAGTAGGTATCAGTCAAATTCAGGCAAAGAGCACTGGACTTCTATGAAATGTATCTTTAAGTAGTTGAGAAAGGCTAAAGATATGTTTCTGATCTTTGGTAATGAAAAACTCTAAGTGCACGGGTACACAAACTTAGACTTTATGCCTAATATTGATGTTCGAAAGTCGACATCAGGAATCTATTCTTGTGCAATGTTGGTGTTGTAAGCTAGAAAAGTTCCAAGCAGATAGTGATAGCAAACTCCACCATGAAAGCAGAGTATATCGCTACCTCGAAAGCTACAAAAAAGCATTCTGGTTCAAAAAATTTATTATGGAGCTTAGAGTGATGCTATCTGATGTCATCCCTCTATACTATGACAACAACAGTACCAAAGTCCTAGTTAAGGAGCCGAGGTCTCACCAGAAATCTAGATACATCAAGCAGTGGTTCCACCTTATCCGTGATTATCTTGAGAAGGAATATGTCAAGATAAAGAGAATCGACATCGCAGATAATGCAGCTGACCCACTGACAAAGCCTTTAAGCCAACAAAAGACTGAAGACCACCTTGAGAAGATGGAACTTAGATTTGTAGCCAATTAGCTTTAGATTAAGTGAAAGTTTGTTAGATATATACCCTAAAAGCCAAATTGACCGACACTTATCATACATTCTAAGGGCATAATTATAATTTTAACTTATTATTAAAAAAAATGGGTTATTCTTTCAGTCACATCTGTATATTATATGTCTATGATTCATCTATTGGGTTAACAGATATGATAACAAATATTCTCAAGAGTTGTGAATTTGAGATATGTGTTATCATAATTAACTCATACAATGCTTCTGATCGTAGGATCATCATGAGGATGATGATTGATCTAGATGATTGGTGTATGATTGCTTTCTTAGGATAGATGAGTCTTGAATCTATGGTATGGAAACATCGAAGTAAAAGTATAGGTGCTTATTGAGAATAAGGATACTATGAAGGAAAATCATGATTTCTCGAACCAGGTTCATTCAGATCTGATCAGATCAAGAGATATATTTCAAAATTTTTTCTCTTTGATCTAGATCAGATCTGGGATGTTTTAGATCTAATTTTTATTATTTAAATAATTAAAATAAAATTAGATAAATTAAATCAAATTTAATTTATCTTGAAGTGGGTAATCCTATTACTCGTTGATGATCCTGTAAGCAGCGGAAGGTTCTGGATCTAGCCACGCAAGTGCCTGGCCTCTACCGGTATCCACTCAGACTGGATCTGAAGATCTTCTTCTTCTCTATCACATCTCCAAAAATCAAATCTAGATCTGATTTGGAGGATCTTCAAAACACCTTTCGAAGATCAGCAGTCGTCCTTTGCAGCAGCGCAGCCTTCTAGCTTTCAATCACCTTTCTCTCATCCGGATCGCACCATCCAAAACTCCTTTTGGATGTGGAGAGGAGAGGGAGAAGGTGGGTTTGGCATGGAGGAGGAGAGGAGAAGCAGCCTTGGGGCATGGAGAATTGTTATGCTCTTTGAGTTGGGCGCAGGGTGTTATTTATAGACTAAGCATGATCCAACTCCTCTTCTTCCCAATCAATCACAACTCTTTGTGAAATCAGATCTAAATCTGATTGATGGGAATAGAGTCCCCTGAATTCCTCCTTAGAGGGTGCCTAAGACTAGTCAAAGTTGGTTCTTAGGAGAACTGTAATCGAAATCCAAAAAGGAGATGGAGTCCCTATCCAACAGGGACTCCTAGGTGCCTCCAGCTTGGGCACACGCCAAGGGTGGCGTGCACCCTCCTCCTTGCCAGGTTCTAGCAGGGAGATAGGCCCCCACTAGCCCTCCAATAGGTGCGTGACACATGGATAAAAGTTAAAGTGTCAATGGTCAACATTTGACCATTCAAAGATCAACTTTTGACCAAAGTCAAAGGATGAGAAATGGCAGGTGACCAAAAATGGCAGGTAATATCTTACAAAATAAGACAACCTTTTCTAACTTGGACAAGCTTCAGTCAGACAAAGTGAAGGCCTCTAAATGAGTACAAACTTCTTTGGCTCAGTCAGGACAACTATTTATGATAGTAAAAGAAGAATATTAGGTTCAATCGAGTGCTAGCACGATTTCCTGGAACCTAATTGAATCTCAGTCAAATCAATTGAACTGGATCAGTTCAATTGATGATCACTAGATTCAAACCCTTATTTGTATGACCTAGTTAGGTTTAGTTCTGTATGGTAATGGGATATGTCATGATCTCTATCATTGACATCATCGAAACTCCTTTCGATGGATCAGAACTCTTCTGATTCGAATAGCTAGAATGATCGATCATCTAAATCATTCTAATTGCTCCCAAAATCCACCAGTGACACCTAGCAGTATATGGTGGCAACCCATCAGAGCTGAATGCGAACCTCTTGGTGCAGCTACCTATGTGATTAAGTTCTTCTATCTTGAGCCCCGATCAGATTAGGGTTAAGGTGAACTCGTCAAACCCTAGTCTCTATCATATGATGTAATCATTCGATTCAAGTCCAATGTGAAAACCTAAATAGAAACTCTTTCTATTATTTCACTCTACCATGGCCATGGACTTCTGGAACTTGATTCTCATGATCATCATAGGGCTGCTCCTCTACCACCGAGGTAGATAGATTCCATCTTGATGCTATCCAGTTCCTATAATGAACATGCTATAGCCAACATACACCTCAGGATTCCTGTATGGCTAGGAGACCGAGTAATGGTGTAGTCAAACTATAACACCCTCAAGGTGAACTGCCGATGCATCTCAGGTCAAAGAATCAGACACACTACTGCAGCATCGAGTCAGTCATTGACGAGAAGGTAGACTCCCTAATGACTACTCGAGGTGGTCACGCTCAGTGCCCTCGTTCTCTAACGAGTACCTAGTACTCTCGCTCCGGTGTCTCCACACCGTAGACTCAAGACTCATCTACTAAAGAGAAGCGATTGTACACCAACCTTCCGGATCAATCACCATCCTCGTGATGATCCTATGGTCGGGAGCATTTTATGAGTTAATAATGATTATTCATGTCTTAAATTTTCAACTCTTGAAAATATGAATTATCATTACCATTAACTCAAAGGATGTATCACAGACACTAAATACACATATGTGATAGAAAATAATCCATTTTATTGATATTAGTCAAAATTATAATTTTGCCCCTAGAAGTGTATTACAAGTGTCAGCCAATTCTGGCTTCTAGGGCACATATATCTAACAATCTCCCACTTGTCCTAAAGCCAATTGGCTACAAGTCTAAGTCCCATCTTCTCAAGGTGGGCTTCGATCTTCTGTTGGCCCAACGGCTTTGTAAGTGGGTCTGCCACATTATCTATGGAGTTGACTCTCTTGACCTCGACATAACCCTTCTCGAGGTAATCGCAGATGAGGTGGTATCGCCGCTCAATGTGCTTGGATTTCTGGTGAGACCTCGGCTCCTTAGCAAGGGCTATGGCACCATTATTGTCGCAGTATAGAGGAATGGCATCTGATGGCATTACTCCAATTTTTGCAGCAAACTTCTTGTACCAGAATGCTTCCTTCGTAGCCTCTGATGCAGCGATATATTCTGCTTCCATGGTGGAATCTGCTATCACGGTTTGCTTGGAACTCTTTCAGCTGACAGCACCACCATTGCACACAAACAGACTCCCAGATGTCGACTTTCGATCATCTACATCGGACATGAAATCCGAGTCTGTGTATCCCTTGAACTTGGAGTTCTCCGTTACCAAAGACCAACATCATATCCTTAGTTCTTCTCAAGTACTTAAGGATACATTTCACAGAAGTCCAGTGTTCTTCACCTGGATTTGACTGATATCTGCTTGTGACACTCACAGCATGGGCTATATCAGGTCGTGTACATAGCATGGCATACATGAGGCTCCCTATTGCAGAAGCATAAGGGATCTTGCTCATGCGTTCTATTTCCTCAGGTGTGCTAGGGCACATCTTCTTGGAAAGATGAATACCATGTCTGAAGGGTATTAATCCCCTCTTAGAGTTTTCCATACTAAACCTCTTTAGTACTTTCTCTATGTACATCTTCTGTGAAAGTCCTAGCATCCTATTCGGTCTATCCCTATAGACCTTAATTCCTAGAATAAAGGATGCTTCACCTAGGTCTTTCATGGAGAATTCCTTGGACAACCACATCTTGACTGATGTCAACATGGGAATATCATTCCCAATAAGGAGGATGTCATCCACGTACAATACGAGGAAGACAACAGCGCTCCCACTGACCTTTTTGAAAACACATGGTTCCTCTTCATTTTTGATGAAACCAAACATTTTGATCACATCATTGAAATGAGTGTTCCAGCTCCGAGATGCTTGCTTAAGTCCATATATGGACCTTTGCAGCTTGCAAACCTTGTGATCAGTATCACTGGATGTGAAACCTAGCGGCTGTTCCATATAGATATCTTCCTCAAGATATCCATTCAAGAATGCCATTTTCACATCCATTTGCCATATTTCATAATCGAAATAGGCTGCAACGGCAAGCAATGTGCGGATGGATTTTAGCATAGCCACTGGGGAAAAGGTATCCTGATAGTCAATGCCTTCGCATTGACTATAACCTTTTGCCACTAGTCTAGCCTTGAATGTCTCCACATTCCCATCTGCACCAATCTTTCTCTTGAAGATCCATTTACACCCAATAGGTACTATACCTTCTGGTGGATCTACCAAGGTCCAGACTTGGTTTGAGTGCATCGAGTCAATTTCTGACTGCATTGCCTCTAGCCATTTCTCGAAGTCGATATCTGATATCGCCTCGTTGTAGGTTTTGGGATCATCACCATGAGCACCATTACCTACGAGGAACATTTTCTCTACTTCCTCTGAAATAATACCTAAGTATCTTTCAGGGGGACGGAAAAACTCTTTCCGATCTACGAGGTGGAGGAGGTAGTGTTCTTATTGGCTCAACCTGATTTGGTTCCAATTGGTCCTTAGCTCATTATACTTGTGAGACTTTCTCATCAAGCTTAATCTGCTTTCCAATGCCGCTATCTTGAATAAACTATTTTTCAAGAAAGATGGCATGTCGACTCACAATCACATTGTGGTCTTCTGGAATGTAGAAATAGTATCCTAATGACTCTTTAGGATATCCTATGAATCGAGCTCTAAAGGACCTAAACTCTAACTTGTCCGCTTGTTGTCTTTTGACATGAGCCGGACAACCCCAAATTCTGAGATGACTCAGACTTGGTTTCTTACCATGCCATATCTCATACGGTGTGGTAGGAACGGTTTTAGAGGGAACCCTATTCAGTAGATAAATTGAAGTTAACAATGAATGTCCCCAAAGAAAATCAGGGAGGTCTGTGAAGCTCATCATGGATCGAACCATATCCAATAGAGTCCGATTTCTCCATTCTGAAACCCCGTTGAGTTGAGGTGTTCCTGGTGGAGTCCATTGAGAGACTATGCCATTTTCCTTGAGATAGTCTAGGAAATTTCGGCTAAGGTATTCACCTCCTCGATCTGATCGAAGAACCTTAATGGGTTTTCCAAGTTTGTTTTTCTACTTCATGTCTGAATTCTTTGAACTTTTCAAAAGCTTCAGACTTGTGTCTCATAAGATACACATACCCATACCTAGATAGATCATCGGTAAAGGATAATGAAGTAGACAAAATTGCCTCTAGCCGGCACATCAAATGGGCCGCACACATCAGTATGTACTAGGGCAAGGAGATCTGTGGCCCTTTCCCCATGTCCAACAAAAGGGAGTTTAGTCATTTTGCCTTGAAGACAAGATTCACAAGTTGGATATGACTCAAAAGTCAATGGACTCAATAGCCCATTTTTCTCCAATTTGTTGATCCTATCTTCTGCTATATGACCTAATCTCAGGTGCCATAGATATCTATCATTTGGACTATCCCTAGGTCGTTTGGCATTCACGTTTTGCTCGATAGTTAGAATAGGTACATCAATATGTAGCTGATAAAGACCATTAATAAGGAAACCATTTGCAATTTTATTTCTTTCATAAAGAATGTTACAATGGTCCTTAAAGAAGGTAATCACATAGCCTTCTTGTGCTAAGCATGAAACAGAAATCAAATTCCTGCTAGCTGCAGGCACATAATAACAGTCTTTCAAAACTAAGTCTAAACCAGATGGTAATCGAAGAGGGTATGTTCCCACGGCTACTGCAGCAACTCTTGCTCCATTACCGATGCGTAGGATCATGTCTCCATCCCTCAGCCTCCTGCTATCCTCAAGACCCTGCATGGAAGTGCACAGATGAGCACTAGAACCAGAGTCAAGCACCCAACTGGATGCAGAAGAAACCATAAGGTTAGACTCAATAACGAGCATACCTCCAGAAGGACCTTCCTTCTTGTTCTTCAGGGTGGCCAGGTAAGTAGGGCAGTTCCGCTTTCCAATGGCCGTCGCTGTTGCAATGGAAACACTTTTCTTTGACATCGGCTTTCTTCTTCGGCTCTGCCTTCTTCTTCTTTGTTCCTTCCACCTTCTGCTTTTTCACAGACTTTTTTTTTCTTTCCATAAGACTTTCTTTTGGAAGAAGTCCATTCCATAGCAAGAACTGAGCCTTTAGAACCTTTCATAGAAAGCTCAGCGGTGACCAGCATATTCATTAATTCGGCCAAGGAATTTTGAAGTTTATGCATGTGGTAATTCATGATGAATTGCCCATATGCATCAGTCAAGGATTGCAGAATAATATCATTCTGCAAATCCAAGTCTAACTTCACACCGAGCTTCTCAAGCTCTTCCATGTCCTTGATCATCATCAGACAGTGATCTTGGACTGACTGCCCATCACGCATCTTAGCCTTAAAAAGTCATTTCGTGACTTGATACTTGGCTGCGCGACTCTGTTCACCAAACATCTCCTGCAGGTGAGCCAACATTTGGCGAGCAGTCCCGATATCTTCATGTTGGCGCTGGAGCTCATCAGACATCGAGCCCAACATGTAATATCTGGCCTTATTATCTTCGTCTATCCATTTTTTCCAGAGACGCTCTCTGTTCAATGGATGGACGGGCTGGTAAGGTGGGAGGGTCCTGGTCCAAAACATGGGTTAACTTCTTGAAATCCAAAATAATTTTGTAGTTTCTGAGCCAATCTTTATAATTGGGTTCGGTCAGTCTATGTGTGTCTAGGATACGTGCTAATGGGTTGGACGCAGACATTTTTCCTATAGAGAGTCAAAGATTCTAGTTAGATACTGTAATTATGACTTGACCAATTTATTTAGGGAAATTTTATTTTTAAACAAATTAGCTCCCACTATTTTCTCGGATCCCTACACTCCCTCTGTAGAGATGCGAAAATCTCCATGATTAATGATTTCTAGTGGGTGGTGCGGTCTCACCAACTGACTCATCACCTCACCTAACAGTTATTGGTGATGGGTTAGCCAATGAGTGAACAACTCTTGTTCAATGATTCTCTAATCATGGTGCACCCAAACTTGGTCTCTAATTCATGAATCTCACCGTATCCGGAATATTGATCCACTCCTTAGTTAAGTCAGACCCACCATTTGCATAGACTGGGATTCCTAATTGAGTCTCTCACCGTATCCAAAATATTGAGCCCAACTCATCCTCCAGCCCATAGCATCCAATGCCTAATAGACATGGTTGCATCTTTCCCGGTGCAACTGAGCCACTGTATCCAGCCGAGAATAATCAACCCCGGGAAGGGCCCGCACATCTACAATGGTGGAAGACCTCAGACTTAATCTTTTCTTAGGGAGAATTGATTCAGGTCTCATTAAACTAGACTTGGTCATAGTCATAACAATTATGACTAACCTAGTGGCATGGGTTAGCTCGGATTATTGACCACCTCAGATCAGAACTGTGTCAACAGATATGGCCAGGTAAGTGAGACCGGTGGAAGGAATATGCCATTAACTCGTACAAGAATGCATTCAGGTCGAGTAGCTTCCAATTAAAAACCAGTCGGTCGTATGTGCCAAACTTACCTTAGACACCAAATTGTTGAGTCAGAACCAATTGGGTTAGCCTACAATCCAGACTCTAACCTCTGAGCCTAATTAGGTCTTGCTTGATCGTGACTCGATCTTGACCCAGACTTAATCCTATTAGGCTGGTCAATTTAAGCATTGTTGATCCCATCTAACCAACTCTTGATTCGGTTTGATCAACCGCTTAGACCTAATTGAGCTACCCAAGCCCGAACCCAGTATTATGAATATGTCTTAGATCTGAAATTCTTCAATTTTAGACCTAATTAATATTCCATAAATCTTAATTTTTAATTAAGTAGGGTTCATAAACAAAATATGCACAATAAATCCTAGGGATTTCAGGATCTAGGGTTTTGCAGAAAGTAAGTTTTGGGTTTTTCTGATTAAGGACGAACACGCAGCACCCCTACACATCATAAGAACACCCCATCGAATGGGAAGAGAGGGCCTTTAAACCCTTCTTCATTCTTATGACCGGACGGCCAAGAGGAACGCCTTAATCAGGAACATGCAATACTACAAAACAGTTTTAGATCTATATCATATATCTCATATACAAATTAGATCTAATCATGGCATATTTTGCATACATCTCATGTATCAAATCATGCATATTTTTCAGATCTAAATTATCTCATAATAATCTAAAAAATTAGATTTAAATTGATCTAATCAAAATAAATTCTAATCTAGATAATTATGTAGAACTATTCTACAACTAGTCTAGACATGCATCAATCATATCTCATATGATATTTAAAATTAAATAATTTTTATTTGCTATTTTTTAGATGTTATTATAACCATTATAATATCAAAAAATAGTAAATAAATTGATCTAAAATATGATTTAATCAAATTAAATTGAAAACATGCAAGACTATTCTATAGAACTATTCTATTTTAGAACTAGTCATGCATATTTTCTAATCTTAGATCCAAATCATTTAATTTTAATTTTTTTAGATTTCAGATCTGATCACATCTCATGTGACATCTTGAAATCACTTATTTTCTAATTAAAATAAATTTAAAATCAGATCTAAATACTTTTAGAACCTTGGCTCTGATACCAGTTGAAGGGAAAAATCCTGATTTTTCCGGACCAGGTTCGTTCAGATCTGATCAGATCAAGAGATATATTTCAAAATTTTTTCTCTTTGATCTAGATCAGATCTGAGATATTTTAGATCTGATTCTTATTATTTTAATAATTAAAATAAAATTAGATAAATTAAATCAAATTTAATTTACCTTGAAGTGGGTAATCCTATTACCCGTTGATGATCCTGATGTAAGCAGCGGAAGGTTCTGGATCTAGCCACGCAAGTGCCTGGCCTCTACCGGTATCCACTCAGGCTGGATCTAGAGATCCTCTTCTTCTCTATCACATCTCCAAAAATCAGATCTGGATCTGATCTGGAGGATCTTCAAAACTCCTTTTGAAGATCAGCAGTCGTCCTTTGCAGCAGTGCAGCCTTCTAGCTTTCAGTCGCCTTTCTTTGATCTGGATCGCACCAACCAAGGTCCAAAACTCCTTTTGGACATGGAGAGGAGAGGGGAGAAGGTGGGTTTGGCATGGAGGAAGAGGGGAGAGGCAGCCTTGGGGTGTGGGAGAATTGTTCATTCAATCATTCTGAGTTGGGCGCAGGGTCTTATTTATAGACTAAGTCTGTGATCCAACTCCTCTTCTTCCCAACCAATCACAAACTCTTTGTGAAATTCAGATCTAAATCTGATTGGTGGGAATAGAGTCCCCTGGATTCCTCCTTAGAGGGCATGCCTAAGACCAGTCAAAGTTGGTTCTTAGGAGAACTCTAATTGGAATCCAAAAAGGAGATGGAGTCCCTGTCCAACAGGGACTCCTGGGCGCCTCCAGCTTGGGCACACGCCAAGGGTGGCGTGCGCCCTCTTCCTTGCCAGGTTCTGGTAGGGGGACAGGCCCCCACCAGCTCTCCAATAGGTGCATGACACATGTGGACAGAAGTCAAAGTGTCAATGGTCAACATTTGACCAGTCAAAGGTAGACTTTTGACCAAAGTCAAAGAATGAGAAATGGCAGGTGACCAAAAATGGCAGGTAATGTCTTACAAAATAAGACAACCTTTTTTTTGACTTGGACAACCTCCAGTCAGATACCATATGAAGGCCTCTGATTGAGCACAAACTCCTTTGGCTCAGTCAGGACAACTTATTTATGATAGTAAAAGAAGAACGTTAGGTTCAATCGAGTGCTAGCACGATTTCCTTGAACCTAATTGAATCTCATTCAGATCAATTGAACTAGATCAGTTCAATTGATGATCACCAGATTCAAACCCTTATTTGTGTGACCCAGTTAGGTTCAGTTCTGTATGGTAATGGGATATGTCATGATCTCTATCATCGACATCATCGAAACTCCTTTCGATGGATCAGAACTCTTCTGATTCGAACAGCTAGAATGATCGATCATCTAAATCATTCTAATTGCTCCCAAAATCCACCAGTGACACCTAGCAGTATATGGTGGCAACCCATCAGAGCTGAATGCGAACCTCTTGGTGCAGCTACCTGTGTGATTAAGTTCTTCTATCTTGAGCCCCGATCAGATTAGGGTTAAGGTGAACTCGTCAAACCCTAGTCTCTGTCATATGATGTAATCATTCGATTCAAGTCCAATGTGAAAACCTAAATAGAAACTCTTTCTATTATTTCACTCTGCCATGGCCATGGACTTTCTGGACTTGATTCTCATGATCATCATAGGGCTGCTCCTCTACCACCGAGGTAGATAGATTCCATCTTGATGCTATCCAGTTCCTACAATGAACATGCTATAGCCAACATACACCTCAGGGTTCCATATGGCTAGGAGATCGAGTAATGGTGTAGTCAAACTATAACACCCTCAAGGTGAACTGCCGATGCATCTCAGGTCAAAGAACCAGACACACTACTGCAGCATCGAGTCAGTCATTGATGAGAAGGTAGACTCCCTAATGACTACTCGAGGTGGTCACGCTCAGTGCCCTCGTTCTCTAACGAGTACCTGTACTCTCGCTCCGGTGTCTCCACACCGTAGACTCAAGACTCATCTACTAAAGAGAAGCGATTGTACACCAACCTTCCGGATCAATCACCATCCTCGTGATGATCCTATGGTCGGGAGCATTTTATGAGTTAATAATGATTATTCATGTCTTAAATTTTCAACTCTTGAAAATATAAATTATCATTACCATTAACTCAAAGAATGTATCACAGACACTAAATACACATATGTGATAGAAAATAATCTATTTTATTGATATTAGTCAAAATTATAATTTTTTCCCAAGAAGTGTATTACAAGTGTCAGCCAATTCTGGCTTCTAGGGCACATATATCTAACATACTAAGCGTGACTAACTTTGAACAGTCATAAGGAAGCCTACCTTCTCGTCAATGACTTGCTTCATGCTATAGTTGTGTGTTTGATTCTTTGACTTGAGGTGCATTGGTAATTCACCTTGAGGGTGTTATAGTTTGACTATACCATAACTCGGTCTCCTAGCCATTTGTAATCCTGAGATATACGTTGGCTATAGCATGTTCATTATAGAAATTGGATCACACCAACATAGGATCTATCAACCTTTGTGGAGGAGTAGTCCTATGGTGATCATGACATTGAATCCTAAATCCCATGGCCATGATAGTGTGAAATAATACAAAAATATTTTTATTAAAATTTTACATCAGACTCAAATCGAATGGTTCAATTATATGATAGGTATTGGGTTTGATGAGTCAAGCTTAACTTAGATCCTGTCAGGACTCTTGACAGAAGAACCCAATCATGGATAGCTACATCAAGAGATTCTTATTTAGTTCTAATGGATTTCCACTATATACTGCTAGGTGTCACTGGTGGATTATGGGATCAATTAGAATTATCTCGATAATCGATAATTCTAATTAGGTGAATCAGAAAGAATTCTGATCCATCAAAAAAAATTTTGATGATGGAGATCATGACATGTTCCATTACCACATAGAATTGAACCTACTAGATCACCAAACAAGAGTTTGGATCTAGATGTCATTAATTAGACTCACATAGTCCACTTAATTTGGATTTGATCTAATCAAGTTCAAGAAAATCAAGCTAGCACATGATTGGCCTAACTTTCTCCTACATTGGAATTTCTGATCAGTTTGGACTCAATCAAATTGAGTTTGGCTTGTCTAGAAGTCCTGTATGGGTTTGTCTTAAATTGACTAGACCTTGTCCTAATTAGATTAGAGCCATGTCCTGATCTCCTCATTGGATAAGGATGAGGGGGCACCAACCAACTTTGGCCTGGTCTTCATGCGTGCAATAAGGAGAGGGGCGCCCGCCCCCTAGTTTTTCTCTAGAGGCATGCACCCCCAGATGATTTCTGGAAGAGAGAAGGGCACACGCCCATTCCTAGCATGCGCCCCTTAGAGATAAGGATAAGAGTGGAGGGAGTTGGGGAGGTTAGAATTTGGTTTCATTTAAACACCATTTGAATGAGTCAAAAGGGTTTAAATGGTTTCAAATTCTTGGAGAACCTTATCTAGGCACCAAAAGGCCTTTTGTGTGACAAAAAGCCATAGTAAATTCAAATTTAATGCCTAACTTTGGTGTAGAGTCCTTCTACTTCTAAACTTTGATTCGGTCAAAGTTAGAAGCCCAAGGACTCTAGGTCTCCTATATTTTCTATAAATAAGGGACTAGGCGAAAGGGTTTGGCCATCCCACTAGCCCACAATAAAGCCTTGTTCCTCCTCTCCATGCCTCCTCTCTCTCCTTTAAATCTTCTCTCCCATGCCCAAGTGTTGGGCTCATCGCACCTTCGAGTGTCTAGGTGCTGTTCGTGCAAGTAGAAGACGAAGGAGATCCCGATCGCGTATCGATCGTACTGCTGCCGTGTTGTTTCTATAACTGCTCGGAAACACAGCTGTAGATCCAATCTCTTGCATGAACCTGGGTGTTAATCCAGCAAACTGAAGAACATCTAAGAAAGATGAGAGAAGCAAGGATTTTGGTGTTAGAACTAGAGAGAAGAGAGTTAGGGAGAAAAGCTCAATTATATTCACTTCTATTGTAAAAGTTACAATATCCTGATTTATATACCCTAGAGTTTTCACATGAACCCTAATGAACTCCAGCTTAAAAACTTCCTTAGGCTAACCCAATACATGAATTAGCCCCCTTATGACCTCTCAAATCAAACCTTAAGACTCCTAAAAACAACCCAGACCCTAGCCCAAAATAGACCCTCATGTAACTCTACCCACGCACTAAGCCGACTCAGTCTCAGCACTATACTAACTAAATTCCACTGGGTTGGATCAGTCTAAAACTGAGCCAACCTAGTTCTATGTCGTGCCTACAGTCTCGAAACTCAATATTTTTGTTTTGCCTATGCTCTAAGACTTAGCCGACATAGTTTTGGACTGAGCCAGCTGACCTGCAGAAAATTTTCTTTCTATAGTCTTGATTTTTTGGCTTTGATTTCTTGCTCCATCTTGAATCCCAGATCTCTAAAGCATCAACCAAGCCCCTTGAGGCCCTCAATACCCGAACCTCAAGCCCATGGAGTACTACATGCCACCTCCACCCTAGGATAACTCCTATCCTAGCCCTAGGATCACACTTGTCCTAGCCTCCCCGGAGCCCTCACCCTGGCTTCGTCCATGGCCTCCCAAGGCTTGGGAGCACCACACCACCTACATGTCGGAGATTGGATCGAAGATGCAATAAAGAGATCCAAATCTGATATTAGAAATTAGATCGAGTAATGAAGAAGACCTCTAGATCTGACTCGAGTGGATACTAATAGAGTTCGAATACTTGTGCAGCTAGAGATGAATCTCGAAGTTTATTCAGATCATCACCATAAGTAGATCATCTACTTGCAATAGGTGGTATTTTGAATACCCATTGTATATGCAAGTTTTATTTTCAGATTTATACAATTAGAACTAAGAACTCTTTGATTTGATTAGACCAAGAAAAATTCTTAAAATTTGGCTGCTTTAAATTCGATCCGATCAGGCCGATCTAGAAGAACCTTCAGAAGAAACTTGAACGCTAAAGGAAAAGTAAGCAAACCCCTGAAAATCCTTGGGAACCCAAAAAAAGATAGTAAAATTTAAAAGAAAGGTCAAGATACTAACCAACATCAGATAGAGAACTCAATGACGTGGTCGAAATGGTGAGAGACAACTAGAGCCTAGCTCCACGCATGGCCTTCCAAGGCTTGGGAGCACCATACCACCTACAATCTCCACCTTGGTGCGTCCAAGGCTTGGCACACCTAGCAACATCTTCCTACACGATCCTACTATCCCTGCATATCTGGATAACCCCTTGTGCTCACCTTGCCACTACCATTCTTCTTCAACTACTGAGCTCTTTTTTAGGCCTTCGGGATGACCGCCTCCACCGCTGAAGTCCTTGGCTCGTTTCTCTACACCACCTTTGGAGTTGTAGGTATCTTTCTGCTTGGTAGCTGCATCACTTATCCCAGACTTCCCTAGAGATCATGTAACATTCCTTTATCGGCACTCATCGCATATTCTGATACTCCACCTGACACTGTTCCCTCAGAGCCACGCCTATCTCCTTGGATAATCCTCTCCACCTGGATCTGTATAGCCCCGACATTGGTGCTGGAATACTGGTCCTCCTCTGCACCCCTTGGTTTAAACCCGTGTCACAGCTTCCTCCACCCATGAGGCCACCTCTGCCCGGTGCTCCATCTAGAGCTGAAGTCTCGCTAATGCTGCAGAAGCCAACTCTATCTCCGAGTTCTCCAAAGGCAACCATCCAATGTTGCACTGCTGGGCCTGCTGCTGTACCTCAAACTTCGTTGCTGCCCCTTCGGATCCTCTACACTCTATAGACCTATCCAAAATTTTCTCAGATACACCACACTCTATGGGCTCCTCTGAGACCACCAAGATTTCATCCGAATCTTCACTTTCAGCAACTATACTGATGAAATTTGAGCTTTCTCCTTCCTTGCACTTCTTTTAAAGCGGACACTTCCGCTTAAAGTGCCCTACTTCTCCGCACTTGAAGCATCTCTTGGATTCCTTACTGGTCCTCTATTCACCCTTCTTCTTTCTTTTCCTGTGTTTCTCTAAAACCATAAGACTCTCCTGGAAGATCTCCCTCTTCGTCATCCATTCTCATTGCTTATTGGATCTAAGCACTAATACGATCTTCTCGTATGCCAGTGTCTCCTTACCATACAATAAAGTTGTCACTAATGGATCGAAGCTCTCAGATAGCGAACATAACAATAATAGACTCTTGTCATCCTTTTCTAAATCCACCCCTATATTGTGCAAGTCCATGCTCATCTGGTCAAACCGTTGAATATGTCCCACAACATCCTCATCCTTCTGCATCCGAAGGCTATACAGTTGCTTCTTCAGCATCAACTTGTTGCACATGTTCTTTTCCATGTACAACTGCTGCAACCTCGACCATAATTTCTTGGGTGTTCTCTCCTCCAACACACCATGCAAAACCTCATCCACCAAATAAGTCCTAATCATGGTACATGCTCTTTTCTCTAAGGACATCCACTCCATATCTATGATCTCCTCTAACCTATCTTACAAGGTCGAATCCAACCTCATCTAAACTAGTAGATCATCCACCCTCACCATCCACATCGTGAAACTTTTTTTTCCATCAAACTTCTCTAATCCTACCTTTAACTAGCTATTTTGAAGGAAAAAATTTTATTTTTCGGATCAGGTTCGTTCAGATCTGATTGGATCAAGAGGGATATTTCAAAAATTTTTCTTCTTAGATCAAAATCAGATCTGAGACTCTTCAGATCTGATTTTATCGATCTAATAAAATAAATTAAATTAAATTAAATCTAATTTAATTATACCTTATTATGGGTAATCCTATTATCCTATGATGATCCTGATGTTTGCCTGAAGTTTTGTATGTAGCCATGCAAGTGCCTAATCTCTACCGATATCCACTTGGACAGGATCTGCAGATCTTCTCCTTCTCAATCTATCCTCCAAAAATTAGATTTGGATATGTTCTTGAAGGTCTTCAAAATAGCTTTTGAAGATTAGTTGTTGTCTCTTGCAGTAGTGCTGCCTTCTTCCTTTCCTATCGCTTTTCTCTTACCCAGATCGCACCAAACTCGCACCCAAAAACTCATGGACATGGATAGGAGAGAGAGGACCTAAAGGTGGCATGGAGAGGGAGGGAGAGAAGCTTCATGGCATGGGCAAAGGGTAGAACCTCTCTCTTCTAGGTGCAGATAGGGTTTATATAGATCCTGCTGTGTCATGCAGTGCCATATCATCCGGACCAATCATGGCCCTTTGTGCAATCAGATCTAAATCTGATTGATGGAATGATATCATCTGATTCAATCAGATTAAAGTCCCTCACAAACCTCCTTAGGTGGTGCCAAGACTGATCAAAGAGGACACTTTGGCACCACCCAAGTTGAAAGCATGAAGCAATCGGGAGTCCCATATGTATGGAACTCCAGGCATGATCCTCATGGAGCGCACGCCTCCCTAGGCATACACCCCCTCACTTTCTACTTTTTAGTAGGGGGGATAAAGCCCCATGTTCTCTCCTATGGGTGCATGACACATGGGCAGATGTCTAAGTGCCAAAGGATAACGTTTGACCAATGTCAAAGGACAAGATTTAACAGGTGATGGAAAATAGCAAGTGTTGTCTCAAATTTATCTCATAAATTAAGACAACCCTTTTCTAACTTGGACAAGCTCCAGTCAGACCAAGTAAATATTTTTGAGTGAGTCCAAATATATTTGGCTCAGTCGAGACAAGCTTTAATCATTGTTGAAGGAGAACATTAGGTTCAATCATGTGCTAGAATGATTTTCTTGAACCTAATTGAATCTTATTCAAATCAATTGAACTAGATTAGTCCAATTGATCATATCTAGATTCAAACTCTTATTTATGTGATCCAGTTAGGTTTAGTTTCATATCATAATGGGATACGTCATGATCTCTATTATTGACATCATCGGAATACCTTTCGATGGATCAGAACTTTTCTGATTTAGACAACTAGTATGATCGATCATCTAAGTAATTCTAATTGCTCCCAAAATCCACCAGTGATACCTAGCAGCATATGGTGGCAACCCATCAAAACTAAAAATGAACCTCTCAGTATAGTTACATGTGTGATTAAGTTCCTCTATCTTGAGCCCTGATCGGATTAGGGTTAAGGTGATCTCGTCAAACCCTAATTTCTATCATATGAATTAATCATTCGATTCAAGTCCAATATGAAAATTCTAATAGAAACTCTTTCTATTATTTCACTCTGCCATGGCCATCGGCTTATGGACTTGATTCTCATGATCATCATAGGGCTGCTCCTCATCTACCGAGGTAGATAGATCTCCTATTGGTGCAATCCAATTCCTACAATGAACATGCTGTAGCCAACTTACACCTCAGGATTTTGAATGGCTAGGAGATCGAGTTATGGTGTAGTCAAACTATAACACCCTAAAGGTGAATTGTCGATACATCTTAGGTAAAAGAACCAAACACACCATTGCAGCTTCAAGCCAGTCATCGATGAGAAGGTAGACTTCCACATGACTGCTGGAGGTAGTCACCCTCAGTGCTCTCGTTCTCTAATGAGTACCTATACTCTTGCTCCAATGTCTCTACACCGTAGACTCAAGACTCATCTATCCTAAAGAAGCGATCATACACCAATCTTTCGTATCAATCACCATCCTTATGATGATCCTACGGTCGAGAGCATTTTATGAGTTAATAATAAAAATTCATATCTTAAATTTTCAACTCTTGAAAATATGAACTATCATTACCGTTAACTCAAGGGATGTATCACAGACACTTTTAAATATACATTATGATAGAAAATAATCTATTTTATTATTTATAGTTAAAATTATAATTTTACCTTTAGATGTGTATTATAAGTGTCAGCCAATTCTGACTTCTAGGGCACATATATCTAGGAAACTCCCACTTGACCTAAAGCCAATTGGCTATAAATCTAAATCCCATCTTCTTAAGGTGGGTTTCGATCTTCTACTGGCTCAACGGCTTTATGAGTGGGTCTGCATGCAGAGTCGACTCTCTTAACCTCGACATAACCTTTCTCAAGGTAATCGTGGATGAGGTGATATCGCCACTCAAAGTGCTTGGATTTCTGAGGAGACCTTGGCTTCTTAGTAAGGGTTATGGCACCATTGTTATTGTAGTACAGAGGAATGACATTCGATGACATCACTCTGATCTCTATGGTAAATTTCTTATACCAGAATGCCTCCTTCACAGCTTCTGATGTAGCAATATATTTTGCTTCTATGATGGAATCTACTATCACTGTCTGCTTGAAACTTTTTCAACTGACAGCACCATCATCACATACAAATAGACTCCCAGATGTTGACTTTCGATCTTCTATATCAGACATAAAATCCGAGTCTATATACCCCTGGACATGGAGTTCTCCATTACCAAAAATCAACAATATATCCTTAGTCCTTCTCAAGTACTTAAGGATACATTTCATAGAAATCTAGTATTCTTCACCTGGATTTGACTGATATCTGCTCGTGACACTCACAGCATGGGCTATATCAAGTTGTGTACATAACATAGCATACATGAGGCTCTCCATTGCAGAAGCATAAGAGATCTTGCTCATGCGTTCAATCTTCTCAAATGTGTTGGGTTGTCTTAGGAAGATGAATGCCATGTCTGAAGGATACTAATCCCCTTTTGGAGTTTTCCATGCTAAATCTCTTTTACACTTTCTCTATGTACATCTTTTGTGAAAGACCTAGCATCCTATTTGGTCTATCTCTATAGACTTTGATTCCTAGAATGAAGGATGCTTCTCCTAAGTCTTTCATGGAGAATGCTTTAGATAACCATATTTTAATTATGGTCAACATGGAAATATCATTCCCAATAAGGAGGATATCATCCACGTACAGTATGAAGAAGACAATAGCACTCCCACTGATCTTTTCGAAAACACATGGTTCCTCCTCATTTTTGATGAAATCAAATAATTTGATCACATCATTAAAATGGATATTCCAGCTTCGAGATGCTTGCTTAAGTCCATATATGGATCTTTACAGCTTGCATACTTTGTGATCAATATCACTGGATGTGAAACCTAGTGGCTATTCGATATAGATATCTTCCTCTAGGTATCCATTTAAGAATGCCATTTTCACATTTTTTTATCATTTTTTATAATCGAAATAGGTTGCAACAGCAAGCAATGTGCAGATGGATTTTAGCATAGCTACTAGCAAAAAGGTATCCTAATAGTCAATGCCTTCACACTGACTATAACCTTTTGCCACTAATCTAGCTTTGAATATCTCTACATTTCCATCTGCACCAATCTTTCTCTTATAAATCTATTTACACCTAATAGGTACTATACCTTCTGGTGGATCTACTAAGGACCAGACTTGGTTTGAGTGCATCGAGTTAATTTTTGACTTCATTGCCTCTAACCATTTTTCGAAGTCGATATCTGATATTGCCTCATCATAGATTTTGGGATCATCATGAACCCCATTATCTACGAGAAATATTTTCTCTATTTTCTCTGAAATAGTATCTAAGTACCTCTCAGAAGGACAGAAAATTCTTTTCGATCTATGAGGAGGAGGAGGTAGTGATTGTATTGGCTCAACCTGATTTGGTTCCATGGAGTCCTTAGCTCGTTGCTCTTGGGATACTTTCTCCTCTAGCTTGATCTGCTTTCCCATGCCGCTATCTTGAATAAACTATTTTTTAAGAAAAATGGCATGCTGACTCATAATCACATTATGGTCTTCTGAAATGTAGAAATAATATCCTAATGACTCTTTAGGATGTCCTATGAATCGAGCTCTAAAGAACCTATATTCTAACTTGTCTGCTTGTTGTCTTTTGGCATGAGCCGGACAACCCCAAATTCTGAGATGACTCAGACTTGGTTTCTTACCATGCTATATCTCATATGGTGTGGTAGGAATAATTTTAGAGAAAATCCTATTCAGTAAATATATAGAAGTTAACAAACTATGTCCCCAAAGAAAATCAGAAAGATCTATGAAGCTCATCATGGATCGGACCATATCTAATAGGATCCGATTTCTCCATTCTAAAATCCTGTTGAGTTGAGATATTCTAGGTGGAGCCCATTGAGAGACTATGCCATTTTGCTTGTGATAGTCCAAGAATTTTCAACTAAGGTATTCACCTCCTCGATCTGATCGAAGAACCTTCATGGATTTTTTAGTTTGCTTTTCGACTTCAAGTCTGAATTTCTTGAACTTTTCAAAAGCTTCATACTTGTGTCTCATAAGATACACGTACCCATACCGAGATAAATCATCGATAAAGGTTATGAAGTAATCAAAATTACCTTTAACCGATACATCAAATGGGCCGCACACATTCGTATGTACTAGGACAAGTAGATCCATGGCCCTTTCCCTATGTCCTACAATGAAGAGCTCAGTCATTTTGCCATGAAGACATGATTCACAAATTGGATATGACTCAGAAGTCAATGGACTCAATAGCCCGTTTTTCTCTAATTTGTTAACCCTATCTTCTACTATATGACCTAGCCTTAAGTGCCATAGATACTTATCATTTGGACTATTCCTGGGTTATTTTATGACATTCACATTTTGCTTGAAATTAAAGATAGATAACTGGTAGAGATCATTGATGAGGAAACCACTTGCAATTTTATTTCTTTCATAAAGAATATTATAATGGTCCTTAAGAAAATTAATTGCATAGCCTTCTTGTGCTAAACATGAAACAAAAATCAAATTCCTGCTTGTGGCAGGTACATAATAACAATCCCTAAGTACTAAATCTAAGCTAGATGGTAGTTGAAGAGGATAGATTCCCATGGCCAAAGTAGTAACCCTTGCTCCATTTTCGATGCGTAGGATCATCTCACCATCCCTCAACCTCCAGCTATCCTGAAGACCCTGCATGGAAGTGCACAAATGAGCACTAGAACCAGAGTCAAGCATCCAATTAGATGTAGAAGAAACCATAAGATTATATTCAATAACGAGCATACCTCCAAAAGGACCTGTCTCCTTATTCTTTAGGGTGGCTAGGTATGTAGGGTAGTTCCGCTTTCAACGGTCGTTAATATTACAATGGAAATACTTTCCTTTGTCAGCGGCGTTCTTCTTCAGCTCTACCTTCTTTTTCTTTCCACCTTCCATCTTCTGCCTTTTCATAGACTTCTTCTTCTTTTCAAAAGACTTTCTCTTGGAAGAAATCTATTCCATAATAAGTACTGAGCCTTTAAAATCTTTTATAGAAAGCTCAGCAATAATCAGCATATTCATAAGTTCAATCAGAGTATTCTAAAATTTATGCATATGGTAGTTCATAATGAACTGTCCATATGCATCAGTCAAGGATTGTAGAATTATATCATTCTATAGATCTTGGTCCAACCTCACTCCGAGCTTCTCAAGCTCTTTTAAGTTCTTGATCATCATTAGACAATGATCTTAGACTGACTGTCCATCATGCATTTTAGTCTTAAAAAATTATTTAATGATATGATATTTGACTGCATGATTCTGTTCACCAAACAACTCTTATAGGTGAGCCAACGTTTGGCGGGCAGTCTTGATATCTTCATGTTGGCATTGAAGCTCATCAAATATTGAGCCTAACATATAGTATCTGACCTTATTATCTTCATCCATCCATTTATCAAGAGATGCTCTCTATTCAGCGAACAGATGGGCTAGTAAGGTGGGAGGATCCTGATCCAATACATGAGTTAACTTCTCAAAATCCAAAATAATTTTGAAGTTCTAAAGTCAATCCTTGTAATTGGATCCAGTCAGTCTATGGGTGCCCAGGATACGAGCTAGTGGGTTGGATGCAGACATTTTTTTTCTGTAGAGAGCAAAGTTTCTAGTTAAATTTTATAATTAAGACTTGATCAATTTATTTAGAAATTTAATTTTTAAATAAATTATCTTTCACTATTTTCTTCAGATCCCTACACTCCCTTTATAGAGATGTGAAAATCTCCACGATTAATGATTTCTAATGGGTGGTGCAATCCCACCAACTGACTCATCACCACACCTAATAGTTATTGGTGATGTGTTAGCTAATGAGTGAACAACTCTTGCCCAATGATTCTCTAATCATGGTGCACCCATGCTTGGTCTCTAATTCATGAATCTCACCGTGCCCAGAATATTGATCCACTCCTTAGTTAAGTCAGACCCACCACTTGCATAGATTGGATTCCTAATTAGGTCTCTTATCGTATCCAAAATTTTGAGCCCAATCCATCCTTTAGCACATAGCATCCAATGCCTAATAAACATGGTTGTGTCTTCTCAATGCAACTGAACCACTGTGACCAACCGAGAATAATCAACCCCAAAAAGGGCCTGCATATCTACAATGGTGGAAGACCTTAGACTTAATCTTTTCTTATGAAGATTTGATTTTGGTCTCTTTAAACTTGACTTGATATAGCCATAACCATTATGACTAACCTAGTGGCATGGGTTAGCTCGAATCATTAGCTATCTTAGATCAGGATTGAGTCGATAAATATGGCCAGGTAAGTGAGATCGATGGAAAGGATATGCTATTAACTCGATAAGAATGCATTCAAGTTAAGTAGCTCCCAATTAAAAATTAGTCGGTCGTATCTACCAAACTTATCTTAGATACCAAATTATTGAGCTAGAACCAATCGGGTAAGTCTACAATCCAGACACTAACCATTGAGCCTAATTAGGTCTTAACTTGATCAATCACTCATGTTACTCGACCTTGACCCAGACTTAATCCTATTAGGCTGGTCAATTTAAGCAATCTTGATCCCATCTAACTAACTCTTGATTCAATTTGATCAACTGCTAGACCTAATTGAGCTACCCAAGCCTGAACTCAATTTTATGAATATATCTTAGATCTAAAAATTCTCAATTTTAGATCTAATATATTTCATAATCTTAATTCTTAATTAAGTTTAGGATTCTTAAACAAAATATGTAAATAAAATCCTAGGATTTCAGGATCTAGGGTTTTGCAGAAAATAAGTTTTTGATTTTTGATTAAGGATGAACACACAGCACCACTATACATCATAAGAATATCCCATCAAATGAAAGGAGAGGGTCTTCAAAACCCTTCTTTATTCTTATAACCGGACGGCCAAGGGAAACGCCTTAATCAGAAACATGATGAATCTACAAAATTAGTTAGATCTACATCTTATATCACATATAAAAACTTGATCTAACTTAAAAACATATTTTGCATACATCTCATGTATCATATCATGCATGTTTTCAAATCTAAATTATCTCATAAATATCTAAAAAATAAAATTTAAATTTGATCATATCAAATTAAATTTATTCAAGATAACTTTATAGAACTATTCTACAACTAGTCTAAACATGCATCTATCATATCTCATATGAACAAAATTAAATAACTTTATTTTCTATTTCTAGATCTAATTATAATATTTATAATATAAAAAAATAATAAATAAATAGATCTAAAAATTATAACTAATCAAATTAAAATTATGATTATTCTAGACTACACATAGAACAATTCTATTCCTAGTCTAGCCATGCATCTCATACATCTTAGATCTAAATTATTTAATTTTTAATTTTTTAATTTTAGATCTAATCACATCTTATGTGATATCTAAAATCATCTAATTATTAGATTAAAAATATATTAAAATTAGACCTAATTAATTATAGGAACTTGGCTTTGATACTAGTTGAAGGAGAAAATTCTATTTCTCGGGTTAGGTTCGTTCAGATCTGATTGGATCAAGAGGGATATTTCAAAAATTTTTTCTCTTAAATCTAAATTAGATTTAAGACTCTTCAAATCTAATTTTATCAATCTAATAAAATAAAAAAAATAAATTTAATTAAATTTAATTTAACTGTACGTTATTATGGGTAATCCTATTACCCTATGATGATTCCGATGTTTGCTTGAGGTTCTGGATGTACCCATGCAAGTGCCTAGCCTCTACTGGTATCCACTCTAGTAGGATCTAGAGATCTTCTCCTTCTCAATCTATCCTCCAAAAATTAAATTAGGATCTGATCTTGACGGTCTTTAAAATGGCTTTTGAAGATCAGACGTTGTCTCTTACAGCAGTGCTACCTTCCTCCTTTTCTGTCGCCTTTCTCTTGCTCGGATCGCACCAAACTTGCGCCCAAAAATTCTTGGATGTGGATAGGAGAGAGAGGACCTAAAGATGGCATGGAGAGGGAGGGAGAGAAGATTTGTGGCATGGGCAAAGGGTAGAATCTCTCTCTTCTAGGTGCAGATAGGGTTTATATAGACCCTACTACGCCATGCAGTGCCTCATCATCCCGGCTAATCATGGCTCTTTGTACAATCAGATCTAAATCTGATTGGTGGGATGACATCATCAGATTCAATTAGATTAGAGTCCCTCACAAACCTCCTTAGGTCACACCAAGATTGGTCAAAGAGGACTATTTGGTGCCACCCAAGTTGATAGCATGAAGCAACCTGGAGTCCCATCTGTATGGGACTCCAGGCGTGATCCTCCTGGGGTGCATGCCTCCCTAGGCATGCACCCCCTCTCTTTCTACTTTTTTGTAGGGGGACAAAGGCCCATGTTCTCTCCTATGAGTGCATGACACATGGGCAGATGTCTAAGTATCAAAGGTCAATGTTTGACCAAAGTCAAAGGACAAGATTTAGCAGGTGATGAAAAATGGCAGGTGTTGTCTCAAATTTATCTCATAAATTAAGACAACCCTTTTCTAACTTGGACAAGCTCAACTCAGACCAAGTAAAATTTTTTGAGTGAGTCCAAAGACATTTGGCTCAGTCGAGACAAGCTTGAATGATTGTTGAAGGTGAACAATAGGCTCAATCGTGTGCTAGCATGATTTTTTTGAACCTAATTGAATCTTATTCATATCAATTGAACTGGATTAGTCTAATTGATGATATCCAGATTCAAATCCTTATTTGTGTGATCCAGTTAGATTTAGTTTTATATAATAATAGGATACATCGTGATGTCTATCGTCGACATCATCGAAACATCTTTCGATGGATCAGAACTTTTCTGATTCAGACAACTAGTATGATCAATCATCCAAATCATTCAAATTGCTCCCAAAATCCATCAGTGACACCTAGCAACATATGGTGGCAACCCATCAGAACTAAAAACAAACCTCTCGGTGTAGTTACTTGTGTGATTAAGTTCCTCTATCTTCAGCCCTGATCGGATTAGGGTTAAGGTGATCTCATCAAATCCTGATTTTTGTCATATGAATTAATTATCGATTCAAGTCCAATGTGAAAATCCTAATAGAAACTCTTTCTTTTATTTTACTCTACCATGGCCATGGGCTTATGGACTTCATTCTCATGATCATCATAGGGCTGCTCCTCATCTATCGAGGTAGATAGATCCTCTATTGGTGCAATCCAATTTCTATAATGAACATGCTATAGCCAACTTACACCTCAGGGTTCTGAATGGCTAGAAGATCGAGTTATGGTGTAGTCAAACCATAACACCCTCAAGGTGAACTATCGATGTACCTCAGGTCAAAGAATCAGACATACCACTGCAGCTTCGAGCCAGTCATCGACGAGAAGGTAGAATTCCTCATTACTGCTCGAGGTGGTCACACTCAATACCCTCATTCTTTAACGAATACCTATACTCTCATTCTAATTTCTCTACACCGTAGACTCAAGACTCATCTACTCTAAAGAAGCGATCATACACCAACCTTCTGGATCTATCACTATCCTTATGATGATCTTACGATCGAGAGCATTTTATGAGTTAATAATAAAAATTCATGTCTTAAATTTTTAACTTTTAAAAATATAAACTATCATTACCATTAACTCAAGGGATGTATCATAGACACTTTCAAATACACATTATGATAGAAAATAATTCATTTTATTATTTATAGTCATAATTATAATTTTGCTCTTAGATGTATATTATAAGTGTCAGCCAATTATAGCTTATAGGGCACACATATCTAACATGTTTTTCATGATCAATCCAAATCAAATAATAGCAAATAGATAGATCTGAGAAATACCTTGACTTAGGATGGTGGACAGCAGCCCTGTGATCTCTTCCTTCCTCACGAAGCTTGGAGAAAGCCTTTAGATATGAATCTCGCAGCTAATCTCTGCTGAAAACTGATCCTCTTCCTCCTTCATGCTCAACCAGGCTCTAATACCAATTATTATTCTTACGGCTGCTTGGAGCCACAGCCGTAGATCTGATCTCTTGCGTGAATCTGGGTGTTAATCTTTCAAATTGAAGAAGATCTAAGAAAGATGAGAGAAGCTAGGGTTTTGGTGTTAGAACCAGAGAGAAGAGAGTTAGGGAGAAAAGCTCAATTGTATTCACTTCTATTGTAAAAGTTACAATGTCCTGGTTTATATATCCTAGAGTTTCCACATGAATCCTAATAAATCCCAACTTAAAAACTCCCTTAGGCTAACCCAATATATGAATTAGCCTCCTTAAGATCTCTCAAACTAGGCCTTAAGATCCTTAGGATCAACCCAGACCCTAGTCCAAAACAGACCCTCATATAACTCTGCCCATGCACTGAGCCAGCTCAGTCACAACACTGAACCGGCTAAGTTCCACTGGATCAGCTCAGTCTGAAACTAAGCCAGCCCAGTTCTATGCCATGCCTATAGTTTCGAAACTCGACATTTCTATTTTGCCTAAGCTCTGAGACTTAACCGACCTAGTTTTGGACTGAGCCAGCTAACCTACAGAAAATCTCCTTTCTATAGTCTTGATTCTCCGACTTTGATTTCTTACTCCATCTTGAATCTCAGATCTTCGAAGTACCAACCAAGCCCCTTGAGGCCCTCAATACCCGAAGCTCAAGCTCGTGGGGAGCTACATGCCACCTCCACCCTAGGACAACTTCTATCCTAGCCTGAGACCATACCTATCCTAGTCTTTTCGGAGCCCTCACCCTGGCTCCGTCTGTGGCCTTCCAAAGCTTGAGAACACCACACCACCTACATGCTGGAGATTGGATCGAAGATGCAATAAAGAGATCCAAATCTGATTTTAGAAATTAGATCGAGTAATGAAGAAGACCTCTAGATCTGACTCGAGTGGATACCAATAGAGATCGAATACTTGCACAACTAGAGATGAATCTTGAAGTTTATTCAGATCATCACCGCAAGTAGATCATCTACTTGCAATAGGTGGTATTTTGAATACCCATTGTATATGCAAGTTTTATTTTCAGATTTATATAATCAGAACTAAGAACTCTTTGATTTGATCGATTCAAGAAAAATTCTTAAAATTTGGCTGCTTTAAATCCGATCCGATCAGGCTGATCTAGAAGAACCTTCAGAAGAAACTTGAAAGCTAAAGGAAAAGTAGGCAAACCCCTTAAAACACTTAGGAACCAAAAGAAAGATAGTAAAATTTAAAAGAAAGGTCAAGATACTAACCTACATGAGGTAGAGAACTCAGTGACGTGGTCGAAATGGTGAGAGACAACAGGAGAAAGGGCATCAGAGACAAAGAAAATGCATGGGTTAGAGCAATAAGAGTCGAGGAAGATGAATAACAAGGAAAGAACAGGATAAAAAAGGGGCTAGAGTAAGGAAGAAGAGGGAAGAAGGCACTTAAATAGCTTGTAGGATCCTTGAGCTGTTATGATTATAGATCAGCAATATCGAATCCCGATCTTCCATGTGTCAGCCCCATTATGATAGTTGCAGCTGTCAAAAAGAATCATCATTGCACCGTGCAATCAAGCTTTTTGCCAGATGAAATTTCAAAATTTGAGATCATCCCAAGTCATTCAGCAATAAAAGAGCCCTCATGTTAGTTTGAATGGTCCAAAAAATTTCATCACCCAAAGATGGGAATCCAAATGGGACTTCAGTGATCGCAAGTATTGGTACTCTCTTCATCCAAACTTCAGACTTGGGAGTAAAGGACAAGTGTTGAGGGTAAAGTAGCTCTAGCAGAAGTTTGGCAAAGTTTGACCTTGGTAAAGTACCATCTGGTGTCATGACATCCAAGTTCGAGGTTCTGTCAAGTCGACCTTCTTGTTCAGATGAGTTTCGAAAGATCGGCCTCCAAGTTTGACTGAACTCAGAGCTTTAACTAAAGACAGTTCATTCCAAAAATGACAACAACTCCTATCAATGCTCGATCTTGAGTGTTGACCAATCTCTTTCACTTCTATTCTCCAACTCTATCCTACGAGTGGTAGATCTCACCAAGGTTGCTCCATAAATCTCAGCTAGACAAACTTGAGCAAGTAAAAGAGGCTCATCACCCGTTTGAATCTAACCTTTAGTTAAGGGAAGCAGTAATTGCTTTACAAGCACTAAACCTCAACGCTATCAAGTCCTAACTTTCGACTGACTTTGAATATAGGTCAAGCTTTATTAGAGTAACTAAAGCATCTCCAACGCAGTCTTATTTGAAGAACCCATCATTCTTTTCTAACCTCAAGCTCTTCAAACCAAAATACTGGTCATAGGCCAACCTTGAAAGCAATTGAGCTTCCAAAAGCTATCAAAGTAGTTCTGCCAAGATTCAAACTCAGAACCTAGCCTATAAACTCATCACCCTCTACTTAAAGGCTGACCTTCAAGCTCAGTAAGTCCGATCCTAAACTCCAACATCTTAAACTCAACATGAATAGCTCATGACAAAACTCTAAAGCATCAGACCTCCTATACAAACTCCAGTAAATAAAATCCAATGATCAACAAGTCACGACAAATGATAGCCCACTATTGATATTCTATTGCAGCTATCATCATTAGTTTATTACAAGCTCCATCTATAAATAGGACTCTCCAGATACATTCTCTCCTCTAAGCTCTCTTTCCATCTCCAATCTCCTGAGTACTCCATTCTTATTGGCCAAAGTACTAACTGTTAGATGTATGCCCTAGAAGGCAAATTGGCTGTCACATGTAATACCTTCTAAGGGAAATTTTATAATTTTAACTATAAATTAATAAATAGAAAATTTTTTTATCATAGTATGTATTTAAAAGTGTCAATGATACATCCTTTGAGTTAATGGTAATGACAATTCATATTTTCAAAAGTTAAAAATTTAAGACATGAATTTTCATAATTAACTCATAAAATTTTCTCGACCGTAGAATCATCACGAGGATGGTAATCAATTCAAAAGGTTCATGTACAATCACTTTCTTAGGATAGACGTGTCTTGAGTCTATAGTATGGAGACACCGAAGCAAGAGTACAGATACTTGTTAGAGAACAAGGGCACTAAGCATGACCACCTCAAGTAGTTATAAGAAAATCTACCATCTCGTCGATGACTGACTCGACGCTATAGTAGTGTGTATAGTTCTTTGATCTAAGGTGCATCGATAGTTCATCTTAAGGAGGTTATAGTTTGACTGTACCATAATTCGATCTCCTAGCCATTTGAACTTTGAGGTGTATGTTGGCTATAGTATATTCATTGTAGGAATTGGATTGCACCAATAAGAGGATTTATCTACCTCGATAGATGAGGAGTAGCCCTATGATAATCATGAGATTGAGTCCTTAAGATCATGGCCATCATAGAATGAAGATGATAGAAAGAGTTTCTATTAGGGTTTCATATTGGACTTGAATCGAATAATTAATTCATATGACGAACATTGGGTTTGACGAGTTTGCCTTAACGCTAATCCTGTCGAGGCTCAAGATAGAAGAATCTAATTACATAGATAACTACACTGAGAGGTTCACTTTCAGTTTTGATGGGTTACCACCATATACTGCTAAGGACCACTAGTGGATTTTGAGAGCAATTAGAATGATTTTGATGATCAATTATTCTAATTGTATGAATAAAAAAAGTTCTAGTCCATCGAAAGGTGTTTCGATGATCTCAATGATGGAGATCATGACATATCTCATTACCATACAAAATTGAATCTAACTAGATCACATAAATAAAAATTTGGGTTTGAATATCATCAATTGAGCTAACCCAGTTTGATTGATTTGAATTAGATCCAATCAGGTTCAAGATAATCATGCTAGCATACGATTAAGCCTGACTTTCTCCTTCTAAAATCTTTTTGATTCATCGCAGCTAAGTCAAATTTGATTTGACTTATTCTTATATTTTGAATGGATTTATTTTCATTTGATTGGAATAAGTTTAGATCTGATTAGTTGTAGAAATTAAATCCATTCATAGTCAAATTGGACTAGGGTCAAAAGTTGACCTATTTGAGAGAATTGAGGGTCACCTGATCAGATACTTTTAAAAAATTGTTTAAAAATTATTCTAATCTAATTTTTAGATATGTTATAAACCATGAATTATACATTAGATATACCAAATTTCATAATTTTTGGAGGTGTCTAGACTAACTTATGATAGAGTTTGATTTGGATCAAACTCTTAAGGGAAGAGTCCTAGGCGCAGTGGACTCTTTCTTATCTACTCATACCATCATCTTTTAGATTGATTTTTAGTATCAAAATTTGATGGGATCTAGTAATTTTCATGGATATCAAGTCCAAAAGTCTCAATGGTTGAAAAAAAAAAGGATTTTGGTCAAAGAGGGATACTAACTCGGTGCTATGCTTTTGTATAAGAATCCTTGTGCCAAGGCTCTTCATGTAGAAATATTTTTCATACCTAAAGTCTGCTATTCTAGATATCCTACATCTTCTCTATCCTCTCTCTCCCTCTCTTCTACATGCCTAAAAAGTTAGGCATAAATCTGAGAAGAAGATCTAATCAAATTTGTGAAGAGTTCAGCATCTATGCGATGGTGTTCGTGAGACGTACATGCTGCATTCAAAAATTTTTTTCAAGAACTTCTAGATCAGATTCAGATCTAATTTTTGAAAAAAAGATTTACAAGGAAAAGATATCTAGATTCTTCTTGAGTGGATATCGGTAGAGACCAGGCGCATGCATGGCTCCTTCTAGAACCTTAGAAAATATCAGGATCATCGTAGGATAATCAGATTAACCAAATAAGATATGAAATTAAATTAAATTTAATTTTTATTTTAATTTTTAATATCAGATCATCATAATTAGATCTAAGAATTCTTAAATTTTATTAGATCATTTAAAATTTTTTTAAAAAATCCATCTCAGATCTGATCAGATCTACACGATCCTGCGGTGGAAAATATGATTTTTTCTTCAACTTGTATCAGAGCTGCATTCGTAGTTCTTCAAATCTACCTTACATCTAATTTTATTTTTTATTATAATCTAATATTAAAATATTTTAGATGTCACATCAGATGTTATTAGATCTAAAATTAAAAATAATTAAAAGTTAAATAATTTAGATCTAATATGTATGAGATGCATGACTAGACTAGGTATAGAATAGTTCTATGTTTAGTCTAGTATGATCATGTATTTATTTTGATTAAATATAATTTTAGATCTATTTAATTTTTATTTTTTGATGTTATAATTATTGTAATCAAATCTAAAAATAGAAAATATTTTTTTAATTTTTAATTTATTCATATGAGATATAAAAGATGCATGCTTAGACTAGTCATAGAATAGTTCTATAAGATATCTAGAATAGTTTTATATTTGATATGATCAAATTTAAAATTTTATTTTTTAAATTTAATATGTGATATTTTAGAGATGAAAGTATGCATATTGATGATACATGAGATGTATGCAAGACATGTATTAGTTAGATCTTTTTATATGTGATATATGATCTAACTAGTTTTGTAGTAAAAAGTTATATTTCTGATTAAGGAGTTCCCCATGGCCATCTAGTCATAAGAATAAAGTAGGATTTAAAGGCTCTCTCCTCCCACTCGATGGGGTATTCTTATAGCATGTAGGGATGCTGTGCGTTCGTCTTTAATAAAAAATTAAAACTTATTTTTTTGCAAAATTCTAGATCCTAAATTTTTAGAATTTTTATTACATATTTTGTTCATGAACCCAAAATTTAATTAAAAATTAAGATTATAAAATTAATTAGATCTAAAAATTATGAATTTTCATATTTAAGACATATTCATAAAATTGGGTTCGGACTTAGGTAGCTCAATTAGGTCTAGTGGTTGATCAAACTGAATCAAGAGTTGGTTAGGTGAGATCAAAAAAATTTTAGATTTGACCAGCCTAATAGGATTAAGTCTACATCAAGATCGAATCACATTGAGATGTAACTCGATCAAGTCAAGACCTAATTTGGCTCCATGGTTCGAGCCTGGATTGTAGGCTAACCCAATTGATTCTGATTCGATAATTTGATATCTAAGGTAAGTCTGGCAGATATGACCAACTAATTTTTAATTGGGAGCCACTCAATCTGAATGCATTCTTGTCGAGTTAATAGCATATCCCTTCCCCAGATCTCACTTACCTAGCCATTTATATCGACCCAGTTCTGATTTGAGGTGGCTAATAATTCGAGCCAAGCCATGCCACTAGGTTAGTCATAATTGTTATGACTAAGTCAAGTTTAAAGAGACCTAAATTAAATCTTCCTAAGAAAATATTAAGTCTAAGGTCTTCCATCATCGTAGATGTACGGGCCCTTTCCGAGGTTGATTGTTCTCGGCTGGATATAGTGGTTCAGTTGCACTAAAAAAATATAACCATGTCTATTAGGCACTGGATGCTACGAGTTGGAGGATGGATTGGGCTTAATATTTTGGATATGGTGAGGGACCCAATTAATAACCCAATCTATGCAAATAGTGTTGAAAATTATATCCCAAAGCCAATCATCAGCCTATTGATGGTTAAGATATTGTAATTAATTTATTAATTAATGAAAAATATTTTGGCATCTTTTTTCATCATAAGTTTACATCTTCGAATGAACTCCATTATTGTGATGAAGTCCTCAAGACTATTCAGTTTCGATAAAGAGAGGATTTATCGATTAGTCCTTAAATTTGCTCACAAACAAATGATAGGCTGTTAATTAGGACGACAGTGTCTATCGAGCATAGGTCACTATATACCATATAAGTTGGTTGTCCTCTTAACCAAGATGTGTGAAGACACTGGTATGGTATACTGGTGAGATGTATGGGTACATCTTCATTGAACATGACCAACTCTAGAGCATTCTGCTATCGAGAATATCTCTAATGGGATACAAATATAAGTATCCCTCAGACCTGAGATCACCTCAGTGACTTGCAAGCAACTCACTATGCTTTGGTACCAAACTAACTGAATTTCTAATTCAGCAATGAAAAGCTTCTGGGCATAGTCAAGTACTTGCGAAGTTGGAGTGTGATCAAGATGGAATTGACCACTTCAAGAGTTTGAGAAGAATATATCACTGTATTTCAATATAGCAAAACCTTGGCCAGGGTAATCCATCAGATGGATTTGGTATTTTGAAATATAATGAGGACAACCTAATCAGAGTTGACAGTTGAACTCTGATATATCCTACGAGCATTGTGGTCAAGGAGATGAATTATATGGAAACTATATCCGCATGGGTTCTAAGGATGGTGTTCTACACCTTCGACCTATCTGGCTGTCAGAAATCATTGCTAGATGGTCATTTTGATTGGTATAAAAATTTATTTCTATGCTACTAGCTTAGGTTCAGACCTATAAGGTCACATACATTAGAGCTTACGAACTGATTGGATGCTTGATCAATGATTAAGAATCGATTTAGGGTTAAACAATCAATATGATTGGTGTTTAACCTAGTACAAGTATTGCAGAAGGATTGATTAGCAATTGGATTGCTAATTGGCTTAATTTGACTAAGCCAATAGACTGAGATTAAGTCTAATTAAATATGATTTAATTAATTTTGATTTGAACTTGATTGGATCAAGTCCAATTGGTTTATTGGATAAGTCAAGTGCAAGGAAGAACTAGTCTTAGTCTAACTAGGACTCGGATTAACCCAATTTTCTAATTTGATTAGAAAATAAATCAAAATTAAATCTAATTTAATCTAATTTAATTAATTTCTTAAATGGGTTAGGGTCTTATTTAATTAGGTTAGTTTAATCTTGATTTTATTTAGTTAAAAGATCTTGTTTGACCAAGTCAAAATAGGAGTCTTAGTGTAACTAGGACTCCCTAACTCCTTGCACCATCTTGGTCCCAACACCCCCCCATACATATATTTTAGATATCTTTTGTGAAAAATCCATTTCTTCCTGATTTCCATGCCCCCTCTCTTCCTTCAAGTCATATTTGGAAGTTAGGTGGAAGACCAAGTCAAAGGAGGAACTGATTTTGCTTAGGATTCTATGAGATAGAATCCTTATTAACCAAAACATCTTTCCTAGAGTGCCACCCCCTTTTTAATTAATTCTTCTCTTATTCCATGAAAATAATCTTCTTTCTTATGCACCCTCCCTTTCTAGTCCGCTCCAAAAATTATGGAGGAGGCACCCAAGAGTTGGGCACCCCAACAACTTCCCATGTTTGGATATTCCTAATCTAGGAATTTGACCTAACTTGGACTCTTCTTTTTTCCTATTTATTGAATAAATTTTATTCTATTTTTTAATGAAATATAGAGCTTTGGAAGAGATTTGAGGTGTGCAAAAATCAGAGGAAGAGGGTTCCTAGGCATGGGGATTCCATAGGCACCAAACTAGGTGTCTAGGTGAGAGAAAAGAAAAGAAGAAGAGGATTTTCTTTTAGGGCAATTTTATTTTCAATCTCTCCTCCTTTCTTTTGAGTTTTTTTTTAGAGAATCTCAGATCAGCAAACTCTCATCTTCCTTCTCATATTTTCGAGAGTCTAAATTTCAAAGAAGTAAGCATCGGATCGACCATCGAAGAAGGATCAGCACAGTACTAGCATGCTGTGCTAATTTCCTACATCGAACTTTAGATCAGAGATCGTAGGCTCGTGTGAACGACTCCTAGAGGTGGATGCATGTGTGGCTCATGACTTCATTCTTAAGCTTGGATCAGCAAGTTAGAACATCTAAACTTGCTCAGGTAATAGATCTGATCTATAAACTTCATACTTGCATTTGATGTAGTATAGATCTAGGTTGACTTGATCAATCTTTTTTCTTTCTTATTTAATTTTAATTTTTGATTTAATATCATACCTTGATCATGTGATAGATCTAATATCTAGATATTTATATAATTATTTAAATAAATTTTAGATTTATTTAAGTCTTCCGCTGCAAGATCTTGAAAAAGTTTCAAGATCTACTTGTGAAACCCTAGATCTGATTCCTTCAATTGGTATCAAAACCTAAGTTCTTATTACATGATTTTTGTGTATGTCTAGATTATTTCTTAGATTAGATCTAATTTATAATTTAATTATTAAATCTATAAAAAAATAACAATAAAATATTTTAGATTGCATGGACTGCCATAAGGTTGTCATGTTGTAAGGTTTATCCCTTATAGTGGTTGTCCTAGTACATGCTGATCTAAAATATTGATCATAAAATTTTAGATTAGATCTAAGAGATTTTATGATCTGATTAAAAATATTTTAATCTAATTTCAATCATCATAAATGTGTTAGATTTGATCTAGGAAGATTTATGATTGATTATTATTGAAACTATTCTAATTACATGAACCTGTTTAGATTAGATCTAAAGTAGTTTTATGTTTTTTTTACTTGTATATTGATTATGAATCAAACATGCAACTTGGTTAATAGAACCATATTGTAAAAATATTTTACAAACATGAAAATTATTTTTGAAAAGCCAAACCCCAACCCTCAGCCCAGAACTTAATTGAGAATTAAGAAGTTGATTGATTAGGATCTAGGATTGTGAATTAAAGATCCTAAGACATAAATCATAACACATTAGATTAAATAGATTAGTGGAGATTAGGTCCATTAATTGCGTTAGACCTAGGGTTAGATTAATGAATGGACTTAATTAGAGAATTGACTAAATCTAATCAATTGTTGTCTTAGATTAGGTCAAGAATTCTCTAGATCAATTGCAATAGTTGTAGTTGGTCAAGTCCATGTCTTTAACAAGACCAAAGATGGATTTGATTCTTGGCTATGCGGTCTAGCATGAACTATTAGGTTAATCTAATTGAAACTAATTAAATCAATTGGTGTCTAAGGTAAACCAGACTAGTGATTTTTAATTGGTAGCCGCTTACTTGATCATTTTTGATGGTGTCTAAGGCAAGCCTGGCAGAACCTTCCACTGATCGAACTTACCTGACCTCTTGGTGAGATTATGTTTTGATCGGATCACTTGACTATTCGAGCTAACCCATGTCAGTTGGATAAATCAGTTTGACTGATTTAGGTGCTCCTAGACCAACCTATTAATGGTCTCCCTTAAGCTGACTTAGTGAAGTTAGTGGGAGGATCATGACAAGTTGGTTAATCTGACCTACTCACTTCTATAAATAAATCCTCTAAAATTATTAGGTCCCTAAAATAAAATAGTTATATGATAATTGGATCATAGCCTCCCATTAAATGGATGATAATGGGTCCATCATTTGGATAATCATTGGAGGTCCAAAGGCTTGGTGCTTGTTGGTTGATGGAATTATCATTCATTATATGATCTCTTGAATACATCATTCTAAATGGTGCTCAGGTGGGCCATCCAAAGTTGGGCTTGATCATTCATTGGTTGGATAGGCCAAGTATGGTCATGTTAGTGGTTAGACCTAACTGAACCCTTTTCTAAGAAGGCCAAAGCCAACTGATCAGAGCTTGGGGCAAAATTTAATTATTAAAAATTATTTTAAAAAATAATTAGTTATGAACCTACCCTTAGATGTACATGAATGGGCCAACCAAAGTTGGACTTGTGTATAGTCTATGTGGATTCTAGTACCCACTAAAAAATTAGAGTAATTCCTCAAATTGAAGATAGAGACTACCAATTTGAATAAAATATGGGGAAACCTTTTGATTAAAATCCAAATCTTTAGGTTTAATGAATTAATTATTAATTAGATTTTGGTTTTTCTTTGTGCAGACATGGCCACTTCTTTATCACTTCGATCATTGTTGGACAATAATAAGTTGGTAGGATCCAACTTCGATAGCTGGTATCGAAAGTTGAAGATTGTCCTAAAGCATGAACGGATCTTATATGAGTTGATAGATCCTTCACCTAAGGAGCCAGCTACCAATGCACGTAGAATAGTCAGAGATACTTATCAAAAGTGGCTCAGTGATTGAACCATGGTGCGCTGCATTATGCTGGCTATGATGAGCGATGAGGTCAGTCGCAGGTTTGAGATAGCTCAGTTAAATGAAATGCTCCAAGTGTTGGAGGACTCTTTTGGCACACCTGATGACGTTGAGAGGCACAAGACTAGTTGCACCATCTCCAATGCCAGAATACAGGATGGTGCCTCTGTCACTGATCATGTATTGTACATGATCGAGCTGATAGAGCGCTTGGGAAAGCTTGACTTTTTCTCAATCATATCGTGTTTCAATCTGAGTTGGGCACAGGGTCTTATTTATAGACTGACTGTGATCCAACTTCTCTTCTTCCCAACAAATCACAACCCTTTGTGAAATTAGATCTAAATCTGATTGGTGGGAATAGAGTCCTCTAGATTCCTCCTTAGAGGGTGCCTAAGACCAGTCAAACTGGATTCTTAGAAGAACTCTAATTGGAATCCAAAAGGGAGGTGGAGTCCTTGTCCAACAAGGACTCCTAGGTGCCTCCAACTTGGGCGCATGCCTAGGGTGGCATGTGCCCTTTTTCTTGCCAGGTTTTGGTAGGGGGATAGGCCCCCACCAGCTCTCCAATAGGTGCATGACATGTGGTCAAAAGTAAAGTGTCAATGGTCAACGTTTGACCAGTCAAAGGTAGACTTTTGACCAAAGTCAAAGAATAAGAAATGGTAGGTGACCAAAAATGGCAAGTAATATCTTATAAAATAAGACAACCTATTCTGACTTGGACAACCTCTAGTCATACCATATGAAGGCCTCTGATTGAGCACAAACTCCTTTGGCTCAGACAGGACAACTTATTTATGATAGAAAAAGAAGAACGTTAGGTTCAATCGAGTGCTAGCACGATTTTCTTGAACCTAATTGAATCTCATTCAGATCAATTGAACTGGATCAGTTCAATTGATGATCACCAGATTCAAACCCTTGTTTGTGTGACCTAGTTAGGTTCAGTTCTATATGGTAATGGGATATGTCATGATCTCTATCATCGACATCATCGAAACTCCTTTCGATGGATCAGAACTCTTCTGATTCGAACAGCTAGAATGATTGATCATCTAAATCATTCTAATTGCTCCCAAAATCCACCAGTGACACCTAGCAGTATATGGTGGCAACCCATCAGAGCTGAATGCGAACCTCTTGGTGCAGCTACCTATGTGATTCAGTCCTTCTATCTTGAGCCCCGATCAGATTAGGGTTAAGGTAAACTCGTCAAACCCTAGTTTCTGTCATATGATGTAATCATTCGATTCGAGTCCAATGTGAAAATCTAAATAGAAACTCTTTCTATTATTTCACTCTGCCATGGCCATGGGCTTCTGGACTTGATTCTCATGATTATCATAGGGCTGCTCCTCTACCACCGAGGTAGATAGATTCCATCTTGATGCCATCCAGTTCCTACAATGAACATGCTATAGCCAACATACACCTCAGGATTCCATATGGCTAGGAGATCGAGTAATGGTGTAGTCAAACTATAACACCCTCAAGGTGAACTATCGATGCATCTCAGGTCAAAGAACCAGACACACTACTGCAGCATCGAGTCAGTCATTGACGAGAAGGTAGACTCCCTAATGACTACTCGAGGTGTTCACGCTCAGTGCCCTCGTTCTCTAACGAGTACCTATACTCTCGCTCTGGTGTCTCCACATCGTAGACTCAAGACTCATCTACTAAAGAGAAGCGATTGTACACCAACCATCTGGATCAATCACCATCCTCGTGATGATCCTATTGTCAGGAGCAATTTATGAGTTAATAATGATTATTCATGTCTTAAATTTTTAACTCTTGAAAATATGAATTATCATTGCCATTAACTCAAAGGATGTATCACAGACACTAAATACAGATATGTGATAGAAAATAACCCATTTATTGATTTTAGTCAAAATTATAATTTTGCCCCTAAAAGTGTATTACAAGTTCAGCCAATTCTGGCTTCTAGGGCACATATATCTAACAGGTGGAACCCCTGATGGACTGCTGTCAGCAGTTAGGGATAATTCAGGATTTAGCGATAAGAGGTATGTTCTGATACTTTCTTTTATGTTACAAATGCATGCTATATGATTTAATTGTTAATAAGGTGGTCCTAGGGTTCGGATTTGGTTTGTATGATTTCATTATTTTGCTTCAAAATCTGTGCTTCCGCCCTATACACCAAATCTATCAGTGGTATCAGAGCAAGCCTTATTAGGTTAAATCATATAATACTTTGCTTATAATATAATAGCATAAATAACAAATATGATATAATCCTTTTATTAGCATGTTATTTATAGGATGAGATCATATTTTTTTTTATCATAATGAGATTATGATGTATATATTATTCTGTAAAGGTTGCCCAGACATAGTGGAAAGTATTCACTATGTAATGATGGTTATCCTAGAATAATTATACATGTTAATATATAAATATATATATATAAATTTTATCATTATTGATGGTTTTATGCATTTAGTTTGATTTAAATTAGAATATGCATCAAGACTATTTAAATCCCTCTTTAAAAATTATATTAAGTTGTAGTGTAATTAACTTATAGCTGAATCAATCGAGATGTCTAATTGATCAATCGGTGTCTAGTAAAAATGGTTTATGATTGGTAAAGAGAACATGATTTTTTAATTGGTTCCATTATCTGATCTGGCCAATTTATTGGTGTCTAAGGAAAGCAACGGGGGGACTTCCACTTCTCTCCCACTTACCTGATTGATTCGATTAATTTAATTCTAGATTGAAATACTTAGTATTACATTCACTACATTAAGGCCTTTCTTCATACTAGGTTCTTATTATGTCTAGAACCATATTAGTTTTGTTGTGTAACCACAAGATCTTTCTTGGGGAATGATGTAATATTAATCTAATGCATTGAGATGCTTACAGTATTTTGAATATACCATTTTGTTATGTAACCACAAAAGTAGTTATATTTTATTTTGACTGTATAGAAATGAAGGATTCTACTTGAACTAAAACATTAAAGTTTGTTGTGCTAACATAAGGCTATTAATATTTTAGAGGCAAAAAAATTTTTGAGAGTTGCATAAAATGCAATTGGAAAGAGTTTCCTACCTTTAAACTTATATCAGGTTTATTGTGCAACCACAAGACCTTTTATAAGGAATTAGGGTCTTATTCTCACTAAGAAAATCAATTAGAGGGTTATGATTTTTGATTAAATAGTGGGAGACATAATTAAATTAAAATCCTAATTTAATTATGTTTATCACCATGAGTTGTTTGCTTATGTATTATTCTTTATTATGTAGATTAAATGACTTCTTTACTTTCATTGCATTCAATTTTGGATTCAAATAAATTGATTGGTCAAAATTATGTGGACTAACTGAGAAACCTAAAAATAGTACTCAATCAAAAAAAAACTCTCCTATATTCTTGATGTCCCTGATCCTAAGCCATTTGAGAAAGATGCCACAGATGAAGATAAGTCCACATACAAGATACGGCAAAATGATTTTCTTACTGTCAAATGCATCATACTTGCTTCTATGAGTAATGAATTACAGAGGCAGCATGATGGTATGGACACTCAGTCCATATTGCTCAATTTAAAAGAGCTTTATGGAGAGCATAGTAGAACTACTAGATATGAGATATCTAAGTAATTATTCCATGTAAGAATGATAGAAGGAACATCCGTATAAAATCATGTTTTGATGCTAATTGATCTAATCACTTGATTAAGTCAATTAGGTTTTGTTATGGATGGAGAGTTAAGTCAGGATTTGATCCTACAATCACTCTCTGAATTATTGTCTCAATTTATCATAAACTATCATATGAACAAACTGAATTCTTCCTTGCCTGAGCTATTAAATATGCTCAAGACAGTTGAAAGCCATATCAAGAAGGATAAGGCTCCTCTTCTTCTTATGGATGGGATCTCCAAGAAGAAGGCAAACAAAAAGGGCTCAAAAAGATGGTTGAACCCTAAAGGTGGTATAAATAAGAAGAAAAAGGATATGAAGGTCTTCGGACAGATGACCTATTTTTACTACGATAAAATAGGTCATTAGAAGAGAAATTGCAAGGCTTACCTCACAATCATGAAGTCTGATGCAAATAATGTATCAAAAGATATGTATGAGATACATACTATATTATCATTAAATTCTTCTATTTCAAACTCTTAGGTATTAGATACCGGCTGTGGTTTTCATATCTGCAAATCTTTGCAGGGGCTGTAGAAAATTAAGTGTTTGAAGAAAGGTGATTTCAAGCTCTATGGCATTGGAGGAGAGTCTATCCAAGCAGAAGCTGTAGGGACAAATATATTGAAGTTACCTTCTGAGAAGATCTTAGAGCTTACAAATTATTATTATATGCCTAAGATTATTAGAAATATTATATCTATACCCTTGTTATTAAAACAAGGTTATAGTCTTAATGTAACGAGCGAAGGTTGCTTGATTAAATATTCTAATGAAAATATTTATTTTGGCATATTTAGCAATGGTTTGTTGACTCTATGTTTGGATGATAATATATTTCATATTGATGAAAAAAGAAAACGTAAGAGAGATGACATAAATAATACTTTACTTTGGCATTGTCGATTAGGTTATATTAGTGAGGCTAGGATTAATAAGTTATACAAAGAAAAGTTCTTTGATCTTTCTGATTATGAATCATTAAAACTTGTGAATCATGTCTCATGGGTAAAATGACTAAGACTCCATTTAGTGGATATAGAGAAAGGACAAAAGAGTTACTAGGACTTGTACATATGGATGTATGTGGTCCTATGACAACTCAAGACAGAGGAGGATACTCTTATTTTATAACATTCACTGATGATTTATCTAGGTTTAGATATGTGTATCTTATAAAACACAAATCAGAAGCCTTTGATAAATTTAAAGAGTATCAAAGTATGGTCGAAAAATAAACTGGACAATGTATAAAAATCCTTCGATCTGATCGGGGAGGAGAATACTTATCTAGTGAGTTTCTAGACTATCTTAAAGTTAAAGGGATTCTCTCTGAATGGACACCTCCTTATACATCGCAATTAAATGGTGTAGTCGAAAGAAAAAATCGTATCTTATTAGATATGGTACAGTCCATGATGTGCTTCACTAAATTACCTATTTTCTTCTAGGGCCATGCTCTAGAGACCGTAATTTATATCTTGAATAGAGTACCTTTTAAATCTATATCTAGTACTCCATATGAGATATGGAGAAGTAAGAAACCTAATCTTAAGTATCTTAAGATATGGGGTTGTCCAACATATGTCAAAAAAAATTTTGGACATAAGCTTGATACTAGATTAGACAGATGTCTATTTATAGGATATCCTAGAAATAGTATAGGATATTTATTCTACCATCCTACTAAACAAA
>QRFJ01003423.1:0-32516 GCA_006176705.1 Cocos nucifera | reverse complement strand
ATCATGGGTAAAATGACTAAGACTCCATTTAGTGGACATGGAGAAAGGACAAAAGAGTTATTAGGACTTGTACATATGGATGTATGTGGTCCTATGACAACTCAAGCTAGAGGAGGATACTCTTATTTTATAACATTCACTGATGATTTATCTAGGTTTGGATATGTGTATCTTATGAAACACAAATCAGAAGCCTTTGATAAATTTAAAGAGTATCAAAGTATGGTCGAAAAATAAATTGGATAATGTATAAAAATCCTTCGATCTGATTGGGGAGGAGAATACTTATCTAGTGAGTTTCTAGACTATCTTAAAGTTAAAGGGATTCTCTCTGAATGGACACCTCCTTATACATCGCAATTAAATGGTGTAGTCGAAAGAAAAAATCGTATCTTATTAGATATGGTACAGTCCATGATGTGCTTCACTAAATTACCTATTTTCTTCTAGGGCCATGCTCTAGAGACCGTAATTTATATCTTGAATAGAGTACCTTTTAAATCTATATCTAGTACTCCATATGAGATATGGAGAAGTAAGAAACCTAATCTTAAGTATCTTAAGATATGGGGTTGTCCAGCATATGTCAAAAAAAATTTTGGACATAAGCTTGATACTAGATCAGACAGATGTCTATTTATAGGATATCCTAGAAATAGTATAGGATATTTATTCTACCATCCTACTAAACAAAAGATATTTGTAAGTAGGCATGCCACTTTCATGAAAAAAGAATTTATCCTAGAAAAGGGCAGTGGCAGAAATATTGAACTTAGTGAAGTTCAAGAAAAATAAATAGAAATTTTTCAACCAAATAATCACATAAAAGAACCAAAACACATAACTCCTATCCGTAGGTCTGAAAGAGTACGACATACACCTATGAGGTACGGGTTCATTATTGAAAATAATAAAGCCCAAGTCATTGAGAATGACGAACCTCTGACCTATACGGAAGCAGTCAAAAGTAAGGACTCTTACAAATGGCTGGCTGCCATGCAATCCGAAATGGAATCCATGCACACCAACAAAGTATGGACTTTGGTGGATGCACCAGAGGATATAAATCCTATTGGATGCAAATGGATTTTTAAGAAAAAGATTGGAGCAGATGGTCAAATTGAAACCTATAAGGCCAGATTGGTGGCTAAGGGTTTTAGGCAAAAATAGAGGATTGATTATGATGAAACATTTTCACCTATTGCCATGCTCAAATCTATTCGAATTATGCTTGCCATAGCAGCATACCACGACTATGAAATATGACAAATGGATGTGAAGACTGCCTTCCTTAATGGTTTTCTTGAGGAGGAGGTCTATATGTCACAGCCAGAGGGATTTGAGTCAAATGAGAGACCAAATCAGGTATGCAAGCTTAAGAGATCCATTTATGGATTAAAGCAAGCATCAAGGAGTTGGAACATCCATTTTGATGTAACAGTCAAAGAGTTTGGTTTCATCAAGAATGTGGATGAACCATGTGTGTACAAGAAAACTAGTGGGAGAACCATAGTCTTCTTGGTTCTGTATGTAGATGACATACTCCTCATTGGGAATGATATCCCAATGTTGCAATCAGTCAAATTATGGCTATCAAATAAGTTTTCCATGAAAGATTTGGGAGAAGCATCCTATATACTAGGAATAAAGATCTATAGAGATAGATCTAAGAGGATGCTAGGCTTGTCCCAATCTAGGTACACTGACTTAATACCGAAAAGATTCAGTATGGATGGGAGTAAAAAAGATTACTTACCCATGAGTCAAGGCATATATCTCTCTAAAAAGATGTCTCCAAAGAGACCTAAAGAGAGAAATAGAATGAGTTCTATTCCTTATGCTTCAGCTGTTGGATCAATAATATATGCCATGTTATGTACAAGGCCTAATGTTGCTTATGCCTTAGGCATTGCAAGTAGATTTTAAGCTGATCCAGGGGAGGATCATTGAAAATCTATGAAAAATATTCTTAAGTACTTGAGAAGGACTAAAGATATTTTTCTAGTATATGGTGGTTCTGATCTTAAACTAGAAGCATATTCTAACTCTAGTTTTCAATCAGACCTAGATGATAGCAAATCCATTTCAGGATATATCTTTACTCTGAATGGTGGAGCAGTGAGTTGGAAGAGTACTAAGCAGCTAACTGTAGCTGACTCAACTACTGAGATAGAATATATAACTGTAAGTGAAGCCGCCAAGGAAGCTGTCTGGATGAACAAGTTCATCACTAAATTGGGTGTTATTCCTGAAATTAAGAATCCAGTACCACTTTACTGTGATAATACTGGAGCTGTTGCTCAAGTAAAGGAACCTAGGTCTCATCATAAATCCTAACACATTCTAAGATGCTTCCATCTCGTTTATGAAATTATTGAAAGATAAGATGTAGTCATAGAACGAGTTGACACAAAGAACAACATAGCAAACCCATTCACTAAGGCTTTACCATTGCAACTGTTTGATCACCACCTTGATTATATGGGATTAAAATATAAGGGCGATTGGCTTTAGTGCAAGTGGGAGATTGAAAGGAATATGCCCTCAAGCCAATCAAAATTTATTTATTTTTAGGCTATTTTTTTATCTTCCAAACTCATGTAATGATATTTTAAAATAAATAAAGATATTTATTTCATCATATGCAGTGTCTTATTATTTATTTAAGATTATGATGAACCCCATAAATTAGGGCTATGGTTTTAGGATTATGATGAGATCATATCAGTGAGACCTAAAACCTTAAAACCTAATTTAAAACATTCCTAGTTAGTGGGACATTAAGTTAGGGATCAATGTTTTCCGGTAAGACTAGTATATCCTTTGTATGCCCGATTGAGATGGTGATTGATCTCACAATAACTTGTGTATGACACTATTACAAGAATGTGGGTGCTCATTAGAGAATAAGTTTATTGAATTGATCCAAGTCGAGAATATCTAATGGAGTCTTATCTACATGTCAATAGATGGTTCTCATAGTGGAATTGTGCATGTAATACTTTGACCTAAAACTACCATAGAACCATATATATATGAATTCATATTTTGGTTCATACTCATTCATGACTCAGTCATGTACGGGATGATCTGGATACAGTAAATTATATATACGAAGGTTGTGAGTAGGTTAACATGAAATCGATCACTCTTGATAAGAGAAAATTGCATCCTACCTGCTTCAAACAAATGATGATTCAGGAAGACTTTGATCAAAGCATGATAAAAAATTAGAAATAGTTTCTAATATTTCATTAAATAAATCATCATCATAAGATTGAAAGAGAAATAAATATGATATTGGGATTGACATATTTTCATACCCAGAGTCATATTCAGGATGCAGGGTGATCAAAGGATCTAGTTGCATGGTAACTTTTCACTGAAGGGTATTTTTTGTATTTTCATCAAAATTTCACATCTTTTGGGCAGTCATGATATATTGCTAGACGTCAATCATATCTCATGGGTTCGATCAAATTAAAATTTTTAATTTCATCATTAAATTAGAAAGTGTTCTAATTAAGTCAATTTGGGTAGGCTAATTTTGACCTAAATCGATTTGGTTGAGTTCTAACCAAATTAGGTCAAATCAGACCTAGACCCGCTGCTTGTTAGATGTGGAACCCAATGGGTCACACACAAAGAAATTTGATTAATGATCTAATTAGATTAGACCATGTTTGCAAGATGAACATGCTAGCACATGTAGCAAACCCTAGCATCTAGATTCGAATTGGATTCGAATCGACTTCCAATTTGGGCTAATTAGGATCCGATTTGAACCAAATTGGATTTGATCTTGAATTGGATTAACCTAGACTAATTGGGCTTTAGGTGGGGCATCACATACCAGAATCCCACATGCAAGAGAGTCTCTCTCTTGCGCGTGGGAAGTCTTTCATGCGCAAGAGACTTTGGTGCATGGGATTAGTTTGGCGCCTACCTTCTTTGATTTTTCCTCTTTCTCCATGTCACATAATTTTTTAAATGGACATGGACATCAGATATGGAGCACAGAAGAGTTCTTCTGCAGGTTAAATACTCCATTATCTATTTAATATTTGCATGAGAAGGGACTCCTTGCCACCCTGGACTCCTTGCCGCCCACTCTTTCTTGGCGCCCCTTAGGACTTTGACTATTCAAAGATTATCTCCATACCATTTTTACTAAATGGGCATCCCACATCAAGGCCATTGGATGGCCTACTTATCTAATCTAATGGTTGTATATGTTGGCGCCAAGAATGAAAGCTCGCGACTCTTCATAAGTAACTTATGTAGAATTAGTCCGAGAGTCCTTCTGCTTTAAGGCACCTCTTGGACTAAGTCTATATGTCGTTATTTTTTGATAAGGCATGAGATAGGCTGAAGGGACATGAGATAATACTTTGGAAAGGGTGTGAGAGAATGTGTTGGCACCCCTACGTACATTATAAATAAGGGTGCGCACCAAGAGTCCGGTGGTTGTGAAAATTATCTTTCTTTCTTACAAATGTTTCCTCATTGTCCAATTTTCTTTCTTCCCTTCTCTTGTCTAGATCTTGTCCTTATAAGGATAAGAAATCATCTTAAGACTAAGAGATTAGGAAGAAAAATTAAGAAGACACGGGAAAAAGAAAGAAAGGTAAGGAGAGGTAAGGAAGGTGACATAAAGATTAAGGATGGTCTTGTCCATTTAATTAAAATTTTTATTACTAGAATTTTAATTATATAAATCATGGGTGCTAGTGTCTTGATTGAGTCTTCGTGTGGATCAACATTGGAGGGTGAATACATGGACACCTGGTGGAACCCCTGATGGACTGCTGTCAGTAATTAGGGACAATTTAGGGTTTAGCGATAAAAGGTATGTTTTGATACTTTCTTTTATATTACAAATGCATGCTATATGATTTAATTATTAATAAGGTGGTCCTAGGGTTCGGGTTTGGGTCATATGATTTCATTATTTTGCTTTGAAATCTATGCTTCCACCCTGTACATCAAATCTATCAACCATCCCTCAGCCTTCTGCTATCCTCAAGATCCTGCATCGAGGGGCACAAATGAGCACTAGAACCAGAGTCAAGCACCCAACTGGATGTAGAAAAAATCATAAGGTTAGACTCAATAACGAGCATACCTCCAGAAGGACCTGTATCCTTCTTATTCTTCAGGATGGCCAGGTAAGTAGGATAGTTTCCCTTTCAGTGGCCGTCAGTGTTGCAATAAAAATACTTTCCTTTGTTAGCAGCCTTCTTCTTCAACTTTGCCTTTTTCTTCTTTCCTCTTTCCACCTTTTGTCTTTTCACAGACTTCTTTTTCGCTCCAAAAGATTTTCTCTTGGAAGAAGTTCGTTCCATAGCAAGCATAGAGCCTTTAGAACCTTTCATAGAAATCTCAGCAGTAACCAGCATGTTCATAAGCTCGGCCAGAGAATTTTGAAGTTTATGCATATGATAGTTCATGATGAACTGCCCATATGCATCAGTTAAGGATTGTAGAATTATATCATTCTGTAGATCCAGGTCTAACTTCACACCGAGCTTCTCAAGCTCTTTCAAATCCTTGATCATCATCAGAAAATGATCTTGGACTGACTGCCCATCATGCATTTTAGCCTTGAACAGTCATTTAGTGACTTGATATTTGGCTGCGCGACTCTGTTCACCAAACATCTCTTGTAGGTGAGCCAACATTTGATGGGCAGTCCTAATATCTTCAAGTTAGCACTGAATCTTATCAGACATCGAGCCCAATATGTAGTATCTGGCCTTATTATCTTCATCCATCCACTTATCAAGAGTTGCTCTCTGTTCAGTGGATGGATGAGCTGGTAAGGTGGGAGATCCTGGTCCAATACATGAGTTAACTTCTCAGAACCCAAAATAATTTTGAAGTTTTAGAGCCAATGCTTATAATTTGGATCCGATCAGTCTATAGGTGTCCAGGATACATGCTAGTGGATTGGATGCAGACATTTTTCTATAGAGAGTCAAAGTTTCTAGTTAGATATTGTAATTAAGACTTGATCAATTTATTTAGAGATTTTATTTTTAAATAAATTAGCTCTCACTATTTTCTTGGATCCCTATACTCCCTCTGTAGAGATGCAAAAATCTTCATGATTAATGATTTCTAGTGAGTGGTGCGATCTCACCAACTGACTCATCACCTCACCTAACAGTTATTGATGATGGGTTAGCCAACGAGTGAACAACTCTTGTTCAATGATTCTCTAATCATGGTGCACCCAAGCTTGGTCTCTAATTCATGAATCTCACTATGCCCGAAATATTGATCCACTCCTTAGTTAAGTCAGACCTACCATTTGCACAGATTAGATTCCTAATTGAGTCTCTCACTGTATTCGAAATATTGAGCCCAATCCATCCTCCAGCCCATAGCATCCAATGCCTAATAGATATGGTTGCATCTTCTCAGTGCAACTGAACCACTATAACCAGCCAAGAACAATCAACCCTAGGAAGGGCCCGCACATCTACAATGGTGGAAGACCTTAGACTTAATTTTTTCTTAAGAAGAATTGATTTAGGTCTCATTAAACTAGACTTGACATAGTCATAACAATTATGACTAACCTAGTGGCATGGGTTATCTCAGTTTATTGGCCACCTCAGATCAGGACTGAGCCAACAAATATGGTCAGGTAAGTGAGATCAGTGGAAGGGATATGCCACTAACTCGACAAGAATGCATTCGAGTCGAGTAGCTCCCAATTAAAAACCAGTCGATCATATCTGCCAAACTTACCTTAGACACCAAATATTGCGCAAGAACCAATCAGATTAGCTTACAATCCAGACTCTAACCACTAAGCCTAATTAAGTCTTAGCTTGATCGATCACTCATGTGATTCAATCTTGACCCAGACTTAATCCTATTAGGTTGGTCAATTTAAGCACTCTAGATTCCGTCTAACCAACTCTTGATTTGGTTTGATCAACCACTTAGATCTAATTAAGCTACCTAGTCCGAACCCAATTTTATGAATATGTCTTAAATCTAAAAATTTTTAATTTTTAGACTTAACATATTTTATAATCATAATTCTCAATTAAGTTTAGGGTTCACAAATAAAACATGTAAATAAAATCCTAGGATTTCAGGATCTAAGGTTTTGCAGAAAATAAGTTTTTGGATTTCTGATTAAGGATGAATGCACAGCACCCCTACACATCATAAGAACACCCCATCAAATAAGAGGAGAGGGCATTTAAACCCTACTTTATTCTTATGATCGGACGGCCAAGGGGAACACCTTAATCAAAAATATAAAAACTACAAAACTAGTTAGATCTACATCATATATCTCATATATAAACTTGATCTAACTATAAACATATTTTGCATACATCTCATGTATCATATCATGCATATTTTTTAGATCTAAATTATCTCATAATTATCTAAAAAATAAAATTTAAATTGATCTTATCAAAATAAATTCTATACTAGATAATTATGTAGAACTATTCTACAACTAGTCTAAACATGCATTCATCATATCTCATATGAACAAAAATTAAATAACTTTATTTTTTATTTTTTTGATCTTATTAAAATATTTATAATATCAAAAAATAGTAAATAAATTAATCTAAAAATTATAACTTAATCAAACTAAATTATGATCATGCAAGACTATACATAGAACTATTCTATTCTACAACTAGTCATGCATCTTATAGAACTTAGATCTAAATTATTTAATTTTTAATTTTTTTAATTTTAGATCTAATGATATCTCATGTGATATCTAAAATCACCTAATTATTAGATTAAAATTAAATTAAAATTATATTTAAATTATTTATAGGAACCTGGCTCTGATACTAGTTGAAGGAAAAAACCTATTTTTCGGGTCAAGTTCGTTCAAATCTGATTTGACCAAAAGAAATATTTAAAATTTTTTTTTCTTAGATCTAAATTAGATTTGATACTTTTTAGATTTTAATTTGATGGATCTAATAAAATAAAATAAATTAAATTAAATTAGATTTAATTTATACCTTGTTCTTGGGTAATCTTATTATCCTGTGATGATCTTGCTGATTGCCTGAGGTTCTGGATGTAGCCACGCAATCGCTTGGCCTCTACCGGTATCCACTCGGATAGGATTTGGATATCTTCTCCTTCTCAATCTTTCCTCCAAATATTAGATTTGGATCCGATCTTGAAGGTCTTCAAAATAACTTTTGAAGATCCGATGTTGTCTCTTACAATAGTGCTGCCTTCTTCCTTTCTTGTCGCCTTTCTCTTGCTTGGATCGCATCAAAATGAAGCCCAAAGCCCCTTGGGCATGGAGAGAAGAGAGAGGATCAGAGGTAGGCATGGAGGATAGAGAGAGATGGCTATGTGGTGTGGGCAAGAAGAGAACCTCTCTAAACCTAGATGCAGACAGGGTTTAGAAAGACTCTACTGCGCCATGCAGTGCCACATCATCCCAACCAATCATATTTCTTCATGCAATCAGATCTAAATCTAATTGGTGGGATGACATCACCTAATCCAATCAGATGAGAGCCCCTCTCCAACATCATTAGGTGGTGCCAAGACTGGTCAAAGTAGAGTCTTAGGCGCCACCTAAGTTTATTCCACGAAGCAACCTGGAGTCCCATCTATATGGGACTCCAAGCATCATTATCGTTGGGTGCATGCCTCCCTAGGCATGCACCTCCTTCTTTCCTCTTTCTAGTAGGGGGACAAACCTCCATCTGCTCTCCTATGGGTGCATGACACATGGGCAGATGTCTAAGTATCAAAGGTCAATGTTTGATCAAAGTCAAAAGACAAGAATTAGCAGCTGATGGAAAATGGTAGGTGTTATCTCAAATTTATCTCATAAATTAAGACAATCCTTTTCTAACCTGGACAAGCTCTAGTCAGACCAAGTAAAGGTACTTGAGTGAGTCTAAACATATTTGGCTCAGTCGAGACAACATTTAATGATTGTTGAAGGAGAACTTTAGGCTCAATCATGTGCTAGCATGATTTCCTTGAACCTAATTGAATCTAATTCAAATCAATTGAATTGGATTAATCCAATTGATGATATCTAGATCTAAACCCTTATTTGGATGATCAAATTAGGTTCAATTTTATATGATAATGAGATATATCATGATCTCTATCATCGACATCATCAAAACACCTTCCAATGGATCCGAACTTTTCTGATTCAGACAACTAGAATAATCGATCATCCAAATTATTCTAATTGCTCCCAAAATTCATCAGTGACACCTAGCAGTATATGGTGCCAATCCATTAGAACTAAAAATGAACTTCTCAGTGTAGTTACATGTGTGATTAAGTTCTTCTATCTTGAGCCTCGATTGGTTTAAGGTTAAGGTAAACTCGTCAAACCCTAATTTCCATCATATGAATTAATCATTCGATTCAAGTCCGATGTGAAAATCTTAATAGAAACTTTTTCTATCATTTCACTCTACCATGGCCATGGGCTTATGGACTTAATTCTCATGATCATCATAGGGCTGCTCCTCATCTACCGAGGTAGATAGATTCCCTCTTGGTGCAATCCAATTTCTATAATGAACATGCTATAGCCAACATACACCTTAGAATTTTGGATGGCTAGGAGATCGAGTCATGATGTAGTCAAACTATAATATCCTTAAGAAGAACTGTCGATGCACCTTAGGTCAAAGAATCAGGCACACTACTGCAGCTTCGAGCCAGTCATGGATGAGAAGATAGACATCCTTATGACTGTTCAAGATGATCACGCTCAGTGCCCTCATTCTCTAATGAGTATCTATACTCTCACTTTCAGTATCTCTACACCATAGACTCAAGACTCATCTACTATAAAGAAGCGATTGTACACCAACCTTTCGGATCAATCACCATCCTTATGATGATCCTACGGTCGGAAGCATTTTATGAGTTAATAATGAAAATTCATGTCTTAAATTTTCAACTCTTGAAAATAAGAATTATCATTGTCATTAACTCAAGAGATGTATCACAGACACTAAATACACATTGTGATAGAAAATAATCCATTTTATTATTTATAGTCAAAATTATAATTTTGCCCTTAGAAGTGTATAACAAGTGTCAGCCAATTCTGGCTTCTAGGGCACACATATCTAACAGTTCTCTACCATTATATAACTTTACAATAAAGAACAAGGATATTGAAAATAAGAAAGTTTTATTGAGGTATGATTATTGATAATACATTCTCAAGTTCTTCGAGTTTCAAGGCCATGGGAGTGCTGGTCCTCCGAGCTTCTTTAGATAGTATGTCCCTAATCAAACGATTTCCATAACTTCATAGGAGGCTTCCTAATTTGGGATGAGCTTTCTTTGGTTTTGAGGTTGTGAAACATCTACCCACTAGAGCACTAGATCTCCTACTCTGAATATTTTGCTTCTGACCTTGGAGTTGTAGTAGCGGGCTATTCTTTGCTTATAAGCTGCCATTCGAATTTGAGCTTTCTCTCACTTTTCTTCTAATAGATCAAGATTTGCTCTGAGATTCCGTGAGTTACTTCTTTCATTAAAGGCCTCGACCATGTTGAAGGAAGCTAGAGTTCGACTGGAATAACTATCTTTGTCCTGAAGGCTAGTGCAAAGGAGATTTCTCTAGTGGTCAATCTTTAGATAGTTTGGTAAGCCCAGAGCACGTGATAAAGTTCATCTATCCATGTGCCCTTTGCCCTCTCAAGTCTTGCCTTTATCCCTTAGAGCAAAGTTCTATTTGTTACTTCTGCCTCACCATTCACTTGCGAATGAGCTACTAACATGAAGTGGTGAGATATGTTCGGATCTTGGTAGAATTCAGCGAACTTTGCTCTTGCGAACTAATGCCTATTATTAGTGATTAGCATTCGAGGTAGACCAAACCTGCAAATAATTGACTTTCAAATGAAGTCCTACACTTTGGCTTCAGTGATTTTCGTTAGAGATTCGGCCTCAATCCACTTAGTGAAATAGCCAACTGCCACTAGCAGGAACTTTCACTATCCAGATGCTGTGAGAAAAGGTCCGAGTATATCCATCCTCCATTATGCAAATGGCCAACGAGCACCCAACGGTGTAGGCTGTGAGACCGACTGTCTCTAAATGTTTGCATTTCTCTGACACTTGTCACATTTTATCACATAATCCATCGCATCATGGGGCATTGTTAGCCAATAGTATCCCTAACGGAGCAACTTATATGATAAGGATCTTGCCCCAAGATGATTTTTGCAAATTTCTTCGTGAACTTTCTTTAAGGCATAGTCGGCTTTCGAAGGTCGGAGATATTTGAGGAGTGGTGCGGAGTACGACATCTTGTACAGCTTATTTTCATATAACATGTAGCGGGAAGCTTGATTTCTTAACTTCTCAGCTTCTTTATGGTCTTTAGAAAGAATTCCATCTTTAAGATAAGCAATTAATGGATCGATCTAGCTAGGCTCATAATCAACTTGCATTATTACCTGGGGCTCTTCTGAACTTAGGTGCTGCTGGACTTTGAAAAGTACTTCTTTTGCCAGTTCATTTGGAACTAAGGTGGCTAGCATGGAGAGGAGGTCAGCTCTAGTGTTCTCCATCCTGGAGATTTACTGGATGTCAAAATTATTAAAGGCTGAGATCAAACTTCTTACCTTTTTTAAGTACTTCTTCATGCTTTCTTCCTAAGCTTCATAATTATCGCTGACTTGCCCTACAACCAGCTGAGGGTCCCTGTAAACCTTCAAATGTTCCACTTTCAATTCTTTGGCTATTTCTTAGCCCTACAAGCAGAGCTTCATACTCTGCTTCATTATCAGTGGCGGAAAAGTCGAAGCATAATGCATACTCTACTACAACTCCTTCTGAATTGATGAGAATCAAGCCTGTGCCTGCTCCAGTAGCATTAGATGAACCATCCACATATAATTCCTAGAAGTTTTCAAGAAGATCTGCCTTATCTTCAGGGGAGCCAGGGATAAGAACTTCTTGGTGCTCTGGTTTGGTTGCATTTGGAATGGTACACTCTACTATAAAATTGATTAGTATTTGAGCTTTAATGGCTAACCGAGGTTGAAACTGAATAACAAATTCAGTCAACTCAATCGCCCATTTTTCCACCCTTCTGGAGGTGTTAGGTCGGTGAAGAACTGCCTTGATGGATTGATTAGTAAGGAGAGTAATAGTGTGTCCCTGAAAATAAGGTCAGAGCTTCCTAACTATAATCAACAAGACATAAGTTAGTTTTTCTAATTTGGACTTTAGCTTCTTTCCTGACCAGTACAACTTCAATAGCTATAGAGAACACAACAAGGTACAAGAATAGCTCTTCTCTAGGTTCTGGTTTGGCTAGAAGTGAAGCCAAACTGAGATAGTTGTTCAATTCCTCAAGGGCTTGTTGGCACTCAGGAGTCCAGTTAAAGTTCTTAGGCTATTTGAATACTTGAAAAAAGGGCATGCAGCACTCTGCTGACTTTGAAACGAAGTGATTCAAGGCTACTACTTTGTCTGTGAGGCATTTACTTTCTTTTATTATTTTTGGGATAGTCATCTCTTGGATGGCTTTGATCTTTTTTGGGTTGGCTTTAATACTGCGGATCGACACCGTGAATCCCAGGAACTTCCTCGAGGTTACTCCAAAAGCATATTTTATAGGATTCAGCTTCATCTTGTACTTTCGGAGGGTGTTGAAGGTCTCCTCAAGATCAACAATGTGATTTGGTGAAGATCGGCTTTTGACCAGCATGTCGTCTACATAGACCTCCATGTTGCCGCTGATTTATTCCTTGAAGATCTTATTTACCAAGTGCTAATAAGATGCACCTACATTTTTAAGCTCAAAGGATATGACCCTGTAATAATAAAGATCATGGTCAGTAATAAAAGCAGTCTTCTCCTCATCCTCTAGTGCCATCTGGATTTGGTTATAGCCGGAGAAGGAATCCATGAAGGTGAGGAGTTCATGGCCCAATCTTGCATCCATCAATTGATCAATCATGGGTAGGGGGTAGCTATCTTTTGGGTAAGCTTTGTTTAAGTTTGTAAAGTCTATGCACATGCTCCACTTACCATTTTAATTTTTAACAAGAACAATATTTGTAATCCAATTTGGATAAAGCACTTCTTGAATGAATCCTACCTTAAGGAGCTTATTGACCTCGTCCATTATAGCCTTCTACCTCTCTAATGCAAAACTGCATTTTTTCTGCTTCACTGGCTAGTGCTTTAGATCCAACCCCAGGCAGTGTTCCATGACTTCTGCATTGATCCTGGGCATATCATGGGCACCCAGACGAAAATATCAGCATTTCTTTGTAAGAATGCAATGAGCTTTTTTCTGACTTCTCCTTTCAGACTGGAGTCGATCTTCACGATATGTTCTTTATTCCCATCGTTCAAGGAGATCTCCATAAGATCATTGATGGGTTCTCCTCCTTCTTTAGATAGATCATCATGGGCATCGAGTCCATCCATCGGATAAGGGTTTGCTTATCTTACCCTTGTAGGGCAATATTATAGCAGCGCCAAGCTAATGCCTGATCTCCTCTGACCTTCCCGACTCCATACCTTATTGAAAACTTCATTTTCAAGTAGTAAGTCAAACCACAGCTCGAAGTATATTCAAACTAGATCGGTCAAGGATCGCATTGTAGACAGAAGAGGCTTTGGCTACTAAAAAATCAACTTGAGCCCTAGATTGCTTTTGGTACTAGCCCGCTACTATAGACAATGTTATTATTCATTCCATTAGCACTGCATCACCTTTGAATCCTACTAATGGAGAATTCATCGGGCCCATCCTACTATTAGATATGGACATTTTAGAAAAAGCATCATAAAATAAGATATTAGCAGAGCTTTCATTATGAATTAAAATGTAGCGTACAACATAATCAGCAATATTTAAAGTAACTATAACCGCATCATTATGTGGAGGCTGAACACCCTGAGCATCTTCTTCAATGAAAGTGATGGGTTCTTCGATCCACTGCTTCTTTGCTGGCTCTACTAATGCACTGGCCTCCCCTCGCTAATGTCCCCCAATGATAGTGTTGATGATTTCAAGGAGAGTTCAATCTCCTTTCAGTTCATCCCATCGAGATGGTTCAGGCTATGGCAAGCCTCTTGGATGATCTTCTCATCTCTCTGATTGGCATCTGATAAATCGATCCAGCCGACCTCTTCTAATTAGTGCTTTGATCTCATCCTGAAGCTAGATGCACTCTTCAGTGTCATGATCATGATCACAATGGTAGAGGTAGTATTTGTTGGGGTTGTGCTTGGCCGGATGAGTCCGCATCCTCTTCGATCCTGGCAGTTGCTTTCTTATCTCCATCGGCACCTAGGTCTTTGAGGCATTCAAGAGAGCATAGTTGTTGAACCATCTGAAAGGGAAGTTTCATCGGGTCCTTCAATCCAGACTTTCCTATCGATGAGCTCGAGGAGGGGTTCGGGCTCATCTACGCTCGGAAGGAGTTTGGGAGCATGGTCGAGCTTCACTTGGATTGCTTTCAGGTGCGGGCTTGTTAGATTCACCTACCTGCTACTCTCTTGTAGCCTTGTCATCCTTCAATTTGAAGGCCTCCTCTATCCTGACATAACCTTTAGTCCGGGCCAATATATTAGCAAAATTTTTGGGGTACTTCCATTCCAAGAAGGATAGAAGATCATTCTTCTAATAACCACCTTTCAGTGCGGCCATGGCTACAGACTGGTCTAAGTTCTGGACCACCAGCACAGCAGCATTGAAGGGGCTGACATAAGCATGGATGGATTTCCTTTCTTTCTGCTTTATATTGATGAGGGAGTCTGAACCTCATCTTAGGCATTGGATGCTTATGAAATGAGCCATGAATTGATGGCTCATTTGGCCAAAAGAGAAAATCATACTCGATTTAAGGTTCGAGTACCAGTTTCTTGCTTCTTCTTTCAAGGTAGATAGAAAAGCTTGACACAGAATGATGTCTGGTGCATCATGAAGCAACATCATCATCTGGAAGGCTTTAAGATGGTCGATCAGATCAAAAGTCCCATCACAACTCTTGAACTGGGGGAGCTTGAAGTTCAACGGGATGGGCTCCTGCATGATCTTAGCAAAGGAGGGATCGGTGCAAATGTCATCATGGTAGGCCAAGGCGGCATGGTGGAGCTCCTCAATCTATCGGTTCATGTCTTGAAGCTTCTGATCGAGAGCATCATCTTGATCATAAATCCTAGAGGGCTATCGATTATAGATTGGAAAGTCTCCTTCGGAGAAGAATCATGATCAGAGCAGAGCCTCTCTACTCTCTATTTTTTCTTTTTAGAAGTAACGGGTCTGCTGACCTAGGTTGCCCTTCTTGGTGCCGATTCTTGATGCTCTGGCTGGAGATTTTCTAGCTGGACTGTCGTCGAGGGCTGCTATATGGCCTACACCATTTTGGTGAGACCTCAAACCTGCTGCATTAGCAAGTTGAAATGCTCCAGATCCATCATGACTGTCGATGGAGGAGGTTGAGGTGTCGGTGATAGTATTAGAGCAGACAGGTCTAGCTCAAGTCTAGCGATGGAGGTAGTGGATCGCTGGATGGTTGTCTTCTTCGTGGGCATTTTTGGAGCAAAAAAAGACTAAATGGAAGTGGATTCAAGAGATTAGGAGAGAAAAAAGATAGATAGGATCGATTGGGCATTCCTTTTAGAATAAGAGCTCAAAGGCCCTTCCTCTAGCATCAATCCTATTGGTGCAGAAATCTATGAGGATGCCAAAGGTAGTTGGAGTTGGAAAGGTGAAGCCGCCGATGGGATCTGCAAAATAAAGTTCAAACTGAAGGTGGATGGCTCCGATAGGATCCTCCGATGCTCAAGTCAGTTCTTCAGCCAACTAGAATGGAGTGCTTAGAAAATAAAGAAGCAAATTGATGGAAAGGAAAAGAGGGCTTAGAAGAAAATAAATATGGAGGGTCTCTTTTATAGATGGAGCATGTAACAAACCGATGGTGACAATCATAACCATCTAGTAGTGGATCGTTTAGACCATGTGGAGTTTGTTTTGGGGTTGAGTTGTTATTTGTCACGACTTGTAGGCGGCAGAAATTTTTTTGTTGGAGTTTGGACATAGGTCAGAGACTTTGGTGTATGCAGTGGACCTATGATCGGTCGAGGTTTATTAGGGGCAATGTATGGTAGCTTTAAGAAGTTTGGAAGCTTCTTGGGCTGCATGCAAGTAGGTGCAGAAGGGATCCATCTAGAAGGAGCATGGCTGGAGGAGTCCATCTGGATGGAGTGTAGCAGGAGGAGTCCATCCAAAAGAAGTGTAGCTGGAGTAGTCTGTCTGGAAGGAGTGTACTTAGGAGGAGTTCGACAAGAAAGAGCGCATTTTTCATGATACAAGACTTCAACTATTTTCAAAACTCTTCACCAATCAAGGTCGAGGGGGTAGAACTTTGGTTCTATCATTCATTCCAAGTTAAGAAGCAATTAAATAATAATTCTCTTTTACCATTCAAGACCACCTGGCTGGGTTTTATTATGCCTTCGATAAGTTTTGTGGTATGGACTTGCAGTTGGAAGGATCGACGAATTCCTTCAGAACGAGGGTCGATGGCTAAGGACTTTAGCGGTGGTTGTTTTACCCCCAACATCTCCTATGCTCTCATCCCCTGGATCTAAACCCGATCCATATATGAGTTAGCCCTCTTAAGATCTTATTAGACCAAGTCTTAAAACCACATGGGTTAATCCCAATTCAAGACCAAATAGAAAATCCATCCTATTCTGTATGCCACCATTGAGCCGGCTCTGTCAAAAGTCGAGCTGGCTTGACTACATCTTGCTCAAACATTGTCTTCCATCTATCGGAGAGAGCCTGCTTGAATTCACCCTGAGCTAGCTCGGTCTCAGCCCGGGCTGGCTCGACTACATATCTATGCCAACCCACCTGTGTGTCAGCCTCATGTCTTGATTAATTCTTCTCTTAGCTCTTGTTCTTTGTTCTATCTTGTGTCTCAGATCTCTGGAGTACCTACTAAGCCCCTTAAGGTTCTTACACCTGAACCTTAAGCCCGTGGAGGGCTACACACTGCCTCCACCCGAGGACAATTTCTATCCTAGTCTTAGGACCACACCTACTCTAGACTCCCCAGAGCCAACATCCTAGCTCCTCCCATAGCCTTTCAAGGCTTGATAGCACTATCATGTTGGGACATGTATACCAAAGCCAATCTTCAGCCTGTTGATGGTTGAGCTATATTATAATTATAATTGATTATTAATAAATAAAATAATATTTTAACTTTTTTCATCATAAAGTTTACATCTTCTAATAAACTCCATTGTTGTGATGAAGTTCTTAGGACTATTTAGATTTGATAAAGAGAGGATTTATTGATTAGTTCTTAAAACTATTCATGACCAAATGATAGGCTATTAATTAGGACGACAGCGTTTATCAAGCATAGGTCACTATATACCATATAGATTGGTTGTTCTCTTAATTAAGAAATATGGAGATACTAGTATGGCATATAGGTGAGATGTAAGGGTGCATCATCATTGAATGTAACCAACTTCAGAGCATTTTGCTGTTGAGAATGTCTCTGATGGAATATAGGTATAAGTGTCCCTTAGATCAGAGAGCACCTCAGTGGCTTGCAAGCAACTCACTATATTTTGGTACTAGACTAATTAAATTTCTAATTCAGTAATGGAAGGCTTCTAGGTACAGTCAAGTATTTACAAAGTCAGTGTGTGATCAAAATAGGATTGACCACTCCAAGAGTTGGAGAAGAATGTGTCACTGCATTTCAATATAGCAAAATCTTGGCCAGGATAATCCATGAGATAGATTTAATATTTTAAAATATAATATGGATACCCTAATCAGAGTTGATAGTTGAACTCTGAGATGTCCTAGAGCATTATGGTCAAGAAGATAATTATATAAAAACTATATCCATATAGGTTCCGAGGATATTATTCTATACATTCGACTTATCCAGCCATCAGATACTATTGCTAGATGGTCACTTCCATTGGTATGAAAATTTATTTTTATGCTACTAGCTTAGGTTTGGATCTATGAGGTCACATACATTAGAGCTCATGATTTGATTGGATGGTTGATCAACGATTAAGAATCATTCTAGGGATAAACAATCAATACGATTGATGTTTAACCTAGTGCAAGTATTATAGGAGGATCGATTAGTAATTGGATTGCTAATTAGCTTAATTTAATTAGACCCGAGGATTGAGATTATATCTAATTAAATATGATTTAATTAGATTTAGTTTAGGCTTGATTGGATTGAGTTCAATTGGTTTATTGGATAAGCCAATTATAAGGAAGAACTAGTCCTAGTTCAATTAGGACTTGGGTCAACTCAATTTCAAATTTGATTAGAAACTAAATCATAATTAAATTTAATTTAATCTAATTTAATTAAATTTTTAATTAGATTATGACCTAATCTAATTAGGTTTATTTATTTTTGGTTTAATTTGGTTTGAGAAACCATATTTGACCAAGTCAAATATGGAATCCTAGTGAGACTAGGATTCATATCTTTGCACCACATATACCCAACACCCCCTCTCTCTTGGATTTTGGCATGGAAATACTCCCTCCCTGATCTTCACACACACCCACCCTCTCTCTCTCTTTCTTATATAGAGACTTATTGTGGACCTAGTCAATAGAAGGTAAGTTGTTGTGGTTTTGAATTCTATATAATAGAATCCCAACAAACCAAAACAACTTCCCATGTGTGCCACCCCCCACCCTGATTCCTCTATGGTTTACATGGTGAAAAGAGAACCTTTTTTGAACACAAATCAGATGGTCCATGGAAAGGAATAAGGAGGGGGCACCCAAGTGTTGGGCGCCCCAACTAGTTGCCTAAATTGGTCCTACTTTGTTTAGGTATTTGACCTAGACAAGGACTCCTCTATATCTCTATATAAGAGGCTCCTTTTGGACTGATTTTTTGATATATTGTAGACATTACAGAGGAATTTTGAGAATGTTAAAACTAGAGTGAGAGACCTCTTGGGTGTGGGGATTTCATAGATACCAATCTAGGTGTCTAGGTGAGAGAACAGAAGAAGAAGTGGGTCTTCTTCTACGGTTCTTTTGATCTTTTCTTTTCCTCCAACTTTGAGATTTATTTGAGAGTTGTCATAGATTTAGAATCTCTCCCATTCCTTTTGATATTTTAGAAAATCCAAATCTTGAAAAAGAAAGAATTGGATCGATCATCGAAGAAGGATCATCACAGTACTAGCATACTGTGCTGATTTTCAAGAATCAAACTTCTGATCGAGATTCATGGGCTCGTGTGGACTTCTCTTAGAGGCCAGAGATGTGTGTGGCTTGAAACTTTATTCTTAAGCTTGGATTAGCAAATTAGAATATCTAACTTGCACATGTAATATGGATCTGATCCTCTGTTACATACCTGTAATTGATCTAGTATAGATTCATGTTGATGTGATCAACATGTCTTTCTCTTCTAATAATTTTAAATTTTTGATTTAATCTTATGCTATAATCATGTAATAAAATCTTATATCTAAGGGTTCTCTAATTTTTAAAAATTAATTTTGATTAATTTCTATCTTCCGCTGCCTAGATCTGAAAAAGTTTCAAGTTTTAGCCCTAAAATCCTAGATCTGGTTCTTTCAATTAATATCAGAGTCTAAATTATTTATTACATGATTATTTTTATATATTTAGATTATTTTTTAGATTATATCTAATTTATAATCTAATTATTAAATCTAAAATTAAAAACTTTGATCATGAGAACTGATATAATATTATTCTGCTGTAAGGTTTACCCCTTACAATGGAGAGGTTGTCCTAGTTCGTGTAGATCTATTTTTTATCATAAATTTATTAGATACGATCTAATTTTATTTATAATTTATTATATTTAAAAGAATTTTAGATCTAAAAATAAAAGTTTTAGATTACACAGACTGATTATAAGGTTGTCCTACTATAAGATTTATCCCTTACAGTGGAGAGGTTGTCCTAGTACATGCTGATCTAAAACATTGATCATAAAATTTTAGATTTGATCTAAAAAATTTAATGATCCAATTAAAAATATTTTAATTTAATTTTAATCATCATAAATATATTATATTTGATCTAAGATAATTTATAGTTTATTAGAATTGAAATCATTTTAATTATAAGAACATGTTTAGATTAGATCTAAAATAGTTTCATGCTTATCTTATTTGCATATTGATTATGAATCAAACATGCAATTTAGTTCATAGAAACATGTTGTAAAAATATTTTATAAATATAAAAATTATTTTCAAAAAGTCGAATCCCAACTATCAGCCTAAAACTTAATTAAGAATTAAGAATTAATTTTGATTAGGATCTAGCATTATGAATTGAAGATCCTAAGACATAAATCATAACACACTAGGTTAAATGGGTTAGTGGAGATTAGATCCATTAATTCGGTTAGACATAGGATTAGATTGAAGAATGGACTTAATTAGAGAATTGACTAAATCTAATCAAATATTATTTTAGATTAGGTCAAGGATTCTCTAGATCAATTACAATAGTTATAGTTGGTCAAGTCCTTGTCTTTAACGAGACCCAAGATGAACTTGATTCTTCGCTATGCGGTCTAGCATGAACTGTTAAGTTAATCTAATTGAGACTAATTAAATTAGTTGGTGTCTAAGATAAACCAAATCAGTGATCTTTAATTGGTAGCCCACTTACCTAGCCATTTCTAATAGTGTCTAAGGCAAGCTTTGGCAGACCCTCCCACCGATCGAACTTACCTAGCCTTTTGGTGAAATTATATTTTAATCGAATCACTTGACTATTCGAGCTGACCCATATCAGCTAGGTAAATCAGTGTGACTGATTTAGGTGCGCCTAGACTAGCCTATTAATGGTCTTCTTTAAGCTAACTTGGTGAAGCCAATGGAAGATGTTAGATATATGTGCCCTAGAAGTCAGAATTGGCTGACACTTGTAATACACTTCTAGGGGCAAAATTATAATTTTAACTATAATAAATAAAATGGATTATTTTCTATCACATATGTGTATTTAGTGTCTGTGATACATCCTTTGAGTTAATGGTAATGATAATTCATATTTTCAAGAGTTGAAAATTTAAGACATGAATAATCATTGTTAACCCATAAAATGCTCCCGACCATAGGATCATCACGAGGATGGTGATTGATCTAGAAGATTGGTGTATAATCGCTTCTCTTTAGTAGATGAGTCTTGACTCTATGGTGTGGAGACATCGGAGTGAGAGTACAGGTACTCGTTAGAGAATGAGGGCACTGAGTGAGACCACCTCGAGTAGTCATTAGGGAGTCTACCTTCTCGTCAATGACTGACTCGATGCTACAGTAGTGTGTTTGGTTCTTTGACCTGAGGTGCATCGATAGTTCACCTTGAGGGTGTTATAGTTTGACTACACCATTACTCGGTCTCCTAGCCATTCGGAACCCTAAGGTGTATGTTGGCTATAGCATGTTCATTATAAGAACTAGATGGCATCAAGATGGAATCTATCTACCTCGATGGTAGAGGAGCAGCCCTATGATGATCATGAGAATCAAGACCAAAAATCCATGGACATGGCAGAGTGAAATAATAGAAAGAGTTTCTATTTAGATTTTCACATCGGACTTGAATCGAATGATTACATCATATGACAGAAACTAGGGTCTGACGAGTTCACCTTAACCCTAATCTAATCGGGGCTCAAGATAGAAGAACTTAATCACACAGGTAGCTGCACCAAGAGGTTCACATTCAGCTCTGATGGGTTGCCACCATATACTACTAGGTGTCACTGGTGGATTTTGGGAGCAATTAGAATGATTTAGATGATCGATCAATCTAGCTGTTCGAATCAAAAGAGTTCTGATCCATCGAAAGGAGTTTTGATGATGTCGATGATAGAGATCCTGACATATCCCATTACCATACAGAACTGAACCTAACTGGATCACACAAACAAGGGTTTGAATTTGGTGATCATCAATTGAACTAGTCCAGTTCAATTGATCTGAATGAGATTCAATTAGGTTCAAGGAAATCGTGCTAGCACTCGATTGAACCTAACGTACTTCTTTTACTATCATAAATAAGTTATCCTGCCTGAGCCAAAGGAGTTTGTGTTAGATATATGTGCCCTAGAAGCCAGAATTGGCTGACACTTGTAATACACTTCTAGGGGCAAAATTGTAATTTTGACTATAATTAATGAATGGGTTATTTTCTATCACACATGTGTATTTAGTGTCTGTGATACATCCTTTGAGTTAATGGTAATGATAATTCATATTTTCAAGAGTTGAAAATTTAAGACATGAATAATCATTATTAACTCATAAACAGCTCCCGACCATAGGATCATCACGAGGATGGTGATTGATCCGGAAGGTTGGTGTACGATCGCTTCTCTTTAGTAGATGAGTCTTGAGTCTACGGTGTGGAGACACCGGAGCGAGAGTACAGGTACTCGTTAGAGAACGAGGGCACTGAGCGTGACCACCTCGAGTAGTCATTAGGAAGTCTACCTTCTCGTCAATGACTGACTCGATGCTGCAGTAGTGTGTCTGGTTCTTTGACCTGAGATGCATCGGCAGTTCACCTTGAGGGTGTTATAGTTTGACTACACCATTACTCGGTCTCCTAGCCATATGGAACCCTGAGGTGTATGTTGGCTATAGCATGTTCATTGTAGGAACTGGATTGCATCAAGATGGAATCTATCTACCTCGGTGGTAGAGGAGTAGCCCTATGATGATCATGAGAATCAAGTCCAGAAATCCCATGGCCATGGCAGAGTGAAATAATAGAAAGAGTTTCTATTTAGATTTTCACATTGGACTCGAATCGAATGATTACATCATATGACAGAGACTAGGGTTTGACGAGTTCACCTTAACCCTAATCTGATCGGGGCTCAAGATAGAAGAACTTAATCACACAGGTAGCTGCACCAAGAGGTTCGCATTCAGCTCTGATGGGTTGCCACCATATACTGCTAGGTGTCACTGGTGGATTTTGGGAGCAATTAGAATGATTTAGATGATCGATCATTCTAGCTGTTCGAATCAGAAGAGTTCTGATCCATCGAAAGGAGTTTCGATGATGTCTATGATAGAGATCATGACATATCCCATTACCATACAGAACTGAACCTAACTGGGTCACACAAACAAGGGTTTGAATCTGGTGATCATCAATTGAACTGATCTAGTTCAATTGATCTGAATGAGATTCAATTAGGTTCAAGGAAATCGTGCTAGCACTCGATTGAACCTAACGTTCTTCTTTTACTATCATAAATAAGTTGTCCTGACTGAGCCAAAGGAGTTTGTGCTCAATCAGAGGCCTTCATATGGTCTGACTGGAGGTTGTCCAAGTCAGAATAGGTTGTCTTATTTGTAAGACATTACCTGCCATTTTTGGTCACCTGCCATTTCTTGTTCTTTGACTTTGGTCAAAAGTCTACCTTTGACTGGTCAAATGTTGACCATTGACACTTTGACTTTTGACCACATGTCATGCACCTATTGGAGAGCTGGTGGGGGCCTGTCCCCCTGCCAGAACCTGGCAAGGAGAAGGGCGCACGCCAAGGGTGGCGTGAGCCCAAGTAGGAGGCGCCTAGGAGTCCTTGTTGGACAAGGACTCCACCTCCCTTTTGGATTCCAATCAGAGTTCTACTAAGAATCCAGTTTGACTGGTCTTAGGCGCCCTCTAAGGAGGAATCCAGGGGTCTCTATTCCAACCAATCAGATTTAGATCTGATTTCACAAAGGGTTGTGATTGGTTGAGAGGAAGAGGAGTTGGATCACAAGAGGTCTATAAATAAGACCCTGCGCCCAACCCTAATTAAAATGAATGAAATTAGACCCACGCCCCAAGGCTGCCTCTCCCCTCCTTCTCCATGCCATAGTCTCTTCTCCCCTTGCTCTCCACGTCCAAAAGGTGTTTTGGACTTAGGTTGGTGCGATTCAGATCAAGGAAAGGCGATCAAAAGCAAGAAGGCTGCGCTGCTGCAAAAGGACGACTGCAGATCTTCAAAAGAGTTTTGAAGATCCTCCAGATCAGATCCAGATCTGATTTTTGGAGGTGTGATAGAGAAGAAGAGGATCTCCAGATCCAACCCGAGTGGATACCGGTAGAGGCCAGGCGCTTGCGTGGCTAGATCCAGAACCTTCCGCTGCAATCAGGATCATCTACAGGGTAATAGGATTACCCAAATCAGGTAAATTAAATTTGATTTAATTTATCTTATTTTATTTTATTTATTAAAATAATAAGAATCAGATCTGAAACATATCAAGATCTGATTGAGATCAAGAGAAAAATTTTTGAAATATATCTCTTGATCTGATCAGATCTGGACGAACCTGGACCGGGAAATCAGGATTTCCCTTCAACTGGTATCAGAGCCATGGTTCTAAATTGTTTAGATCTGATTTTAATTTTATTTTAATTAGAAAATAAAGTGATTTCAGATGTCACATGAGATGTGATCAGATCTGAAATCAGAAAAATTAAAATTAAATGATTTGGATCTAAGATTAAGAAGATATGCATGACTAGTTCTAGAATAGAATAGTTCTATAGAATAGTTTTGCATGTCTTTGATTTAATCTGATTAAATCATATTTTAGATCTTCTTATTTACTATTTTCTGATATTATAAGTGTTATAATAACATCTGATAAACAGCAAATAAAAATTATTTAATTTTAAATATCATATGAGATATGATTGATGCATGTCTAGACTAGTTGTAGAATAGTTCTACATAATTGTCTAGATTAGAATTTATTTTGATTAGATCAATTTAAATCTAATTTTTTAGATTATTATGAGATAATTTAGATCTGAAAACATGCATGATTTGATACATGAGATGTATGCAAAATATGCCTTGATTAGATCTAAATTTGTATATGAGATATATGATATAGATCTATAACTGTTTTGTAGATTTACATGTTCCTGATTAAGGCGTTCCTCTTGGCCGTCCGGTCATAAGAACGAAGAAGGGTTTAAAGGCCCTCTCTTCCCATTCGATGGGGTGTTCTTATGACGTGTAGGGGTGCTGCGTGTTCGTCCTTAATCAGAAACCCAAAACTTACTTTCTGCAAAACCCTAGATCCTGAAACCCTAGGATTTATTGTGCATATTTTGTTTATGAACCCAACTTAATTAAGAATTAAGTTTATGGAATATTAATTAGGTCTAAAATTGAGAATTTCAGATCTAAGACATATTCATAATACTGGGTTCGGGCTTGGGTAGCTCAATTAGGTCTAAGCGGTTGATCAAACCGAATCAAGAGTTGGTTAGATGGGATCAACAATGCTTAAATTGACCAGCCTAATAGGATTAAGTCTGGGTCAAGATCGAGTCACGATCAAGCAAGACCTAATTAGGCTCAGAGGTTAGAGTCTGGATTGTAGGCTAACCCAATTGGTTCTGACTCAACAATTTGGTGTCTAAGGTAAGTTTGGCACAGACGACCGACTGGTTTTTAATTGGAAGCTACTCGACCTGAATGCGTTCTTGTGCGAGTTAACGGCATATTCCTTCCACCGGTCTCACTTACCTGGCCATATCTGTTGACACAGTTCTGATCTGAGGTGGTCAATAATCCGAGCTAACCCATGCCACTAGGTTAGTCATAATTGTTATGACTAAGCCAAGTCTAGTTTAATGAGACCTGAATCAATTCTCCCTAAGAAAAGATTAAGTCTGAGGTCTTCCACCATTGTAGACGTGCGGGCCCTTCCCGGGGTTGATTGTTCTCGGCTGGATACAGTGGCTCAGTTGCACCGGGAAGATGCAACCATGTCTATTAGGCATTGGATGCTATGGGCTGGAGGATGAGTTGGGCTCAATATTTCGGATACGGTGAGAGACCCAATTAGGAACCCAGTCTATGCAAATGGTGGGTCTGACTTAACTAAGGAGTGGATCAATATTCCGGATACGGTGAGATTCATGAATTAGAGACCAAGTTTGGGTGCACCATGATTAGAGAATCATTGAACAAGAGTTGTTCACTCATTGGCTAACCCATCACCAATAACTGTTAGGTGAGGTGATGAGTCAGTTGGTGAGACCGCACCACCCACTAGAAATCATCAATCGCGGAGATTTTCGCATCTCTACAGAGGGAGTGTAGGGATCCGAGAAAATAGTGGGAGCTAATTTGTTTAAAAATAAAATCCCTAAACAAATTGGTCAAGTCAAAATTACAGTATCTAACTAGAATCTTTGACTCTCTACAGGAAAATGTCTGCGTCCAACCCACTGGCACGTATCCTAGACACACATAGACTGACTGGACCCAATTATAAAGATTGGCTCAGGAACTACAAAATTGTTTTGGGTTCAGAGAAGTTAACACATGTTTTGGACCAGGACCCTCCCACCTTACCAGCTCGTCCATCCACTGAACAGAGAGCGTCTCTGGAAAAATGGATTGACGAAGACAATAAGGCCAGATACTACATGTTGGGCTCGATGTCTGATGAGCTCCAGCGCCAACATGAAGATATCGGGACTGCTCGCCAAATGTTGGCTCACCTGCAGGAGATGTTTGGTGAACAGAGTCGCGCAGCCAAATATCAAGTCACAAAATGACTTTTTAAGGCTAAGATGCGTGATGGGCAGTCAGTCCAAGATCACTGTCTGACAATGATCAAGGACATGGAAGAGCTTGAGAAGCTCGGTGTGAAGTTGGACTTGGATCTGCAGAACGATATTATTCTGCAATCCTTGACTGATGCATATGGGCAATTCATCATGAATTACCACATGCATAAACTTCAAAATTCCTTGGCCGAGTTGATGAATATGCTGGTTACCGCTGAGCTTTCTATGAAAGGTTCTAAAGGCTCAGTTCTTGCTATGGAACGGACTTCTTCCAAAAGAAAGTCTTATGGAAAGAAAAAGAAGTCTGTGAAAAAGCAAAAGGTGGAAGGATCAAAGAAGAAGAAGGCAGAACCGAAGAAGAAGGTCGATGGCAAAGGAAAGTGTTTCCATTGCAACAGCGACGGCCATTGGAAGCGGAACTGCCCTACTTACCTGGCCACCCTGAAAGAACAAGAAGGAAGGTCCTTCTGGAGGTATGCTCGTTATTGAGTCTAACCTTACGGTTTCTTCTGCATCCAGTTGGGTGCTTGACTCTGGTTCTAGTGCTCATCTGTGCACTTCTATGCAGGGTCTTGAGGATAGCAGGAGGCTGAGGGATGGAGACATGATCCTACGCATCGGTAATGGAGCAAGAGTTGCTGCAGTAGCCGTGGGAACATACCCTCTTCGATTACCATCTGGTTTAGACTTAGTTTTAAAAGACTGTTATTATGTGCCTGCAGCTAGCAGGAATTTGATTTCTGTTTCATGCTTAGCACAAGAAGGTTATGTGATCACCTTCTTTAAGGACCATTGTAACATTCTTTATGAAAGAAATAAAATTGCAAATGGTTTCCTTGTTAATGGTCTTTATCAGTTGCATATTGATGTACCTGTTTTAACTATCGAGCAAAACGTGAATGCCAAACGACCTAGGGATAGTCCAAACGACAGATATCTATGGCACCTGAGATTAGGTCATATAGCAGAAGATAGGATTAACAAATTGGAGAAAAATGGGCTATTGAGTCCATTGACTTTTGAGTCATATCCAACTTGTGAATCTTGTCTTCAAGGCAAAATGACTAAACTCCCTTTTGTTGGACATGGGGAGAGGGCCACAGATCTCCTTGCCCTAGTACATACTGATGTGTGCGGCCCATTCGATGTGCCGGCTAGAGGCAATTTTGTCTACTTCATTACCTTTACCGATGATCTGTCTAGGTATGGGTATGTGTATCTTATGAGACATAAGTCTGAAGCTTTTGAAAAGTTCAAAGAATTCAGACATGAAGTAGAAAAACAAACTGGAAAACCCATTAAGGTTCTTCGATCAGATCGAGGAGGTGAATACCTTAGCCGGGAATTCCTAGACTATCTTAAGGAAAATGGCATAGTCTCTCAATGGACTCCACCAGGAACACCTCAACTCAACGGGGTTTCAGAACGGAGAAATCGGACTCTATTGGATATGGTTCGATCCATGATGAGCTTCACAGACCTCCCTGATTTTCTTTGGGGACATTCATTATTAACTTCAATCTATTTACTGAATAGGGTTCCCTCTAAAACCGTTCCTACCACACCGTATGAGATATGGCACGGTAAGAAACCAAGTCTGAGTCATCTCAGAATTTGGGGTTGTCCGGCTCATGTCAAAAGACAACAAGCGGACAAGTTAGAGTTTAGGTCCTTTAGAGCTCGATTCATAGGATATCCTAAAGAGTCATTAGGATACTATTTCTACATTCCAGAAGACCACAATGTGATTGTGAGTCGACATGCCATATTTCTTGAAAAATAGTTTATTCAAGATAGCGGCATTGGAAAGCAGATTAAGCTTGATGAGAAAGTCTCACAAGCAGAACGAGCTAAGGACCAAGTGGAACCAAATCAGGTTGAGCCAATAAGAACACTACCTCCTCCACCTCGTAGATCGGAAAGAGTTTCCCGTCCCCCTGAAAGATACTTAGGTATTATTTCAGAGGACGTAGAGGAAATGTTCCTCATAGGTAATGGTGCTCATGGTGATGATCCCAAAACCTACAACGAGGCGATATCAGATATCGACTCCGAGAAATGGCTTGAGGCAATGAAGTCAGAGATCGACTCGATGCACTCAAACCAAGTCTGGACCTTGGTAGATCCACCAGAAGGTATAGTACCTATTGGGTGTAAATGGATCTTCAAGAGAAAGATTGGTGCAGATGGGAATGTGGAGACATTCAAGGCTAGACTGGTGGCAAAAGGTTATAGTCAACGTGAAGGCATTGACTATCAGGATACCTTTTCCCCGGTAGCTATGCTAAAATCCATCCGCACATTGCTTGCTGTTGCAGCCTATTTCGATTATGAAATATGGCAAATGGACGTGAAAACGGCATTCCTAAATGGATATCTTGAGGAAGATATCTATATGGAACAGCCGCTAGGTTTCACATCCAGTGATACTGATCACAAGGTTTGCAAGCTGCAAAGGTCCATATATGGACTTAAGCAAGCATCTCGGAGCTGGAACACTCGTTTCAATGATGTGATCAAAAAGTTTGGTTTCATCAAAAATGAAGAGGAACCATGTGTTTTCAAAAGGGTCAGTGGGAGCGCTGTTGTCTTCCTCGTATTGTACGTGGATGACATCCTCCTTATTGGGAATGATATTCCCATGTTGACATCAGTCAAGATGTGGTTGTCCAAGGAATTCTCCATGAAAGACCTAGGTGAAGCATCCTTTATTCTAGGAATTAAGGTCTATAGGGATAGACCGAATAGGATGCTAGGACTTTCACAGAAGATGTACATAGAGGAAGTACTAAAGAGGTTTAGTATGGAAAACTCTAAGAGGGGATTAATACCCTTCAGACATGGTATTCATCTTTCCAAGAAGATGTGCCCCAGCACACCTGAGGAAATAGAACGCATGAGCAAGATCCCTTATGCTTCTGCAATAGGGAGCCTCATGTATGCCATGCTATGTACACGACCTGATATAGCCCATGCTGTGAGTGTCACAAGCAGATATCAGTCAAATCCAGGTGAAGAACACTGGACTTCTGTGAAATGTATCCTTAAGTACTTGAGAAGAACTAAGGATATGATGTTGGTCTTTGGTAATGGAGAACTCCAAGTTCAAGGATACACAGACTCGGACTTCATGTCTGATATAGATGATCGAAAGTCGACATCTGGAAGTCTGTTTGTGTGCAATGGTGGAGCTGTCAGCTGGAAGAGTTCCAAGCAAACTGTGATAGCAGATTCCACCATGGAAGCAGAATATATAGCTGCATCAGAGGCTGCAAAGGAAGCATTCTGGTACAAGAAGTTTGCTGCAGAAATTGGAGTAATGCCATCAGATGCCCATTCCTCTTTACTGCGACAACAATGGCGCCATAGCCCTTGCTAAGGAGCCGAGGTCTCACCAGAAGTCCAAGCACATTGAGCGGCGATATCATCTCATCCGCGATTACCTTGAGAAAGGTTACGTTGAGGTCAAGAGAGTCAACTCCGCAGATAATGTGGCAGACCCACTTACAAAGCCGTTGGGCCAGCAGAAGATCGAAGCCCACCTTGAGAAGATGGGACTTAGACTTGTAGCCAATTGGCTTTAGGACAAGTGGGAGATTGTTAGATATATGTGCCCTAGAAGCCAGAATTGGCTGACACTTGTAATACACTTCTAGGGGCAAAATTATAATTTTGACTATAATTAATAAAATGGGTTATTTTCTATCACACATGTGTATTTAGTGTCTGTGATACATCCTTTGAGTTAATGGTAATGATAATTCATATTTTCAAGAGTTGAAAATTTAAGACATGAATAATCATTATTAACTCATAAACAGCTCCCGACCATAGGATCATCACGAGGATGGTGATTGATCCGGAAGGTTGGTGTACGATCGCTTCTCTTTAGTAGATGAGTCTTGAGTCTACGGTGTGGAGACACCGGAGCGAGAGTACAGGTACTCGTTAGAGAACGAGGGCACTGAGCGTGACCACCTCGAGTAGTCATTAGGGAAGTCTACCTTCTCGTCAATGACTGACTCGATGCTGCAGTAGTGTGTCTGGTTCTTTGACCTGAGATGCATCGGCAGTTCACCTTGAGGGTGTTATAGTTTGACTACACCATTACTCGGTCTCCTAGCCATATGGAACCCTGAGGTGTATGTTGGCTATAGCATGTTCATTGTAGGAACTGGATTGCATCAAGATGGGAATCTATCTACCTCGGTGGTAGAGGAGTAGCCCTATGATGATCATGAGAATCAAGTCCAGAAATCCATGGCCATGGTAGAGTGAAATAATAGAAAGAGTTTCTATTTAGATTTTCACATTGGACTCGAATCGAATGATTACATCATATGACAGAGACTAGGGTTTGACGAGTTCACCTTAACCCTAATCTGATCGGGGCTCAAGATAGAAGAACTTAATCACACAGGTAGCTGCACCAAGAGGTTCGCATTCAGCTCTGATGGGTTGCCACCATATACTGCTAGGTGTCACTGGTGGATTTTGGGAGCAATTAGAATGATTTAGATGATCGATCATTCTAGCTGTTCGAATCAGAAGAGTTCTGATCCATCGAAAGGAGTTTCGATGATGTCTATGATAGAGATCATGACATATCCCATTACCATACAGAACTGAACCTAACTGGGTCACACAAACAAGGGTTTGAATCTGGTGATCATCAATTGAACTGATCTAGTTCAATTGATCTGAATGAGATTCAATTAGGTTCAAGGAAATCGTGCTAGCACTCGATTGAACCTAACGTTCTTCTTTTACTATCATAAATAAGTTGTCCTGACTGAGCCAAAGGAGTTTGTGCTCAATCAGAGGCCTTCATATGGTCTGACTGGAGGTTGTCCAAGTCAGAATAGGTTGTCTTATTTGTAAGACATTACCTGCCATTTTTGGTCACCTGCCATTTCTTGTTCTTTGACTTTGGTCAAAAGTCTACCTTTGACTGGTCAAACGTTGACCATTGACCCTTTGACTTTTGACCACATGTCATGCACCTATTGGAGAGCTGGTGGGGGCCTGTCCCCCTGCCAGAACCTGGCAAGGAGAAGGGCGCACGCCAAGGGTGGCGTGAGCCCAAGTAGGAGGCGCCTAGGAGTCCTTGTTGGACAAGGACTCCACCTCCCTTTTGGATTCCAATCAGAGTTCTACTAAGAATCCAGTTTGACTGGTCTTAGGCGCCCTCTAAGGAGGAATCCAGGGGTCTCTATTCCAACCAATCAGATTTAGATCTGATTTCACAAAGGGTTGTGATTGGTTGAGAGGAAGAGGAGTTGGATCACAAGAGGTCTATAAATAAGACCCTGCGCCCAACCCTAATTAAAAGTGAATGAAATTAGACACGCCCCAAGGCTGCCTCTCCCCTCCTTCTCCATGCCATAGTCTCTTCTCCCCTTGCTCTCCACGTCCAAAAGGTGTTTTGGACTTAGGTTGGTGCGATTCAGATCAAGAAAAGGCGATCAAAAGCAAGAAGGCTGCGCTGCTGCAAAAGGACGACTGCAGATCTTCAAAAGAGTTTTGAAGATCCTCCAGATCAGATCCAGATCTGATTTTTGGAGGTGTGATAGAGAAGAAGAGGATCTCCAGATCCAACCCGAGTGGATACCGGTAGAGGCCAGGCGCTTGCGTGGCTAAGATCCAGAACCTTCCGCTGCAATCAGGATCATCTACAGGGTAATAGGATTACCCAAATCAGGTAAATTAAATTTGATTTAATTTATCTTATTTTATTTTATTTATTAAAATAATAAGAATCAGATCTGAAACATATCAAGATCTGATTGAGATCAAGAGAAAATTTTTGAAATATATCTCTTGATCTAATCAGATCTGGACGAACCTGGACCGGGAAATCAGGATTTCCCTTCAA
>QRFJ01003422.1:78377-147051 GCA_006176705.1 Cocos nucifera | reverse complement strand
CCCTTGTTGTGTGACCCAGTTAGGTTTCAGTTTCTGTATGGTAATGGGATATGTCATGATTCTATCATCGACATCTCGAAACTCCTTTCGATGGATCAGAACTCTTTCTGATTCGAACAGCTAGAATGATCGATCATACTAAATCATTCTAATTGCTCCCAAAATCCACCAGTGACACCTAGCAGTATATGGTGGCAACCCATCAGAGCTGAATGCGAACCTCTTGGTGCAGCTACCTGTGTGATTCAGTTCTTCTATCTTGACCCCGATCAGATTAGGGTTAAGGTGAACTCGTCAAACCCTAATCTCTGTCATAATGATGTAATCATTCGATTCGAGTCCAATGTGAAATCTAAATAGAAACTCTTTCTATTATTTCACTCTGCCATGGCCATGGCTTCAAGACTTGATTCTCATGATCATCATAGGGCTACTCCTCTACCACCGAGGTAGATAGATCCCATCTTGATGCAATCCAGTTCCTACAATGAACATGTCACAGCCAACATACACCTCAGGGTTCCATATGGCTAGGAGACCGAGTAATGGTGTAGTCAAAACTATAACACCTCTAAGAGAAGCTGCCGATGCATCTCAGGTCAAAGAACCAGACACACTACTGCAGCATCGAGTCAGTCATTGACGAGAAGGTAGACCTCCCTAAATGACTACTCGAGGTGGTCACGCTCAGTGCCTCGTTCTCTAACGAGTACCTGTACTCTCGCTCCGGTGTCTTCCACACCGTAGACTCAAGACTCATCTACTAAAGAGAAGCGATCGTACACCAACCTTCCGGATCAATCACCATCCTCGTGATGATCCTATGGTCGGGAGCTATTAATGAGTTAAATAATGATTATTCATGTCTTAAATTTTCAACTCTTGAAAATATGAATTATCATTACCTTAACTTCAAAGGATGTAATCACAGACACTAAATACACATGTGTGATAGAAAATAACCCATTTATTAATTATAGTCAAAATTACAATTTTGCCCCTAGAAGTGTATTACAAGTTCAGCCAATTCTGGCTTCTAGGGCACATATATCTAACAATCTCCACTTGACCTAAAGCCAATTGGCTACAAGTCTAAGTCCATCTTTTCAAGTGGGCTTCGATCTTCTGCTGGCCCAATGGCTTTGTCAGTGGGTCTGCCACATTATATGCGGAGTCGACTCTCTTGACCTCAACGTAACCTTTCTCAAGGTAATCGCGATGAGATTGATATCGCCGCTCAATGTACTTGGACTTCTGGTGAGACCTCGGCTCCTTTAGCAAGGGCTATGGCGCATTGTTGTCGCATAAAGAAAGGATGGCATCTGATGGCATTACTCCAATTTCTGCAGCAAACTTCTTGTACAGACGCTTCCTTTGCAGCCTCTGATGCAGCTATATATTCTGCTTCCATGGTGGATCTGCTATCACAGTTTGCTTGGAACTCTTCCAGCTGACAGCTCCACCATTGCACACAAACAGACTTCCAGATGTCGACTTTCGATCATCTATATCGGACATGAAGTCCGAAGTCTGTGTATCCCTGGCCAGGAGTTTCTCCATTACAAAGACCAACATCATATCCTTAGTTCTTCTCAAGTACTTAAGGATACATTTCACAGAAGTCCAGTGTTCTTCACCTGGATTTGACTGATATCTGCTTGTGACACTCACAGCATGAGCTATATCAGGTCGTGTACATAGCATGGCATACATGAGGCCCCCTATTGTAGAAGCATAAGGGGATACTTGCTCATGCGTTCTATTTCCTCAGGTGTGCTGGGGCACATCTTCTTGGAAAGATGAATACCATGTCTGAAGGGATTAATCCCCTCTTAGAGTTTTCCATACTAAACTCTTTAGTACTTCCTCTATGTACATCTTCTGTGAAAGTCCTAGCATCCTAATTCGGTCTATCCCTATAGACCTTAATTCCTAGAATAAAGGATGCCTACACCTAGGTCTTTCATGGAGAATTCCTTAGACAACCACATCTTGACTGATGTCAACATGGGAATAATCATTCCAATAAGGAGGATGTCATCCACGTACAATACGAGGAAGACAACAAGCGCTCCCACTGACCCTTTTGAAAACACATGGTTTCCTCTTCGTTTTGATGAAACCCAAACTTTTGATCACATCATTAAAACGAGTGTTCCAGCTCCGAGACGCTTGCTTAAGTCCATATATGGCTTTGCAGCTTGCAAACCTTGTGATCAGTATCACTGGATGTGAAACCTAGTGGCTTGTTCCATATAGATACTTCCTCAAGATATCCATTTAGGAATGCCGTTTTCACGTCCATGTTGCCATATTTCATAATCGAAATAGGCTGCAACAGCAAGCAATGTGCGGATGGATTTTAGCATAGCCACTGGGGAAAAGGTATCCTGATAGTCAATGCCTTCAACGTTGACTATAACCTTTTGCCACCAGTCTAGCCTTGAATGTCTCCACATTCCCATCTGCAACCAATCTTTCTCTTGAAGATCCACTTACAATCCAATAGGTATATATACTTCTGGTGGATCTACCAAGGTCCAGACTTGGTTTGAGTGCATCGATTCGATCTCTGACTTCATTGCCTCAAGCCATTTTCGGAGTCGATATCTGATATCGCCTCGTTGTAGGTTTTGGGATCATCACCATAGAGCACCATTACCTATGAGGAACATTTCTCTACATCCTCTGAAATAATACTAGTATCTCTTCAGGGGACGAGGAAACTCTTTCCGATCTACGAGGTGGAGGAGGTACAGTGTTCTTATTGGCTCATACCTGATTTGGTTCCACTTGGTCCTTTAGCTCTTTCTGCTTGTGAGACTTTCTCAATCAAGCTTAATCTGCTTTCAATGCCACTATCTTGAATAAACTGTTTTTTCAAGAAAATTGGCATGTCGACTCAACAATCCATTGTGGTCTTCAGGAATGTAGAAATAGTATCCTAATGACTCTTTAGAATCTATTGAATCGAGCTCTAAAGGAACCTAAACTCTAACTTGTCCGCTTGTTGTTTTTTGACATGAGCCGGACAACCCCAAATTCTGAGATGACTCAGATTGGTTTCTTACCGTGCCATATCTCATACGGTGTGGTACGAAACGGTTTTTAGAGGAACCCTATTCAGTAAATAAATATTAAGTTAACAATGAGTGCCCCGCAAAGGAAATCTGGGAGGTCTGTGAAGCTCATCATGGGATCGAACATATCCAATAGGATCCGATTTCTCCGTTCTGAAACCCCGTTGGATTGAGGTTTCCTGGTGGAGTCCCATTGAGAGACTATGCCATTTTCCTTAAGAGTAGTCTAGGAATTCCCGGCAAGGTATTTCAACCTCCTCGATCTGATCGAAGAAACCTTAATGGGTTTTCCCATGTTGCTTTCCTACTTCATGTCTAAATTCTTTGAACTTTTTCAAAAGCTTCAGACTTGTGTCTCATAAAGGATAACATACCCATACGTAGACAGATCAATCGGTAAAGTAATGAATGTAGATCAAAAATTGCCTCTTAGCCGCGACAATCGAATGGGGCCGCAGCACATCAGATGTAACTAGGGCAAGGAGATCTGTGGCCTCTCCCCAATGCCCAACAAAAGGGGTTTAGTCATTTGCCTTGAAGACAGATTCACAAGTTGGATATGACTCGGAAAGTCATGACTAATAGCCCATTTTTCTCCAATTTTGAGTTGAATCCATTTCTGCTATATGACCTAATCTTCAGGTGCCATAATATTCTGTCGTTTGGAACTATCCCTAGGTCCGTTTGGGCATTCACGTTTTGCCCTCTGATGTTAAAACAGTAACATCCATATGTAGCTGAATAAAGACCATTAAATAAGGAAACCATTTGCATTTTATTTCTTTCATAAAGAATGTTACATTGGGTCCTTTAAGAAGGGTGATCACATTAACTTCTTGTGCTATAGCATGAAACAGAAATCAAATTCCTGCTAGCTGCAGGCACAAAATAAACAAGTCTTTCAAAAACCTAAAGTCTAAACCAGATGGTAATCGAAGAGTGATATGTATCCCACGGGCTACTGCAGCAACTCTTGCTCCATTACCGACGCGTTAGATATGTCTCCATCCTCAACCTCCTGCCTATCCCAAGACCCTGCATAGAAGTGCATAGGTGAGCAATAGACCAAGTCAAGCACCCAACTGGATGCAGAGGAAAACCGTAAGGTTAAGACTCAATAACGAGCATACCTCCAGAAGGACCTTCCTTCTTGTTCTTTAGGGTTGGCAGGTTTGAATCTGGTGATCATCAATTGAACTGATCTAGTTCAATTGATCTGAATGAGATTCAATTAGGTTCAAGGAAATCGTGCTAGCACTCGATTGAACCTAACGTTCTTCTTTTGCTATCATAAATAAGTTGTCCTGTCTGAGCCAAAGGAGTTTGTGCTCAATCAGAGGCCTTCATATGGTCTGACTGGAGGTTGTCCAAGTCAGAATAGGTTGTCTTATTTGTAAGACATTACCTGCCATTTTTGGTCACCTGCCATTTCTTGTTCTTTGACTTTGGTCAAAAGTCTACCTTTGACTGGTCAAACGTTGACCATTGACCCTTTGACTTTTGACCACATGTCATGCACCTATTGGAGAGCTGGTGGGGGCCTGTCCCCCTGCCAGAACCTGGCAAGGAGAAGGGCGCACGCCAAGGGTGGCGTGAGCCCAAGTAGGAGGCGCCTAGGAGTCCTTGTTGGACAAGGACTCCATCTCCCTTTTTGGATTCCAATTAGAGTTCTTCTAAGAATCCAGTTTGACTGGTCTTAGGCACTCTCTAAAGGAGGAATCCAGGGGTCTCTATTCCCACCAATCAGATTTAGATCTGATTTCACAAAGGGTTTGTGATTGGTTGGGAGGAAGAGGAGTTGGATCACGCTTAGTCTATAAATAAGACCCTGCGCCCAACTGAAAAAATAAGAGAAATAATCAAGAAGCAATTTCCCACGCCCCAAGGCTGCCTCTCTCCCCTTTTCTCCACGCCATACTCTCTTCTCCCCTTGCTCTCCACGTCCAAAAGTGTTTTGGATTTGGATTTGCGATCAAGAAAAGGCGATCAAAAGCAAGAAGGCTGCGCTGCTGCAAAGGACGACTGCAGATCTTCAAAAGGAGTTTTGAAGATCCTCCAGATCAGATCCAGATCTGATTTTTGGAGGCGTGATAGAGAAGAAGAGGATCTCCAGATCCAGCTCGAGTGGATACCGGTAGAGGCCAGGCGCTTGCGTGGCTTGATCCAGAACCTTCCGCTGCAAACAGGATCATCAACAGGGTAATAGGATTACCCTATTCAGGTAAATTGAATGTGATTTAATTTATCCTTTTCATTTAATTTTTATTAAATAAATAAGAATCAGATCTGAAGCATCCCTGATCTGATACAGATCTAAGAGAAAAAATTTTGAAATATATCTCTTGATCTGATCAGATCTGAACGAACCTGGTCAGGGAAATCAGGATTTCCCTTCAGACAGACTTTACCAGGTCTCGAGCAGTCCGCTATCAGATGGGTACGGCTGTTACTATCAATCTGCTACAGGCTCCACCTATAAAAAGGGACCTTCTAGATACGTTTTCTCTAAGCTTTCTTTTTCTTCCCAAAATTCTGCCGAACTTTTTTCTGAGCACTCCATTCCTATTGGCTAAAAGAGCTGACTTGATCATCGGAGGATCTTGCCGGAGCCACCACCACCGACTTTAGACGAAACTTTGTTTTGCAGGTCACCGATGGTAATCTCGTCTTCCTCGGCTCCAGCTCGATCCAGCGTCAACCAGATTCTGCACCAACAATTACGATGTTTTAGAGCTGTCATATTTAACCGTAGCCTCAACCATATAATATACATTTGTTCATGAATTTTTTTATAAGAAGAAACAAAGTTAGATTCAGTATGATTGGTAACTGCTCTTATTGGCCAAATGTTTGCAGTCTAATTCTTTATCTGGTGAAATCTATCAAAATCTCAGAGCATCGTACAAAGCATCATCTTGATCATTGACAAACAGATTCCACCAGGAGCTCCATGAGTTTCACCATGGTAATATTTCTTTCTTGACATAGATTCCTATCGTAGTTGCAGGAACCGTCACCTATTTTGTTTAAACTAAGACTCTGAATTAAAGAAAAGCATGATAAATAGTTGGCAAACTTCAAGTCAATAACAAAGGCATCAAAAATTCAAAATGTTCAAACATGCCATAATGGCTAAATAATGATAAGAGAATCCAAACCACTGACATGGAGTTGATCTGGTAGCAAAACTCACGACTAGTTCTCTTCTGTTCTCCTTTTTTGCTATGTAAATTGTTATTTCTGATTCTTCGGACCATACATTTCTTGTGATATTTATTCAATTCTCTGTCAGTTTATCAAAAGATTGTTTTGTGTCATTTGAACCTTTCAGGAGGAAGAAGTGTTCTGAATACAAAAGAAAAGACATGAAACATGTAAAAGAAGTCATAGACTTTCTAGTAGGGCATGCAACACCCACATGATTGGCTTTAGAAATTGCCCCATTAATTGGCAGCTTACAAAAAAAAAAAAAAATGGTTACTATAATCCATTATTCAAATCATTGTTTCACCCAGGCCATCACCAGTGAACTACTAGCTGGTCTAGTGCGAAAATAAGATCATGTGCAAACTTTATTTTTGATATATGCTCAAAAACATTAGTCATATAATGTAAGAACAGATTTGACTAGGGAAACAGAGAAGCAGGCCTTTTTTGAAGAAAAGTAGTTTAGGAAATTACTTGAATTGCATTCCAGAGATCTTTTCAAATTGGTGTAGCACCATAAGTTAATAGAAGACTACCACTACTAAGATGTAAAGATCTATAATCTTTTCAGGAAAAATTATATTGAGCCCTTAAATTTGCCCTTGTTTCACACACCTCCTCGACTTCAAAAAAATTTAGTTAGATCTTTAATAAGTTAGTCAAGCGACCCAACATGAACCTACGATTCATTGCCATTCGTCTGTATTAGTAGGATCTTAAGAAATTATGTTGCATGTCCATCATATCATAACTAAGAAATATTTTAAGACTAATGTACCCTTAGCAGCAATTTTTTGGGGTCTCCGGCACCATGGAAACTGCGAATCACGTGACCTCATGTAATTGTCTTCTCGTACAACTGAGGTTCCTTTAAGACCAGAGAGAAACTAGACGGGGAAAATCTGGAAGGCATCGGACGAACGTTGCGGGGGGAGGGACGGGGGTGAGAGAGAAATCGAGTCACCAAAGAAGCAAGCCAAGTGCAAGCTCCTGTGCCTCTTCAAGCTATCCTATCCATTGTGGATGAAGAGCACCACTGAGGACTTTATAATACATCCCAAACCCTCATAGGTGCTTCCATGGATGCTCAACATATCGGGCATGTTGAGCCTCCAAAGTTTTTGCATCGTTCTCTAGAAAATCAATCTCAAGTCCGTGCCACAAGTAAACAAAGATGTGGTTATTTTTCTTGGTGCTATCTGCTGCTGAGATTCATTGCCAAGTTTAAAATTTAATTAAAATTTTATTTTTAGTTGCTCATTAGTTTTAATAATTTTAAAATTTTATTTAATTATTTCTTATATGTTCTATTTAAACGTGATGCTATCTATTTTTGAGTTTGTGTTTTAGAAGATTTTGATTTTTGAGTTAAGATAGAAGTCAAATTCCTATCTATATAGTGCTTTATTTAAAGGACTTTAGCTGTAGAACCATGTAGAAGAAGATGGTGAAAAATTGTGGAAGAGTGAAAGATTATGATAGGAAGAAAGGGAGAGTTAAAAGTGTTCTTTGATGAGGCATGAGAGAACTTTCTTGTGTTGCTCAATTATTTAATAAAATTTTTTTCTCGCCTAATCTTTTTTTTCTATTATATTTTTTTTGGTATTAATTTTTTGATTTTCGGCCAACATGATTGATTTACTCTAGATAGCATACCATGCTATATAGTACCAAAGCCAGTTTTTGGATTAGTGACTTATGTGTTTGTAACTCTACATGGTATTAGAGCCATAGACTTGGAGAGTGGTTGAGGAGTTTACGGCTTCGATTAGATTTATTCAGAATGATAACTTGATTGTTGATGGTTCCCATATTCATAGCTTGACGTGATTGAAGAGCTTGTAGTAATTTATTTTATGGTGGTATAAATATATAGACTCTTGTTTGGTGATTCAAATGATGAATCATCATGGCCAATGTTAATACCTTCTCTATCAATGGGTTTATGCATATGATGCCTAACCTAACTAATATCAATAATACTTTCATTACTATAACTTCTCTTCATAAGTTCAACAATATATGTTATCCATATTGGAAGGCTCTTATCAAGTTTTATTTAAAAAGACAGGACTTACAAGATATCTTGGATAGAGGTGGGCATCAGGTCAGGTCGGGCGGCTTGGCCTGACAAGAATTGGGCCGTGCCAGGCATGGCCCGCCTGTAGCGGGCCGTGTCATAGCACGGCCCAAAACTAGGGGCTGGGTTGGGCTGAGGGTTTGGTGGTCCATGGTCCATGCTCGGCACGGCCCTTCAGGGCCCATATGGGCTAGCACGGCACGTGCCCAAGCCTGGCACGGCCCTTGTGCCAGCCTATATAGGCCATGACAAGGCACGGTTCGCATGCCAGCCCATATGGGCCGTGCCTTTGCATAGCCCATATGGGCCTTGACATGGCCCATTTGGTATGCTATATTTTTTAAATTTTTATTTTAAAAAATAATTTTTATAAAATAAATTAAATTAAAGAATATATAAAAAAAGATAGGAGATATTGAATTTTTTTTGTAAAAATAAAAATCACCTTATAATGATGGAGGATTTGGCATGGACCCCTACCAATTTATTAATATAAATTAAAATTATACAAAAGAGAGAGGAGGGCTAGGTCTAATCTCCTGAATACAAAGAGGGAGAGAGAATTGAGAAAAAAATAGATGTGACTCACCTCAACAAATAAAAAGTAAAAATATATAATTTTAAAAAATTAAAAATTAAAAATAAATCTCACTAATTATCTGTTGTGATTGTATCGTCCTTATCATCAGATCTAGTATCATGTCCTTCTTTATCCTAAAGTCTCACCTCCGCATCCAATCAATTTTTGAAGCAGAGCAGCATCTCAATTATTTCACCCATCATCCTACTTTTTTCATTCAGAATGCATTGCACTAAAAGTTGATTCTGATGCTACTATGGATATCGGCATAGCTAAAATATTACGTGCAATTACAGATATAACAAATATTGATTTTTCACACTCTTCCATCAGGCAAATACATCAAGATTTTCTATTTGATTTTGATTTAATATAGAAGATATTTTATTTCTTAAATAAAATTCTAATTCATTGCTTAAAGATGAAGAAGATGCAGATGAAGAAGATGCATGTGAATATCTTCTATGTGCAAGGAATGAAAAGAATAAATGATGAATGAGAGGTACTAGAGGTTGGTTGTGAAGATGATGTGGACTGTCTAGATTCACGAATCTTTTCATCATATAATGCAAAAATATCATGAAATAGCTGAGTTACCTTAGCTTTAAATATTTCAGAATCATGATTCATATATCTACCAATTTCATCAAGTAAAATATGTACACCACTTAATTTAATCCGTAGATTAAATACAGCAGCTAAGTTATGCATGGGACATACCATAACTCTTGAATTGCTAAACGATAATTGCTACTTACTAAATATTAAATGGAAGAAAGAAGAATTATTAAAAGAGAGAATAATAGAAGTAGGAAGATTAGAGAGGGAGAGAATTGGTTTGATGAATTGATATAGTGAGAATGAAAGAGGAGGACCCTATTTATAAAAGTTTCAAAGCTTTCATTTTTCCAAAATATCCTTCAATCTAGCCATTTTTTGGCTGTTTGAGGGGTTAAAATAGTAAAAACAAGAAAAATAGCCATTAGAACCTCTTAAAAATAAAAAAAAATCAGTTTTAATCATTATGGGCCGGCTTGGCCCATTTGTAAACGTTACATGGTCCGTTTGGGCTAAAAAAGAAAGAAAACGGCCTTGACGGGCCAACAAGTCGTGCCAGGCTTAGCCCATCAATTCTCAAGCCTAGGGTCATGCCAAATGGAGGGTTTGGCATTCCCATGCCATGCCGGCATGACCCGTTTAGTAGTTGGACCATGCCAGGCATAGTCCGCTCTAGTTTTCGGCCTGTTGGGCCTGGCCGAGCCAGGCCAGGCATGGCTCGATGCCCAACACTAATCTTGGATGAGCTAGAGATGATGTCAATAGATGAGATTGTAAGAAAAAAATAGAATTTGAAATTCGAAAAGAGAATATGGATTCTTCAAAATTCAGTTGATAAAGAAATTTTTTTTTATATTCAGGATGTAAAGGAGCCAAAGAAAGTATAGGATATTCTTACAGCTATCTACTCAAATTTTAATAATGTGAGAAATTATAAATGAAAATTATTTGAATAGTAGATTTTGGTTCCAGACTTCTAAGGATCTAAAAGAAGAAAAAAACTAGTTTAAAAAAGAAAATTTAAAATAGGAGGATATTGATCAATTAGAGACTAGAGCAAATTCTGAAGATTTAGAGTATGCTAAGGTTGATCGGCTTGAGGATCCGTCGAGTCTAGAAGAAAATTTGGAGCAAAAGAAGCTTGATAAGATGGTTGTCATATCAAGTTAAAAAAAGATCATGATTGAAGGATCATTTGATTTTAAAATTGCTTAGAAAGAGTCTGAGAATGCTATAGTTGATCCGATTATGCAGATTTGTATTGAGAAATCAAATCATGAAGAAGAGTCTTATGTGGACGTCCATGATGTAGATATTTTTTATGGAGATTTAGTTATCAATGAGAATGAAAAGCTAACTAATTTTGAAGTAGTTTCAAAAATCAAGCAGCAAAGAGATATGCTTGGTAGAGATGATTCTTGTTGTGCCTTGGTGTTCGATAAGATTTTTGGTACATTGGTTAATTTTGAAACTACTACAAAGTTCGAGCTGTTAAAAGATACTATGTATAAAGATTCCATATGCAGAAGCCAACCATGTGCATATATTTTAAGCTCCTTGAGTTGAGATATATGAATATGACTAAAGTTTTATTATTGATTTTACTTGTGTGTAGGTAGGTAATGGCCGACACTCATAGTTATTACAATCGATAACTTGATGTTTATTGAAATAAGCTGAATGCTCGAAGAAATCTTGATATTATAACTATAGAGTTAGTACCGAGAAAAAGTGTTGTAGGATATCATCAACTTCGACATGTGCGTAGAAGAATGCGAGCTAGCAAAGAAATTAATGTTCGTGCTAATAAAAGATTTTGATTATTCAATATTGGTTTAATAAGTTATTATATGTTACTGTTACTACGACAATAAAGGTAATGGATACTATGGCATTTCATGATATTGACAAATTCAACATTGTCAGCATAGACTTTACAATAAGGAGGAGCATTAAGATTCATTGTCATGTCCAAATCTGATTAGGATTACATATTTTATTGGTCATTAGTTTTAATGACGTTAGAATTCTATTTAATTATTCTTTGTGTGTCCTACTCAAATAGGACTTTATCTATTTTAGAGTCCGTGTTTTAATGGATTTTGGTTTTTGAGTTAAGAAAAGAGTCAAACTCCCATTTACATGGTGCTCTTTTTAAAGGGACTGTTGGTGTCTCCTTTAGGTGTGGAACAATATAGAAGATGGTGGAAAACCATATAAGTGTGGAAAATTATGGTGGGGGGGAGGGGGAGAGAGAGAGAGAGAGTTAGAGGTGCCCTCTTTAGTGAGGTTTGAGGGAGCTTTCTTTATATAGCTCAAATTTTTAATAAAAATTTGCTCTCTCCTAAATTTTTTCTTCCAATGTCTCTTTCTTGTTATATTTTTTTTAGTGTTTGTTTTTTGATCTTGGGTTAGCACAATCGATCTCTTTCAAGTAGTGTGCCATTCTATATGATCTACCTTTAGATACATATATGAAAGGATCATTAATTAATAAGTTTATCTAATGCAAACAAGAAACTTGACGGTGAGCTTCAGAGTTGCAAAGCAATCAAGAAGTTTCTAACCTAGTGTATACTAGCTTATTGGATGGTTGCAAGGAGCTATTTGGCTCTAGGCTAGAATGAGAATGCTAGAGTCACCTAAATGGCTAGTCATAATTGCATAGTAGTTTACTAAGGGTTTAGGATAGTTAAATGTATAGGAATGCTATGTCAATGGGGTCCTAGTTTGAATGTTTTAGGGATTGTGTATGATGATTACAACTCCTGGTTTGAAAGTTTTGGGGACTAAGATGATTATGCTATGGGGGATTATGTAAGGGGAGATTGTACTAAGGTAATTCTTTAAATAGTGAACTGAAAGCAAATATACTAAAGGCAAATGAATTGGATAATTTGAATTGAAGGTAACTGAACCAAAGTGGAAACCTTCTTTCAACAAAAGTAGAATTGCTAGTCTTGTACGAACTTAAATACCAACTGAATTTATAGTGTTTGTTGAAGCCACTTGATGCGCTCTTGTCATGAGAGTGATCAAAGATAAAAGTTAACCGACTACTACTCCATAGAACAGGATGAATCGGATCGAGTCCTCAGGGATCTAAGGTAGTTATTTTTTTAAAAAAAATTTAAAAGAAGGTTTGATTGTTTTTAAGAGTTGAAAAGCTAATTTGATTGATCAAATAATATTTAAAAAAAAATTAATGAGTCCAATATAGAAGAGAAACCTCAGGAGATCGAATCTCTTTGTAAAATAGATATCATATCCATTTCCTACTGGAGCACCGCTACTTATGATTTTGGTTGGTATAGCTTATCTTCTTTTTGAGCATGAATCGTATCCTCAGATCATGGTCAGTCCCTTAGAGCATAAGCTATCTAACTAAATCTCACTAGTAAAAAAAGAGGATCTATTTTTTTTGATACAATCTATCTCTTGTCTAAGTACACACCATATCCTCAAATCACGATATGTTTTTTAGAGCATAGATTGTTCAAAATCTAAATCTTTATAAATGAAGCAAAAAAAATAGTATACTTTTAATTTCTAAATAAATTAAAAATTTTACTTATAATAGAAAAGAGATACATAAAATAGATCAACATCAAACCATCTATTTACAAGATTTATCTTTCCTCCTAAGATGATGGAGCCTAACCACGCATAGAAGGGATATTATCCACCATTGCCATCTTCTTGCTTCTAACCCGTAGAAAGAAAAGAGGAAAATGTAGAGGAAGAAGAAGAAAGGAAAGTGGAGACTTAAGTGAGAGAGAGAGGAGGTGTGAAGGCTAAGGCTAGATGGAGATGGATGGAAGGGCTTGCTTTTTGCTAAAGCCTTAGAGGCTTTTTATAGATGCTAGAAGGTAGGAGGATTTGTTGGTTAAGCAATATGAGACTATTGCTACGATAGGAATGGATGGATGAGATGAAGTGTGCATAAAAAATTTTTGATTTGGTGTGGACTTCTAATTGGAGCATGAAAAATATGGTAAGATGGGAATAGCATGTGACTTATTTCTCTCTTTGGCATCTTCTTCTTTCTTATGATCCATGCTAAATTAGTTTGGGTTGACACATGTGGGGTCTTTGATTCAATCATTTTCAATCCAAATCCTTAAAGCATTTGTCTTTCTTCTTGGCCCTTGGATCTTCAATGAATTACTTCCTAGCCATTGATTGTGACTAAACACCTTGAGTTGTTTGCTCTTAGCCCATTAGGTATCTGATTTTTGCTTTGGTTTTGAGCTAATTTGAGTCTGGATTAGCTTGTATGAGCCCAATCTCCTAATTACTTATAAAAAAAATTAAAAAATATTAAATTTAGCTAATAAATAAATAATGTAATAATATTTAGTGCTTCTTATTATAATATATTAAGTGCTTATCACATCCCCCAACTTGAACTTTACTCATTCTTGAGTAAAAGAAAGATTAGTGTCATATACTAGTGCACTAAGTTGTGAGCATCTTTAGATAATTCCAGAAAAATTGGTGTACAACAAGAAGCTTAGTAAAGTATGTCATTGAAAAATTAAGGCTGCTCAGTAGAATAGCTAAGAGAAGAATATTGAATTTTCTTTCTAAACCTTTTCTTGGTCTACTCATGTCTTTATCCTTGGTTTGTCTTAATCTAAGATAGGTTTGTATTTTGTACTTTTGCCCATTCATTCTTTCATGCTTCTTTTTTTGAATGTGTATAGTTTGTGTAATACTTTGGTCCGTTGGCATTCTATTCGATCTATGTAATGAGTTTTAGGCTAATGACTCTTAAACTAGTTGGTTTTAGGGCATTAGGTGTAGAACATCCCTCAGACTTACTAATTTAAGTTTACTAGGTTATGGGTTAAAGTAATTGTATAGCAAAGTTTCTTCACATTACCTACTTTTTGACATGAACATCATTGCTTACTTAGGCAATGGGATCCAGTTATTCTGTGGGAGACCAATGTTTAGAATTTGCTTATTTTTTTTCCTTTCTTTGTTTTTTTTTGAATGTATTGTAGGCATTAGGACATCCCATTTATACCTATAAAAGATAGACTCTCCTTTGGACAATAATACTAGAGTGATTAGAAGGATCTAGAAATCAATTCTTACTTTATACTTAACCATCTACTGGGTTTTCTCAATGTGCAGTCCCTTGATACTTTATAGTTTATCTAAACTGTCCATTAATTGCTACTGAGATGCCTAATTCCTCTTAATTCTAAAACATAGTTGGTTTATAGACACTCACATCTTTCTAAGTTCTAAGTTTTTATCCCCCATCCTTCAACTTAATCGACATTGTCTTCAATGGAGTAGAAAGAAAAAGAGTATAAAAAAGAAAGTAAATAGAAGTTGAAGGAAAGAATACACTTGATGATAATGTGCTCTAAGTTGAAGGTGATCTAGTATGATGCTGGCTTGAAAGTCTAAAGCTTGAAGGCGTGTACCTCTATTTATTTAATAAAAAAATATAAATATATATTATGATTTAAAAAAATTGGGTTGCCTTCCAATAAGTGCTAAGTTTAACATCTTCAGCTAGACATCTTAGCCTTACTGAGGTTTATACAATTTCACAGCCTCTATTTTTTTAGTGGCCAGCTCCAAGAATGATTTTATTCTTTGACCATTTATTTTAAAGATGGTACCATTATTTAGATTTTCAATTTCAACGGCTCTATGTGAAAAAATTTTCTTGATTGTGTATGGTCCAATCTATTTCGATCCTAATTTTTCTGGGAAGAGGTGAAGCCTAGAATTATATAGGAGAACTTTTTGTCCAGACTTAAAAGATTTTCTAATAATTGCTTAGTCATGGAATGTCTTAGTTTTTTTTAAAAATATTTTAGCATTCTCGTAGGCTTCATTCCTAATTTTCAGCTACATCCAAATCCATGTTCAATTTCTTGATTGCCCACATTGCCCTATGTTCGAGTTCTATAGGCAAATGACATACCTTTCCAAACACAATCCTAAATGGTGACATTCCTAAATTGATCTTGTAAGCTGTGCGGTATGCCCAAAGTGCATCTACTAGCTTTAGTGATTAGTCCTTTCTATTTGTGCTCACTATCTTTTCTAGGATCTGTTTGATTGTTGATTTGAGATCTCAACTTGTCCACTGGTTTGGGGGTGATAGGGTGTGGCCAATTTATGGGTAATATGGTACTTCTTCATTAGTGATGCAAAGGCTCGATTGCAGAAGTGTGTTCCACGATTACTGATGATAGCTCTTGGAATACCAAAATAGGAGAGGATATGTTCTTTAAGAAATTTGACAATAGTCTTGCTGTTATTGATTGACATGACACTGCCTCTACCCACTTGAACACGTAATCCATGGCTACTAGAATATACTCATTCCCAAAAGATTTTGAAAATGGTCCCATGAAATCGATTCTCCATACATCAAAAATTTTCACAATCAAAATTGGATTCATTGGCATCATATCTTTCTTTGTGATCTGGCCTACTTGTTGGCACCTAACACAACTCTTGCGGTAGTAATAGGCATCTCTAATAAGTTAGGCCAATAGAATCCATTTTGGAGCATCTTGGCGGCTATCTTTTAGGCTCCAAAATGACCACCACATGCTTGGTCATGACAAAATGATAGAATATTTCTAATCTCATGGTCTGGGATACATCTTCAAATAATTTAGTCAGGACATTGTTTGAACAAGGATCGTCCCAAATGAAGTACTTCACTTGAGAAAAGAATTTGTTTTGGCCTGAGTGGTCCAGTGCATAGGGATCTCATTGGTGGCTAAGTAATTGACTATATCTGTATACCATGGTTCGATCATCACGAACATAAGTTGCTCGTTAGGAAAAAATTCTTTAATTGGTGGTTCATTAGAGGGTGCATTTATTAATCAGGACAGATGATCAGCTACTAAATTTTTTATTTCTTTTTTATCCTTGATTTTTAAGTCAAATTTTTGGAGTAGCAAAATCCATTGGATTAGGCATGCCTTGGCATCCTTCTTTGCTAAGAGGTGTCTAATAGCTGAGTGATCGGTGTACACAATGGTATGCGATCCAACCAAATAGGCTCTAAATTTCTCAAGTATAAAGACGATGGCCAAGAACTCCTTTTTAGTTGTTGAATAATTAAGCTGCATATCATTGAGGGTTCTACTGGTATAATAGATGACTCACGGTAGCTTATTAATTCTCTACCCTAGAATGGCTCTGATAGAGTGGTTAGACGCATCATACATGAATTTGAAGGGTTGAGTCTAGTCAGGTGGGTGTATAATTGGGGTAGAAGTTAGTTCCTTTTTCAGATGCTTGAAGAATTCGAGACATTCGGGAGTAAACTCGAACTTGACTTCCTTCACTAAGAGATTAGTCAGCGGATGGGTTATCTTATTAAAATTCTTGATGAACCTCCTATAGAAACTGGCATGTCCTAAAAACAAATGAACTTCCTTGACTGATTTAGGTGGTGGAAGATTTGCAATTAGATCAATCTTGGCTTTGTCCACTTCATTGCCTTTCTTTGAGATCACATGGCCAAGAACTATTCCTTATTTGACCATAAATTGGCATTTTTTCTAAGTACTAAGTATTTTTCTTTACATCTTTTTAAGACTAGTCTTAAATGGTGTAGACATTTAGAAAAAAATGGAGCCTAAAATGAAAAAAATCATACATAAAAATTTCAAGAAATTGCTTGATCATGTTCGAAAAGATGCTGATCATGCACTTTTGAAAAGTAGATGGAGCATTATACAAACCAAAAGGCATGCATCTATGGGCAAAAGTTCTAAATGGGCACATGAATGTGGTCTTCTCTTGGTCCTCTGGTGCTATGAGAATTTGATTGTATCTAGAGTATCCATCCAGAAAGCAATAAAACTCATGTCTAGCTCTCCTCTCTAACATCTGATCGATGAATGGCAGGAGAAAATGGTCCTTTCTTGTGGCTGCATTCAGTTTTCTATAATCAATACAGACTCTCCATCTAGTTTAAACTCTCATCGGCACAAGTTCATTTATTTCATTTTGGATCACTATGACCCTAGACTTTTTAGGGACCACTTGGATTGGGCTAACCCATGAGCTATTCGAAATTGGGTAGATAATTCCATTATCTAATAGCTTGAGAATTTCTTTCTTTACTACTTCCTTCATAGCTGGGTTTAGCCTTCTTTGGAGGTCTCTAGTTGTCTTGGCATCCTCCCCTAGGTGAATTCGATATTGAACGATTGAAGGGCTAATCCACTTGATGTTAGCCATGGTACAACCTATTGCTTCTTGATTTTCTTTAAGGATGGTCAACAATTCTTCCTCTTGCATGGGGTCTAGATCTGCTGAAATGATTACTGGTAGGATTTCTGATAGACCTAGGTAGGCGTATTTGAGGTGCTTGGGGAGTGATTTTAGCTCTAACTTTGATGCTTCCTCAACTGATGGTTTGGGCAGTGGTTCGACCATTAACTCAAGTAGTTCCACTGGGGCCTCCCATCTTGATTTCATCCTATGCTTACTGATTGTAGCAACTTCATTGATCTCTTCGAATTCTTGGTCCATCAAGAGTTCAAAGTCAAACTCTTCATCACTGAGGTCAATGGGTTCATATATATTATCTTGAATCTAGTTCAAATTATTTGTTTCAGTCAGGCAGAAGATGTTCAAATCTATTGACATGTTGCCAAAAGAAAGTTTCATTAATCTATTTCGATAGTTGATTTAAGCATTAGCCGTGGCTAGAAATGGTCTGCCTAAAATGATCGAGATTTGATACTTCAAATTTGATATAGGTTCAGTCTCTAAAATCATAAAATCCGTTGGATAGATGAAGTCACTAATTTTGATTAGCACATTCTCAACTATTTTCCTTGGAACTTTTAAGGATCGATCTGCTAGTTGTAGGGTCATCTCCATTGGCTTGAGTTTCCTAACCCTAATTGCTCGTATATGAAATATGGCAATATGTTAACACTTGCCCCTAGATCTAATAGAGCCTTATTGATTAAGGTTTCTCCCACAATGCTTGAGATGGTGGGGGACCCTGGGTCTTTGTACTTTATTGGTATATAGTATGACAAGTATGAACTTATATTAGCTACTAGAAAGGCTCTCTTAGGCACATTAGTGGTCTTTTTTTTGGTACACAGATCCTTAAGGAATTTAGCATAAGCAGGGACTTGTTGGATCATGTCTAGTAAGGGAATGTTCACCTTAACTTGCTTGAAGACCTCCAAGATCTTATCTAATTGGGCTAAGTTTCAGTTAGGTCTAAGTCTATTAGAGAAGGGTGCTACAACCATAGTAGTTGGTCCATCAACTCCTGGTAAGGGCTTTACTATCGAATTTGGTGCTGCATAAGGTTCTGATGCCTTGAATTTTTCAAGTTGGCCCTAGTCAAACAGTGGTTCAGATAGTGGGTCTTCTATTTCTTATTTCATTTTAGGTGTGCCCATATGGTTATCTATTTATTTTCCAGATCTTAGTGTGTGAATGACATTCAGTTGGTTGATTTGGGGTCCTTGTTGGGGTAGTTGGCTGTTTTGGTTCTTAGGATTAGCCTCGGATTGACTTGGTAATCTATCCTTTTCTCTTTCACTAACTATGGTAGCTAATTGATCTAGTTGAATTTCTAGATGGGTAAATGCCTGGGTATTTGTATTTAATAATTGGCCCATGGTTTGCATAAAATTGTTTAGGGTAGATGTAGTTTCAGAAGTTGATTTGAGTAAGACTTCCAACCCCTTTTCTAAAGTGTTGAACCTTTTCTCTTGACCAAATCCTGGTGGGTTGGCTGATGCTTGATTGGTCCTTAGGGCTGGTTTGGGACATGTTTGCCTAAATTAGAACCTTGTGATCATGAAAAATTTGGATGGTTTCTCCATCTCGGGTTATATGTTGGTACGTAAAGATCGTTTATAAGCCTTTGATAGGCTGCATTTACTTGTGCAAGCCCATCTTTGACTGGGTCTCCTAGTGAAGGACATTCTTCCAAGATGTGGTCTGGTACACCACATCCATTGCATATAGGTGCAGATATTTAGTTTGCTTGGGGGTGTTTTTGAAGTTCTAAGGCTTTAATCCTATGGGTCAAGGTCGCAATTCTAGCCTCCATAGCTAGGGATGTTTGGATTTGGTGTATCCCACCTCTTGTTGGTGTGGGTTTTTTGATTTTTCTAGTCAACTCCCATTGCAGACTCTTTTCTATAAGATCTTCTAGAAATTGCCAGGCCTCATCGGATTCTTTATACATAAATTGGCCCTAGTACATTGATTCCAATATTGTTCTAGAAATTAGGTCTAGACCTTCATAGACAATTTGGCACAACCTCCAAATCTCTATACCATGATATGGATATTGATTTAGGAGATTTTTAGTCTAGGCACTTCCAGAAAGACTCTCCATAGTTGGTAGAACTGGTTAATCTCGTTTCTAAACTTGGCTGTCTTGTGATAGGAAAATTTTTTTCTTAAGAACATCTTTACAAAGCCTTTCCATGTGGTTGTTGATTGGTTGGGCAAGCTGTATAATCATTTCTTTGCATTGTTCTTGAGTGCAAAATTGATCGGTCTAAGTTTTATGGCATCTTGTGATATTTGGTATATTCTCATGGTTTCACAAACCTCCTCAAATTCTCTAATGAAAATATAGGCATCCTTAATTCTGATGAATTTGGGGAGCATGTTAATTATTTAAGGTTTAATTTCAAAATTATTAACTATAATCTCGAGGAGTCTTATACAGGATGGTTGGGCGGAGTTCACAGGGTAGCATAGGTCTTTAAGAAATTTGAGTTCTTGGTTGGGTTCACTCATGATGATCTTGATAATTTTTTGATTTGAAATGGGGTTTGATTCAATTCTCATAAGTCGATCAAATTTTCTTTTCCAAGTTGCAATTTTGTAAAAATTTATTTTATTTTATTAATTTTTTATAGAAGAAGAGAGAAGAGGAAGGAGAGATAGATAAGAAAAGAGTTCTAGAGATGAGTCCTATAGAGTCCTAAATCTAGAGATGAAAGAGAAGAGTGAAAAAAAATTACTATTTGGATGTTAATTGCAATCAAGTTAGATAAGCAAGGACTCTCTATCCTAGGGTTAACCTAGATCTAGACAACTCCAAGCTTCCAAGATCATCTTTGAGCACTCCAAGTCTAAAACTGATTAACTAACTCAGCCAGGTAAGTATAAGATGTGGGAGGTTCTCTGCTTATTGCTTTTCTTAGACACCAACTAAGTTGGCCAGGTCAGATAACGGAACCAATTGAAAATTACCTTCTTAAACTACTTGTCTTAGATACCGAGCAATTAATCAATCCGAATCCGGTCCAATTCTAAGGCTTTCTTGTCCTATTGAGCTCAAAATTTCTAAAGCTAACATCTAATTAATTTTAAAATTAAGGCTTAGGTTAATGTAGAATGATGGACGTGGTTTTTGGGCTAAGGAAGAGTGATCAAAACTCCACCTTATCTGATTAATGGGTTAATACCCTTACGATTAATTATGGAGATGAGATGCAAAACAAGAGAATGTCCAATACAAGTAAGAACCTTTTAAAGTTTAACTAGTTTTTTATTTTAGTTAAGTATTTTATAGTATTTTATTTTTTTTAATTTTATATTATCTTTAAATAAGAAAGGATAAGAGATAAGTTTTAAATTAAGTTAATCAGGCATGAAAAGATTTATAGAATCTAACTAAATAAGAAATAAATTATGCAAAGATTAAAAAGGCAACTAGAAAACCTACAAATAAAGCAAGGACTCAAATCTACTTTAAGACCAATAAATTAAAAGGTAGAAATATATTCTTATATCTAGAGAATGTATTAAAAAGGAAGTAAATAAAAGGAAGGTCTAAAATAGGTAGAAAATTAAATCTATATAAAGGGCAAAAAATTATTTTACTAGAAAGATAGTAAAGCAATCTAAAGTAGAAAGAAAAAATACATAGATAAATAAAGATCTAAAAAGTAGTAAAATATATTTTCTTCTTTTCTTTTGTTTTTTTTAGACCTACAATGATAAGAAGCAAATATTAGAATTAAGAAGGAAGGAGATCACAAAATAAAGTAATAGAGATATTTTTTTTTTAAAATCAATCGTGCTAAGATTTCCGACAATGGCGTCAAAATTTAATGCGCTCTTATCGTGAGAGTGATCAAAGATAAAAGTTAACCAACTACTACTCTATAGAAGAGGATGAATCGAGTCGAGTCCTTAGGGATCTAAGGCAATTGTTTTTAAAAAAAAGAAAAAAGAACACTTGGTTGTTTTTAAGAATTGAAGAACTAATCTGATTGATAAATAATATTTAAAAGAAACTTAATGAGATCAATATAGAAGAGAAGTCTTAGGAGATCAAATTCTCTTATAAAATATATGTCATATTCATTTCCTGCTGTAGTATCGCTACTTGTGATTTCAGTTGGTATAGCTTATTTTCTTTCTGAATACGGACCGTATCCTCAGATCACGATCAGTCCCTTAGAGTATAAGCTATCTAACTAAATCTTACAAGTAAAAAGAGAGGATCTATTCTTTCTGATACAATCTATCTCTTGCCTAAGTATGCACCGTATTCGCAAATCATGATGCATCTCTTAGAGCATAGCTTGCTCAAAATTTAAATCTTTATAAATGAAGCAAAAGAAAACATTGCACTTTTAATTTTTAAATAAATCAAAAATTTTATTAATAATAGAAAAGAGATACATAAAATAGATCAATATCAAACCATCTGTTTATAAGATTCATCTTCTCTCATGAGATGATGGTGAAGGAACCAAATCTAAAGTTTCACGGATAGATCTTGAAATATTTTCAAGATCAAGCAGTAAAAAATTTAAATAAATTAAATATTTATTTAAATAAATATAAAAATATCCTAGATCTAAGATTTATTACATGATTAAGGCATGATATTAAATCAAAAATTAAAAGCATAAAGAAAAGATTAACATGTTGATCTCATCAACATGCTACAATACTACATTTAATGTAGCTATAAAATAAATAGATCAGATCTATTATCTATATAAGTTAGATATTCTAACTTGCTGATCTAGGCTTAAGGATGATGTCATGAGCCGCACACGTGTCCGACCTCTAGGAGTCATCCACATGAGCCCACAATATGATCAGAAATTCTGATGTAGGAAATCAACACAGTATGCTAGTACTGTGCTGATCTTTCTTTGATGGTCGATCAGATACCTCCTTCTGGATTTGGACTCTTCCAAAGAGGAGAAGGTAAAGAGGAGGTTTCAGATGTGAGACTCTCTCAAAAAATTCAAGGAAGAAGGAATGAAAGAGATGAAGACAGCAACCCTAGAAGAAGACACTCTTCTTTTTACTCTCACCAAGACACCTAGTTTGGTGTCTATGGAACCCTAACACTCAAAGATCCTCTCTCTTTTATTTTCACACACCCCAAAGCCCTCCTAAAGATCTATATTTCATGAAAAAATCAAATCAAAATTCATTCTAAATAAATAGGAATAAAAGAGTCCTTGTCTAGATCAAAAACTAGACAAGGAAAGATCAAACAGGGCAAGCCCTCCTCCAAAGTATTTGGCGTGGACCTGCAAGGAAGGACACACAAAAGATTCTTCTTTTACCATGGAATTTAGAGAAAGAATAGGAGAGTGAGTGGCACCATTTGGAAGGAGGTGTTTTAGTTTATAAGGATTCTATCTCATAGAATCCTAAATCAACTAACTTCTCCTTTTGACTCGGTCAACCACCAAATTTCCATATAAGAAAGAGAGGAGAGGAGGATGTGTGTGAGAATGCTTGGGAGAAGGATTTTTGTCACACAAAAAAAAAGGAGGGCGTGGGCGTGAGAGGCTTAGATGGCGCAAGGTGGAATCCTAGTCTTACTAGGATTCCATCTATGGCTTGGTCAAAATAGTTTCTTAAACCAAATTAAACCAAAATCAATTCAACTAGATTAAATTAGATCCTAACCCAATTAAGAATTTAATTAAATTAGATTTAATTTTTTAATCAAATTAAAAAATTGGATTGATCCAAGTCCTAGTTGAACTAGGACTAATTTTTTTCTTGCACTTGACTTATCCAATAAATCAATTGAACTTGATTCAATCAAGCCCAAACCAAATATAATTAAATTATATTTTATTAGACTTAATTTTAGCTCTTTGGCTTAATCAAATTAAGCCAATCAGCAATCGAATTGCTAATTGATCTTCTTGTAATGCTTGCACTAGGTTAAACATCAATCATATTGATTATTTAACCCTAGAATGATTCTCAATCATTGATCAAGCATCCGATCAGATCATGAGCTTTAATGTGTGTGACCTCATAGATCTGAACCTAAGCCCATAGCATAGGAATAGATTTCTATGTTAATCAAAGTAACCATCTAGCAATGGTATGCGACAGCCAGATAGGTCAAATGTGTAGAACAACATCTTTAGAACCCATGAGGATATAATTTCTATATAATTTATCTTCTTGACCAAAATACTTGTAGGATACCTTAGAGTTCAACTATCAACTCTAATCAGGTTGTCCACATTGTATTTCAAAATATCAAATCCATTTGATGGATTACCCTAGCCAAGGTTTTGCTATATTAAAATATAGTGATACATTCTTCTCCAACTCTTGGAGTGGTCAATTCCATCTTGATCACACTCTGACTTTGCAAGTACTTGACTATGCCCAGAAGCCTTCCATTATTGAATTAGAAATTTAGTTAGTCTGGTACCAAAGCATAGTAAGTTGCTTATAAGTCACTAAGGTAATCTTAGGTCTAAGGGATACTTATACCTATATCCCATCAGAGATATTTTCAACAGCAGAATGCTTTAGAGTTGGTCACGTTCAATGATAATATACCCATACATCTCACCTGTATGCCATACCAGTGTCTCCATACTCCTTGACTAAAAGGACAATCAACCTATATGGCATACAGCGATTTATGCTCGATAGACACTATCGTCCTAACTAACAGCCTATCATTTGGTCGTAAACATATTTAAGAACTAATCGATAAATACTCTTTTTATCGAAGCTAAATAGTCCTAAGAACTTCATCATAATAATGGAGTTCATTAAAAGATGAATACTTTATGATGAAAAAATATCAAAAATATATTTTATTTATTAATGAATCAATTACAGATACAATGTAGCTCAACCATCAACAGGCTGATGATTGGCTTTGGAATATATTTTCCAACAACTTCCACTTGTCTTAAAGCACTTGGTACTATATCTAATATCCATCTTCGACTTGTGGTTGTTGAACTTTTTTATCACCAAGGCTTTAGTGAAGGGGTCGGCCACATTCTTCTTTTCGTCAATTTTTTGAAGGTCGACGTCACTTCTATCTATGATCTTCCGGACTAGGTGGAAGCGGTGTAGAATGTACTTTGTTCACTGATGTGCCTTTGATTCTTTCGCCTGAGAAATCACACTAATGCTGTCGTAGTAGAGCAGGATCAGACCATCAAGAAATGGTGCTACTCTGAGCTCGGTGATAAACTTTCTCAACCACACAACTTTCTTCGTGGCATCTAATGCTGCGATGTACTCTGCTTCGCAAACAGAGTCTGCCACAGTATGCTACTTGAAACTCTTCTAGCAGATAGCTCTATCATTCAGAGTAGAGATATATCCCGACATGCTTCTGCTATCATCATGGTCAGATTAAAAGTTGGAGTCTGTAAATTCCATAAGTTTCAGATCTGACTCATTATAAACCAATCATTGGTCCTTAGTATTTCTCAAATACTTAAGGATGGTTTTAACCACTTTCCAGTGGTTTTCTTCAGGATCAGACTGATATCTACTCACTACTTCTAGTAAGTATGCCATGTCTGATCTTGTACATATCATGGCGTACATGATAGATCCTACTATTGAAGCATATGGGACTCTACTCATACGCTCTCTCTCTTCAGAAGTTGTCGAACAATCCTTCTTAGAGAGAAAAATTTCATGGCCTATCGGAAGATAGTTTTTTTTGAAATTCTCCATGTTGAACTTTTTCAGCATAGTATCTATGTATGTAGACTGAGATAACCCAAGCATCCTTTTAGATCTATTCCTATAGATCTTCTTTCCTAGGATGTAGGATGCTTCACCCAAGTCCTTCATGGAGAATTATAATGACAACCAAACTTTTATTCCCTGTAGTGCGGGGATGTCATTCTTAATTAAGAGAATGTCATCTACGTATAAGACAAAGAATACTACTGCTAGACTATTTGCCTATTTGTAAATACAGGATTCCTCTCCATTCTTAATGAAGCCATACGTTTTGATCACTTTATCAAAATACATGTTCCAACTCCGAGATGCCTGCTTTAGTCCATAAATGGATCTCTGAAGTCTGCACATCTTGGACTCATTTGTGGATGTGAACCCCTCAGATTATATCATATACACCTCTTCAATCAACTTTCCATTCAGACAGCTATTTTCACATCTATCTGTTAGATCTCTTAGTCCAGATAGACAGCAATTGCAAGCATAATCCGAATGGATTTGAGCATTGCCATAGGAGAAAATGTCTCGTTATAGTCAATACCATAACATTGATGATACCTCTTGGCAATCATACGAGCTTTATAGGTCTCCACCTTTCTGTCTGCATCTCTTTTTCTTTTGAAGATCCATTTACACCCAATGGATTTAACCCCTTCGGATGGGTCAACCAATATCCATACATCATTGCCCTTCATGGACTTCATTTTGGATTTTATGGCCTCAAGCCATTTCTCAAAATCAGATCTCTGCATAGCATCCATATAGGTGATCGGATCCTCATCGTTCTCATCGAGTTCAATAGGATCACCATCTTGGACTAAGAAATCATAGTATCTATCCGGATGATACAATACTCTACTGGATCGCCTTAATAGTGCAGGTACATTACGCTCTGGATATGATGTAATCAATTCCAACTTAGGTTCAGCTATAGGTGTCGATTTTTCTACCTATTGAACTTCATCAAGTTTAACCTTAAAGGCAACAGTTCCTTCACCAAGAAACTTCTTTTCCAAAATAATTGCCTTAAGACTGATGAACATCTTTTGTTCATCAGCATAATAGAAATAGTATCCTTTGGTCTTTTTTGGGTAACCTATAAATATATACTTGTCAGACCTAGATCCAAGTTTATCTATAATTAACCGTTTGACATAAGCCAGGCACCCCCAAACCCTAAAGTGTGAAAGTGCTGGCTTACGCTCTATCCATATCTCATATGGAGTCTTAATTATAGACTTACTTGGAATCCTATTTAACAGATAACAAGTTAATTCGAGTTCATATCCCTAGAAGGATATCGATAAGCTGGCAAAATCCATCATAGATCGGACCATGTCTAATAGAGTCTGATTCCTCCTTTTAGACACACCATTATGCTGTGGTATTTTTGGAGGAGTCCATTGAAAGGGAATCCTATTCTCTCCTAGATATGTGAGAAACTCACTGGAAAGATATTTTCCTCCTCGGTCAGATCGAAGAGTTTTAATACTTTTTTTAGTTTATTTTTCTACTTCACTTTGGAATCGTTTGAATATTTCAAAAGAATCCGATTTATATTTCATCAGATTGACATATCCATATTTAGATAGATCATCTATGAAAGCGATGAAGTAGACATATCCATCTTTGGTACTTGTGCTTATTGGTCCACATACATCAGTATGTACTAGATCTAAGAGCTTAGTGGCTCTCTCACCTTTTTCAATAAAAGATGACTTGATCATTTTATCAAGAAGATAAGACTCATAAGTTGGAAGTGATTCACAATCACTGACTTCGAAGATTTTCTCTTGAGTCACCTATTTATCCTGTTCTTATTTATATGACCTAGCCTATAGTGTCATAGATAGATATCTGACACACTATCTAATTAAGGATACTTGCCAGTGGAATAGACTACGTTAACATGTTATGATAATATATACACATCATTTGTTCAAATATCCACAAAAAATAGTAACACCATTCATGATGATATTATAAACTTATTTTTTATTGATATTTCATAATTATTTTTGGTCAGAAGGCCTACAAAAATAACATTCAAAAAGAAACTAGAACAAAAATGACAATCACTAAGAACAACGATATGGGATTCAAATACAAGTTTCAGAATTTCTAAAGCTAGAACTGGAACTAATCTTTCATCTCCAATATTCAGAAACCTTTCTCCTTACTTGAATCTCCTACTGACCTACAATATCTACAATAAATTGCAAAAATGGTAAGGGCTACCGGTATCCAATACTCGATCAGTAATATTACAAATAGAAAAATTATAATGAGTTATCATATAAATACCTTGTCTAGCAACAACTTACTTCTTTCTCTATCTGTTTGGATCCAGAGAGGCAATGTACTGAGGATAGTTTCTTTTCTAATGCTTCCGCTTCTTGCAAATGAAGCATTCAACTTGACTCTTATCGGACTTGATCATTTTAGTCTGACCCTGCATAGATGTCCGAGCCTGAACTTGCACCTTCTTAACTTTCCTCTTCTTATTCTTCTTTTCTTTCCTAAAGAATCGAGAACTAGAAGATGAACCTCTCACTAAATTCACCAACTTCTTATGGAGTTGGTGATCCTTCTCAAAGTTTTGAAGTAACCCCAGTAACCTGTGGTAGTCTACTTCAGGCTTTATCATTCTGAAATGAGTAAGGAATGGAAGAAAGAACTTGGGCAACATGTTTAGTATTGCATCCTTTCCAAGCTGTTTATGTAAGAAAAAATTAAGCTTGCTCAATCGTTCTATCAGCTCGATCATGTACAATACATGATCAGTGACAGAGGCACCGTCCCGCATTCTGGTGTTGAAGATGGCGCAACTAGTCTTGTGCCTCTCCACGTTATCGGGTGTGCCAAAGGAATCCTCCAATACTTGAAGCATGTCCTTTGGCTGAGTTATCTCAAATATGCAACTAAACTCGTCGTTCATGGAAACTAGCATGATGTAGCGCACCATGGTCCGATCACTAAGCCACTTCTAGTAAGTATCTTTGACTATTCCATGTGCATTGGCAGCTGGCTCCTCAGGTGTAGGATCCGTCAGCACATATAGGATCGCTCTAGGATTATCTTCAACTTTCGGTATTAGCTACCGAAGTTGGATCTCACCAATTTTTCATTGTCCAATAATGATCGAAGTGATAGAAAAGTGGCCATATCTGCACAAAGAAAAATCATAACCTAATTAGTAATTGATTTATTAAATCTAAAGATTTAGACTTTAATCAAAAGGTTCTCCCACCATTTTATTCGAATTGATAGTTCTTACCTCCAATTTGAGAAATTATCCTAATTTCTTAGTAGGTACTAGAATCCATATAGACTGCACATGAGCCCAAGTTTAGTTGGCCAACCCATGTGCATCTAAGGGTAGGTTCATAATTAATTATTTCTTCAAATAATTTTTAGTAATTAAATTTTGCCCCAGTCTATAATCAGTAGACTTTGGCCTCCACTGAAAAGGTCTAATTAGGTCAAACCATTAACATGACCATACTTGGCCCATCTAACCAATGAATGATTAGATCCAACTTTGGTTGGCTAACTTAACCACCAATTAGAAAGATGTAGCCAAGAAATCATATAATGAATGATAATTTCATCAGTCGATAAGCACCAGGCCTTTGGGCCTCCAATGATTATCCAATTGATGGATCCATTATCATCCACTTAATGGAAGACTATGATCTAGTTTTCACCATAATTAATTTATTTTAAGGATCTATTAATTTTAGAAGATTTAATTTTTAAAGAAGAGGGAAGGTCAGATGAACCAGCTTGTCATGAATCTTCTACTGATTTCACCAAGTCAACTTAAGGAAGACCATTAATAGGCTGGTCAAGGAGCATCTAAATTAGTCATACTGATTTACCTAGTTGACATGGGTTAGCTCAAATAGTCAAGTAATTTGATTGAAACATAATTTCACCAAGAGACCAAATAAGTTTGATCAGTGGAAAGGTCTGCCAAAGCTTGCCTTAGACACTTCAGAAATGACCAAGTAAGCGGGCTGCCAATTAAAGACCATTGGTCTGGTTTACCTTAGACATCAACTGATTTAATTAGTTTCAATTAGATCAATCTAACAGTTCATGCTGGATCTCGTAGCCAAGAATCAAGTCCATCTTGGGTCTCGTTAAAGACGTGGATTTGACCAACTATAACTATTGTAATTGATCTAGAGATCAATCCTTGACCTAATCTAAGACAATAATTGATTAGATTTAGTCAATTCTCTAATTAAGTCCATTCTTTAATCTAACCCTAGGTCTAACCCAATTAATGGATCTAATCTCCACTAACCCATTTAACCTAATGTGTTATGATTTGTATCTTAGGATGTTCAATTTACAATCCTAGATCCTAATCAAATAACTTCTTAATTCTTAATTAAGTTTTGGGCTGAGGATTGGGGTTTGGCTTTTCGAAAATGATTTTCATATTTATAAAAAATTTTTACAATATGGTTCTATCAACCAAATTGCATATTTGATTCATAATCAAAATGCAAGTAACATAAACATGAATCTACTTTAGATTTAATCTAAATAGATTCATGTAATTAAAACAGTTTCAACACCAATCAATCATAAATCAACTTAGATCAAATCTAACATATTTATGATGATTAAAATTAGATTAAAATATTTTTAATTAGATCATAAAATTTTTTAGATCTAATCTAAAATTTTATGATCAATGTTTTAGATCAGCATGTATTAGGACAATCCTTTTACTGTAAGGGATAAACCTTACAGTAGGACAACTTTATAGTAGTCCGTACAATCTAAAAACTTTATTTTTAGATCTAAAACTATTTTAAATTTATTAAATTATAAATAAAATTAGATTAAATTTAATAAATTTATGATTAAAAATAGATCATCATGAACTAGGATAACCTTTTTACTATAAGAGGTAAACCTTACAGCAGGACAACCTTATGGCAGTTCGTAAGATTTGAATTTTTAATTTTAAATTTAATAATTAAATTATAAATTAGATCTAATTTAATAAATAATCTAAATATGCTCTAAAAAATTATATAATAAGTGTGTGCTCAGAAGTGGCACTTTCAAGTTTTGGAAACATGAGAAGATAGGTCATGAATAGATGGAAGCGAGCTGGAAGAAGAATCAGTCTCAATAGTATAGTTTAAAAATTAGGCCAGCTCACTCTGAAACTGAGCTGGCTCAGTTGAAAATTAGGTCAGCTCAGTCCGGGACTGGGTCGGCTAGATCTCAGAGAAATATTCAGATAGAGAGTAGCATTTTTGGACTATTGGCGTGGTACATAACTCGGTCGGCTCAGTCTGAGACTGAGCTGACCCAGTCATAGGTTAGCCGGCTCAGTCTGAAACTGGACTGGCTCAGTCTAAAATTGGGTTATTATTTTATGTACGTAGGTTGTTTGGATTTATGAAATTTTTCTATGAGTTTGAGCTTGACCCTTTGTAAAGTATATATACTAAAAATAGGTCAAGATTTTGAGTGTGCTGAGATATATTGAATAAAAGTGCTTTTCTTTCGAAAATCTCTTCTTCTCTTCATCTCTATTTTTTGATTTATTTAATTATACTTCCATAGAGATCTCTAAGAAGTACTTTCTTATTGCTTGGCTAATTATCGACGGTCATGTCGATCCGTATGGGAAGAGCGCATATTTCCAACATTTGGTATCAGAGTGGTGTTGCATGGAAGGAAGAAAGATACCTAGGATTTACTATATCTAAGATCTGTTGCATCAGATTTTATCCTAAAACTTCTAGTTTGCTTCGTGATTGTCTCTAGATTGAGGTGGAGATTGTTTACATAGAGGAATGGTGATACAAATGTTTGGAAAGAAGATCTAGGGCTAGTTAGATCTTCTTTGAAGGATAGTTTTGTTGGTGTATAAGATCGTGAAGGGTGTTAGGGATCTATTCTTGACTTGTTTGAAGTCATGGGGTCAAGTGTATTCAAGGTAGATTTTGAGAAGTTCGATGGCAAGAAAAACTTTACTCTATGGCAGCAAAGAGTAAAGGACTTGTTGGTTCAGCAGATGATCTACAAGGTCTTGATAAAAGAAAGGCCAAAAAAGATCAATGCTGAGGATTGAAAAGAGTTGGAGAAAATTGCTTGTAGCATAATCCGAATGTGCTTGATCGATCAGGTTTTGCCTGAGGTTTGCACAGAGACTACAGCAAAGAGGCTCTGGGAGAGACTGAAGAATACATACAAGGGAAAGAACATGACGAACAAGCTATGATTGAAGAAACAACTGTATAATTTGAGGATGTCCGAAGGTGGAGATCTTGCTACACATATCCAAAGGTTCAATCAGGTGTGTTCTGAGATGATAAGTTTGGATGTGAAGATCGACGAGGAGGATCGAGCATTGCTGCTATTATGTTCTCTCCTAGGTTCGTATGATGGTCTCATAACAATTTTAATTTATGGAAAGGAGCCCTAAACTATGAAGAGATTGTTGGTGTGCTCAGATCAAATAAGCAAAGGGAGAAGATCTGCAAGGGAGACCCTAAGTCTAAGATCTTGGCTGTGAACGAAAGATAGAAAAGATCAAAGGAGAAGATAAGAGAGAAATCTAAAGGCAGGTTAAAGTCTTATGATCAGAGAAAGATGACATTGAAATGTTATAAATGTAATCAGTCTAGACACCTGAGGAGAGATTGTCCTCTTTTGAGATCAGAAAAAGAGAAGGCCGGCAAGGGAGATGATACAGCTTCTATGAGCAGTGGAGAAGACCTGCTAGTTATATCAGATGGATCTATAGAGTGCGATACTATATGGATATTAGATTCAGCATGCTCGTACAACTATACTTCTCATCGAAAGTGGTTTGCTACATACCAGAAGGTCGATGGTCGAAGTGTCAGTCTTGGAGATGATCACCCATGCAAAGTAGCTAGAATTGGCTCTATCAGGGTGAGGATGTATGATGGAATCATTCGTACATTATCAAATGTTAGGCATGTACCATAGTTGAAAAAGAATTTGATTTTTTTATGCTACTTGGAGGGGTAGGATTGTGCTTTTAGTATCCAGGCTGGAAGTGAATGTCTGAAAATTTTCAAAGAAGCTTTGGTGGTGATGAGAGGTAGAAGATTGAGCAATAATCTTTACAGAATGAAAGGCTTAGTGGTAAATGATTGTGCAGAGGTGCTAGCAGTGGCATAGGAGGAGCAGATTTTATATCGACTATGGCACTATCGGATGGATCATATAAGTGACCGTGGGCTCATAGAACTAAGCAGAAGAGGTACGATCCCAGTCTTGAAGAAGGAGGGCAAAGATCTTTGTGAGCCATGTATCTTTGGCAAATAGCATAGGATGAAGTTTGTCAGAAGTACCAAGCACAGTGAGGGAGTGCTGGATTTAGTGCACTTAGATGTGTGGGGACCAGCTTCTGTATCAGCTAGAGGTGGGGCAAAATATTTTGACACTTTCATTGATGATTTCTCAAGGGAGGTATGGATTTATTTGATCAGAGAAAAATTAGAGGTGTTTGCCTGATTCATAGCCTGGAGAGCTGAAGTAGAGAAGGAGTCAGAGAGACAATTAAAGTGTTTGAGGTCGGATAATGGAGGGGAGTATACTAGCCTGGAGTTTAAGAGGTACTGTAAGAAAAATGGCATCAAACGCCATTACATGATGAGGATGACTCCCCGGCAGAATGGTATCGTGGAGAGGATGAACTGGACACTGACCGAGAAGACATAGAATTTGAGGCTGCAGACATCACTTCCAAAGTTCTTTTAGGGTGATGCTCTAATTTTTTTTTTATTTTCTTGTGAACAGATCCCCTCATTATAAGCTGAATGGAGGCATTCCAGAGGAGGTCTGGAGTGGATAGAAGGTGGAGCTTGGCCACCTAAAATTTTTTGGTTGCATAGTTTATGCACATATGGAGGCAACCGAGAGGAGCAAATTAGACCCAAAATCTCAGAAGATGACATTCATAAGGTATCCACAAGGAATCAAGGGATACCTACTATAGGACCCTCAGGCACAGAAGTTAGTGATCAGTAGGGATGTTATCTTTGATGAGAAAAGCATCTTGAGGAGGTCTGGGATAGATGGAACTAGGGAAACAAAGGTGAACAGTGGTGGCCAGTTAGAGAATGATGGCATGCAGGTTACATCCACTTACAGGAGTGTTCCTGTTGAGGTGGAGCTGGGCAGAAAAGTATTATCTCTGATTGAAATCAGCATGAAGGGCCGATAGTTCAGACAGATGTGCAGGAGTAGCCATAGACATCAGGCAGAGATGTATCATGGAGATGGCTTTGCACAAGTCCCAGCATACTATTAGGAAACCGATCAGATATGGCATTGATGAGGTTATGTCCTATGCACTCAGCACTGCTAATGAAGATTCAGAAAATTATGCAAAGGCCATGGAGAGTGAGGATCATGATTCATGGATATAGGCCATGATGGAGGAGATGGAATCACTTGAGAAGAATCAAACATGGCAGCTGGTAGATCTTCCAGAGGGTACTCGATCTATTGGCTCAAAATGGATGTTCATGAAGAAAGAAGCACCTTCAGAATAAGGTGGAGTCAGATTCAAAGCATGGCTGCTAGCAAAGAAATACTCACAAAGAGAAGGGATTTACTGCATAGAAATTTTTTTTTCTGTGGTGCGTCATACATCTATTCGAGTTTTGTTATCACTGGTGGCATAGCATAACATGAAATTGAAATAGATGGACGTGAAGATGGCCTTCCTTTATGGAACTTTAGAGAAAAGAATCTACATGAAACAGCCAGATGGTTTCATGGAGATGGGATAGGAAGAAAAGGTGTGTTTACTTAGAAAGTCTTTATATGGCTTGAAACAATTCCCTCGTCAGTGGTATCGAAGGTTTGATAGCTTTGCCTTAAGCCTGAGTTTCAGCAGATGTGAATATGATTATTGTGTCTACGTCAAGTATGTAGATGAGGAGGATGCCCTGTACCTATTATTATATGTAGATGATATGCTCATAGCCAGTAGAAGCATGGATGCTGTAAAAAAGATTGAAAAGAGCATTATCGTCTGAATTTGAGATGAAAGATTTGGGTCCAACTGAGAAAATCCTTGGAATGAAGATTTGTAGAGATAGGTGCAAAGGAGTGCTCCATTTGTCGCAAGAAAAGTATGTCCAAAAGATTCTGGAGAGGTTTGGGATGAAGAAGGTGAAACCTGTAGAGACGCCATTGCTGAGCCATATGTCTCTCTCCAAGTTATAGTGCCTCCAGTCAGAAGAAGAGAGAGTACATGGAATAAGTCTCTTATGCAAATACTATAGGCAGTGTGATGTACACTATGGTGTGCTGTAGACCAGATATAGCACAAGCTGTGAGCATGGTTAGTAGATACATGGCTAACCCTAGGAAGGAACATTGGAAAGCATTGAAATGGATATTGAGATATCTGCATGAAACAAGAGATTATGGTTTGGTATTTGGTGGGTAATTGGAAGGATTTAGAGAACAATCTGTGAAGATGTGTGAAGGTTCTAGTCCTCTGGAAGGATTTGTTGATGCAAATTATGCTGGTGATCTTGATACAAGGAGGTCTACTACTGGATACCTCTTCTACGTATATGGTGGACCGGTGTCTTGGAGATCAACCCTTTAGCCAATCACGATCTTGTCTACCATAGAGGTCGAGAATATTGGGATAACAGAGGTTGCAAAGAAAAACCTTTGGCTTAGGAGGCTGATTGATGAGTTGGGGGTGGAGTAGAGCAAGGTTATACTATTCAGTGATAGTCAGAGTGCTCTATTATTGGCATAGAACTCTATCATGCGCGTGGAAAGCATATAGACGTGAGGTACCATAAGATTAGAAAGCTGGTAGAGGAAGTTGAAGTGGAACTGATGAAGGTTCATACTAAGGAGAATTAGTTTGATGCACTCACGAAGGTACTCCCCAGAGACAGCTTTTAGAGAAGTGTGGCACGGATGGGTCTGTTAAGAAGAGATGAGTTCACAAGGACTTAGAAGCACCAAGGTGGAGAATGTGAGCTTAGAAGTGGCACTCCCAAGTCTTAAAAATATGAGAAGATAGGTCATGCAAAGATGGGAGCGAGCCGTAAGAAGAATCAGTCTCAATAGTAAAGCTCAAAAATTGGACTGACTCACTCTGAGACTGGCCGACTCAGTTGGGAATTGGGTTGGCTCAGTCTAGGATTGGGTTGGCTAGGTCTTAGAGAAAAATCCAAATAGAGAGCAGCATTTTTGGACTGTTGGCACGGTACACAACTAGATCGACTCAGTCTGGGACTGAGCCGACCCAATCGTAGGTTAGCCGGCTCAATCTAAAATTGGGTCAGCTCAGTTTTCGTGGGTTATTATTTTATGTACGTGGATTATTTGGATTTGGAGAGTTTTTCTATGAGCTTGGGCTTGACCCTTTATAAAATATATATACTGAAAATAGGTCAAGGTTGTGAGTGTGCTGAAATATACTGAATAAAAGCTCTTTTCTTCCAGAAATCTCTTCTTCTCTTTATCTCTATTCCTTGATTTATTTGATCGTGCTTCCACGGAGATCTCTAAGAAGTACTTTCTTATTGCTTGGCTAATCACCGATGGCCATGCCAATCCGTATGGAAAGAGCGTATATTCTCAATAATAAGAACCTAGACTCTGATATGAATTGAAGGAATCAGATCTAGGATTTCATGGGTAGATCTTGAAACTTTTCAAGATCAGACAGCAAAAAATTTAAATAAATTAAATATTTATTTAAATAAATATAAAAATATTCTAGATCTAAAATTTATTATATGATCAAGGCATGATATTAAATTAAAAATTAAAAATATAAAGAAAAGAATAACACGTTGATCTCGTAAACAAGCTACAATACTACATCTAATGCAGCTATAAAATAAATAGATCAGATCTATTACTTGTGCAAGTTAGACATTCTAACTTATTGATCTGGGCTTACGGATGATGTCATGAGCTGCACACATATTCGGCTTCTAAGAGTCGTCCACACGAGCCCACGAGCATGATCAAAAATCCTGATGCAGGAAATCAACATAGTATGCTGGTACTATGCCGATCTTTCTTTGATGGTCGATCAGATGCCTCCTTCTTCTAGATTTAGACTCTTCCAAAGAAGAGAAGGTGGAGAGGAGGTTTTAGATGTGAGACTCTCTCATAAAACCTAAGAAAGAAGGAAGGAAAGAGATGAATACAACAACCCTAGAAGAAGACCCTCTTCTTCTTCTCTTTGCTCTCACCTAGACACCTAGTTTGGTGTCTATAGAATCTCGATGCCTAAAGATTCTCTCTCTCTAATTTTCACACACCCCAAAGCCCTCCTAAATGTCTGTATTCTATGAAAAAATTAAGTCAAAATTCATCCTAAATAAATAGGAATAAAGGAGCCCTTGTCTTGGTCAAAAACTAGATAAGGAAAGATCAAACAGGACAAGACAAGGGGGTGCCCAACTCTTGGGCGCCTTTTGGGTGCCTCCTCCAAAATATTTGGCATGGACCAGTAAGGAAGGATGCACAAAAGATTCTTCTTTTACCATGGAATTCAGAGAAAGAATAGGAGAGGGGGTGGCACCATTTGGAAGGAGATGTTTTCGTTTATAAGGATTCTATCTCATAGAATCCTAAATCAACTAACTTCTCCTTTTGACTTAGTCAACCACCAAATTTCTATATGAGAAAGAGAGGAGAGGAGGGCATGCATGAGAATGCTTGAGAGCAAGATTTTTGTCACACAAAAAAAAAGGAGAAGGAGGGCGTGGGCGTGAGAGGCTTAGATGGCGCAAGGTGGAATCCTAGTCTTACTAGGATTCCATCTATGACTTGGTCAAAATGGTTTCTTAAATCAAATTAAACCAAAATCAGTTCAACAAGATTAAATTAGGTCCTAACATAATTAAAAATTAAATTAAATTAAATTAAATAAATTTAATTCTAATTTAATTTTTTAATCAAATTAGAAAATTGGGTTGACCCAAGTCCTAGTTGAACTAGGACTAGTTCTTTCCTTGCACTTGGCTTATCCAATAAACCAATTAAACTTGATTCAATCAAGCCCAAACCAAATCTAATTAAATTATATTTAATTAAACTTAATCTCAATCCTTTGTTTTAATCAAATTAAGCTAATTAGCAATTGAATTGCTAATCGATCTTCCTGCAATGCTTGCACTAGGTTAAATATCAATCGTATTGATTATTTAATCCTAGAATGATTCTCAATCATTGATCAACCATCCGATCAGATTGTGAGCTCTAATGTATGTGACCTCATAGATTCAAACCTAAGCCAGTAGCATAGAAATAAATTTTTATATCAATTAAAGTAACCATCTAGGAATGATACCCAACGATCGGATAGGTCGAATGTGTAGAACAACATCCTTAGAACCCATGTAGATATAGTTTTCATATAATTCATCTCTTGACCAAAATGCTCGTAGGATACCTTAGAGTTCAACTATCAACTCTGATTTGCTTGTCCACATTGTATTTCAAAATATCAAATCCATCTGATGGATTATCCTAGCCAAGGTTTTTCTATATTGAAATACAGTGATACATTCTTCTTGAAGTGGTCAATTCCATCTTGGTCACACTCTGACTTTGTAAGTACTTGACTATGCACAAAAATCTTTCATTACTAAATTAGAAATTCAGTTAGTCCGATATCAAAGCACAGTGAGTTGCTTGCAAGTCACTGAGGTGATCTCAGGTCTAAGGGATACTTATACCTATATCCCATCAGAGACATTCTCGATAGTAGAATGCTCTAAAGTTGACCACGTTCAATGATGATGTACCCATACATCTTACTTGTATGCCATACTAGTATCTCCACACTCCTTGATTAAGAGAAAAATCGACCTATATGGCATACAGCGACCTATGCTAGATAGATGCTGTCATCCTAACTAACATCCTATAATTTGGTCGTGAAGAGATTTAAGGACTAATCGATAAATCCTCTCTTTATCAAAGCTAAATAGTCCTAAGGACTTTATCACAATAATGGAGTTCGTTAGAAGATGAATACTTTATGATAAAAAATATCAAAAAAATATTTTATTTATTAATAAATCAATTATAGATATAATGTAACTCAACTATCAACAGACTGACGATTGACTTTGAGACATATTTCCTAATAGATGGAGCCCCACCATGCATAAAAGTGATGTTGTCTGCCATTACCATCTTCTTGCTTCTAACCCATAGAAAGAAAAGAGAAAGAAGAGTATTTTGTAGAGGAAGAAGAAGAAAGAAAGAAAAGTGGAGATTTAAGTGGGAGAGAGAGAGGGGAGGTGTGAAGGCTAGGGCTAGATTGATATGGATGGAAGGGCTTGCTTTTGGTTGAAGTCTTAGAGATTTTTTATAGATGCTAGAAGGTAGGAGGATTTGTTGGTTAAGCAATATGGGACTATTGCTATGATAGGAATGGATGGATGAGATGAAGTGTGCATGAGAAATCTTTGATTTGTTGTGGACTTCTAATTGGAGTATGAAAAATATGGTAAGAAGAAAATAGCATGTGACTTATTTCTCTCTTTGGCATTTCCTTCTTTCTTATGATCCATGCTAAATTAGTTTGGGGTGGCACATGTGGGGTCTTTGATTCAATCATTTTCAATCCAAACCCTTAAAGCAACCATCTTTCTTCTTGGCCCTTGGATCTTCAATGAATTACTTCCTAGCCATTGATCGTGATTAAACCCCTTGAGTTGTTTGCTCTTAGCCCATTAGATATCTGATTTTTGCTTTGATTTTGAGCTAATTTGAGTCTGGATTAGCTTGTATGAGCTCAATCTCCTAATTACCTGCAAAAGAGATTAAGAAGCATCAAATTCAACTAATAAACATACAATACAACAATATTTAGTACTTCTTATTATAATATATCAAGTGCTTATCACCACTCAAAGGCTATATTGCAATCACTATAGAAGTAGATAGGAATCGAAAGCCTTTTCAGAAGAAACCTCAAGCAACTCACCATGGAACTTTCCAGAGCCTATGATGTTATGCCAACGGCTGCTCGAAACCATAGCGGTGGATTGATCTCTTGCATGGAATTTGGGTTTTATTCTAGAAAACCTAAGAAGAACAAAGAAAGAAGGTGGCAAGCTAGGGTTTGGCATTAGAACTAGAGAGAAGAGAGAGAGAGAGTTAGAAAGAAAAGATCAATTTTGATTCCACTCTATTCAAAATTCTAATACAATCTATGTATAAATACATAGCCAATAGGCCTGACCAAAAACTTTTCTGGCTAATATAATATATGAAAGTACTCACCAGGCCCATGTACACCCATGTTTCACATACTCTCACCCCTTGGACTTACTTTCAGTCCAAACTCTTGATTAGCCCTCTTAAAATCTCTCAAATCAGGCCTTAAGACCACTAGGATCAAGCTAGACCTTAGCCCCAAATAGAAAATCCGTCAACTCTATCCCAACATTGAGTCGATCTAGTCTTAGACTGAGTCGGCTCATCTGTGTGCCAGTCCAGCACACCAAAAAACTTACTTTCTATCTAGCTTTTTCATAAGATATAGTTGATCTATCTTGAGACTAGATCGACCCACCTTGGAACTTAGTTAATCCTATCTCAGTCTGAGCCAACTAATTTGCTGAAGCTACTTCTTTCCTGCAATCTTCATCCCTTGACTGATTTCTTGCTCCATCTTGTATCCTCAGGTCTCCTGAGCATCAACCAAGCCTCACAAGATCCTCAACACTTGGATCTCAAGCCTATAGAAAGCTACATGCTGCCTCCACCTTAAGACTACTCTTATCCTAACCGTAGGACCACACCTATCCTAGTCTTTTAGAGCTAATATCCTGATTCCTTCCATGGCCTTTCAAGGCTTGAGAGCATTATACCAACTCCTACAATTTTCATCTTGGTGCGCCCAAGTCTTGGCACACCTGGTAATATCCTCCTACATGATTCCACTATCGATGCATATCCTGATAGTCTCTTGTGCATACCTTACCATCACCAATCCTCTTTAGTTGCTGAGCTCTCTTGGAGGCTTTTGGGATGACCGTCTTTACTGCTGAGGATCTTGGCTTGCGGCTTTGTACCATCTTTGAAGTTATAGGATTTCTTCTATTTGACAGATGCACTACTTGCCTTGGACTTTTCTAGAGAAACCACAGCATTTTTGTACCGATACTCGCTGCTCCACCTGATATGGTCTCTTCAGAACTATGCCTGTCTATCTGCACATGTCGCTCTACCTGAAACTATGCATCTCCGACGTTGGTGCTATGATATAGATCCTCCCCTTGCAACCCTCTACTCTAAACTAGTGCCACATCTCTATCTACCTGTGAAGCCTTCTCTGCTCGGTGCTCCATCTAAAATTGAAGTCTTTCTAATGCCACAAAAGTTGACTCTATACCTAAGTCATCCTAGGCCAACCACCCAGTGCTGTACTGTTGGGCCTGCCAAAGGACATCGAATACCATCGCTGCCTCTTCGAATCTTCCACACTCCGTAGGCCCCTTCGAAGCCATCTCGGACACACTACACCCTACGATCTCTTCCGAAACCAACAAGATATTATCCAAATACTTTCAGTGACTGAACTGATAGAATGCAACTTTTCTCCTTCCTTCCACTTCTTTCAAAATGAATACTCCTACTTAAAGTGCCATGCTTCACTATACTTGAAGCACTTCTTGGACTCCTTACTACCCTTCTGCTCGTCTTTTTTTTTTTTCTTTCTTAATCTTCTCTGAAATTGCAAGACTCTCTTAGAAGATCTACCTTTTCGTCATCCACTTCTACTGCTTGTTGGACCTTAGCATTGATACGATCTTCTTATATACCAATCTCTCCTTTCCATGCAGCGATGTTGTCACTAATGGATCGAAGCTCTCGAGTAGTGAACATAGCAACAACAGGCTCTTGTCCTCCTCTTCAAGATCCATCCCAATATTGAGCAAATTTATGCTCATTTAGTCGAACCGCTGAATATGCGCTGCAACATCTTTGTCCTTCTACATTCAAGGACTATATAATTGCTTCTTTAACATCAACTTATTGCACATATTCTTTCCTACGTACAACTGATGTAACCTCAATCATAAACCCTTGGATGTTATCTCTTCTAGCATGCCATATAATACGTGATTTGCCAGACAAATCCTAATCGTGGCACATGCTCTTTTTTTTCAAGGACATCCACTGCTTATCGTTCATCTCCTCTAGCTTATCCTCCAAGATCGAATCAAGCCCATGTGAAATAGTATATCTTCCATCCTAACTTTCCACGTGGTGAAACTCTCTTTACCATAAACTTTTTAAAATCAATCTTGATGTTGCTCCCTATGGCTAAATCCACACCACTAACATAGCACAAAACCTAAGATGGATCTAAAAAGTATCTTAACTAGGAAGGATGAATAGTAGCCCCCAAGATCTCTTCCTTCCTTACAGAGCCTAGAGGTAATCTAGATCTAAAAACTCACTACTGGAAACTCTTCTACTAAAAAATCGATCTTTTTCTTTTTCTTCCACACTCAACCAAGCTTTGATACCAATTGTTATGCCAATGGCTGCTCGAAACCATAGCTATGGATCGATCTCTTGTATGGAACCTGGGTTTAACCCAGAAAACCTAAGAAGAACAAAGAAAGGGGGTGGCAAGCTAGGGTTAGGCATTAGAACTAGAGAGAAAAGAGAGAGAGAGTTAGGAAAAAAGATCAATTTTGATTTTACTCTATTCAAAATTCTAATATAATCTATGTATAAATATATAGCGAATAGACCCAACCAAAAACTCTCCTGGCTAATCCAATACATAAAAGCACTCATCGAGTCTATGTACACCTATGTCTCACATGCTCTCATTTCTTGGACTTACTCCCAGTCCAAACCCTTGATTAGCCCCTTTAATACATCTCAAACCAGGTCTTAAGATCCTTAAGATCAAACCAAATCCTAGCCCTAAAGAGAAAATTCGTTAGCTCTGCCCCAACACTGAGTTGACCTAGTCTTAGACTAAGTCAGCTCGCCTACATGCCAGTTTAGTATGCTCAAAAATCTACTTTCTATCTAGCTTTTTTCTGAGACATAGTCGATCCATCCTGAGATTGGGTCAACCCACCTTAAAACTTAGTCAATCCAATCTCAGTTTGGGCCGACTAACCTGCTAAAGCTACTTCTTCCCTGCAGTCTTCATCTCTTGGCTGATTTCTTTCTCCACCTTATATCCCTAGATCTTCGGAGCATCAATCAAGCCTTTTAAGATCCTCAATACCTGGACCTCAAGTTCGTGGAAAGCTATATGCCACCTCCATCCTAGAGCTATTTCTGTCCTACCCCTAGGACCACATCTATCCTAGTCTCTTGGAGCAAATATCCTGACTACTCCCGTAGCCTCCCAAGGCTTAGGAGCACCACACCAACTCCTATATATAAACTCCATGACAGCTTGGCAAGTCACTTCTTCAACTTGTGCCTCCCTCTCCTTAGTCGAGTGGTTCTCTCTCTAACCCAAGCAGCCTCCTCCTTGACTTGACCAACCTTCTCTTCAACTTGAGTCTCCTCGTCTAGGATGGCCATCTCTTCAGATTGGGTACACTTGTCCTCTACCTATGCGAATCTGTTCTAGCTCAAGAGGCCCTTCCCTCGGCCCTTGTTATCAGCACCTAAAGATGAGCAATCTTGTCCTTCTCATCTCCTTTTCGGGCTAGAGCAATCTTGGTTGCAACACCATCCTCAACCTCTTTGAGCTTGGTCTCAGGAACATGGGCTCTCAACATAAGGAGGCGAGCTAATCCTTTGCCTCCTCCATCACCCTCCGAGCCTCTCTTCACTCATCCTTGGCCTCGGCTTTCTTTCCCTTAGCCTCTTTGGGTTGATGCTCGGCAAGCCCCAAGTTCCACTAGAGAGAGCAAATGATGCCCACAAGCATTATAGACTCCCTACAAGCAAAAAGGAGATGAGTTCAATCATCCAAGGAAAGATTTTGGTACATTGAGGTTCAAGCTTTTACCTCAATGGTGCTATGGCATGATGAGGAGATAGTGCTTTCAAGTGACCACTTTTAGTTTTACTTTTTATCCTTTAGGAATACAAGCCATCTAACAATCTCCCAAAGTAGTCAAGGGTCGTTCTGATTGTATATTGAGTCAAAAATTGAGACCGACCAGTCAGGTTGGAATTTTGCCGACCTAGAACATGCATGATGAAGATTGAGGCATGGAAGATGAAGCCTGAGAAGTCCTAGTAGTAGTGGTTAGGTCAGGCATCACTCTGGCATCAGTGTCGAGTCCTGATCAGCCTCGAGCTGAAGATGAAGTTGGGATGGCCCTAGGCTTGATCTCCAAAACCTAGGCCACCTTAGGGGCTGCCTTTGGTGCAGCTTCAGATCTTTCATGGCCTTAAAAGAGATCCCTAGCAGTGAAGTGGAAGCAAAAGGGGCAGCCGCTAGAGCATCCTCATGCACCTTGGCAGGAGATACTTCTTGAGTGGCATCCGAGGCAGGTGGACAAATAGAGTTAGGAAGAACGGTGATTACCTCCACCTCTAGTAATCCCTCCTTGATGGGTCTCGCCCCAAACTCAGCAACTCTTGCTGAGTCTTATCCAATGGAGAGCTCAATGCTTGTAGTAGATGAGCCTCTTCTTCTTCTTTGAGGGGTTGGCATTGCTTGACCTTTTTTTTGGATGCCATACAACTTATCAACCTTAAACTACATCATTGAAAAATCATACAAATTGATCAAATATTGAGCTACATCTCTCAAAGAATAAGAAATAGAGATAAAAAATTAACCCTAGTGGGAATAGACCCAAGATCGGCATTTGCCAAAGCCTGGCACAAAGCAGCTCAATATAAGTTGGAGCCTTTATCTATTGAAGAGTGTCGACCACCTCCTACTCGTGTGATAGAAGGGAAAATAGGCTCAACACCTTTTTCCTCGACATCTTCTACCACATCACAAAGCCCCATGGATCCTTCGAGTTAACAAAGAAAAATTGGCCTTTCCAATAATGAATTGAGGAAGGTCCAGAAGAAAGAATGTTGGAATCTTTTCTTTGAGAAAGGTACCATCAATCTTTGCTCTGAAGATATATTTTCACTTGAAAAAAGGCTTAGAATAGCCCCACAGTTGGAATGAACACACTAGAGTATTGAGAATCAGGAAAGCCCAACTATTATTTGCTAGGCATTAGAGACGAGCTAGGCTGGAGCAAGCTAATATTGATCCAATAGCTCAACAATAATTGAAGGAATTGGGAGCCTCAGGCCTACCTTCAGAGTTTTCTTGTAGAGGGCAATCTGATTCTCCAAATGAGATGTCACTGGACTCAAAGGGTCAATTAACTCTAGGATGAAGTTTAGAGGGATATGGTACTTGGCTTAGATTTGCTCAAGATCTCTACTAAGATAATTTTTTAGTATCCAAGCTTGAAGCAACCTTAGATAAAGCCTCACCTAATCCCATGGATGCTCAATTAGGAGAGCCCTAACCCACTCTTGCATTAATTGTGGGCAACCCCTTAAGGGATAAGTCCATGGTTAAGAAAAAGGTAGGCGAGGGGGGGAGGATAGAAAACCTCAAGAAGATCAAAGAAAGGCTAAAATGATAAAGAACCTATTTCAAACCTATGGAGCAATAGGGCTCCAATGGAACTATGGTAGATGCATCGAGAGAAGATGTTGGAGGTGGGCAGGTCACCACCATAGACACCTGGATGCATTCTTCTCTTTCTTCCCTAGCACTAGTGAGAAAAAGGCCAAAATATAAATAAAGCACATGCCACAAGCCTTATGTAGAGCCTTAGAGTGCTAAGAATGATGCAATTATTTAAGCCAGTGGTCTAATCTTTAGCATGTATCAGCTAGTTGTTCAGCTTTGAACCACTATCAGGATCACAATTAGCAAAGCATCCAACCATCATACCCAAAATCCTGCCACTCATGATGTCGCTTTGGCAAGTGCGGACATTGCCACATCCCTCATAATGCAGTGTATAGAATTTTTCTGTAGGAAAATCAAAAGGATAGATGTGACAACTTAGCTTCTTCGCTTAACTCTATGGCTCGATTCCATGGATTATCTCAATAGGTCATCTTCATCATTTGTTCTACTTCCTTCAACCAAGCCAACAAGTTACTTCAACCTTGGAAGCAGGGGTTACGTGGTATACCTTAGAACCAACCACAACCAACGTAGCTGAGCTAACCATAACTAACATGGAAGATGGATCAACTAGAGCTTACTGCAAAGCCTACATCTCAACCAACCTACTTCTACCATGTGGCCATTCCAGTGCGGAGATGCCTAGATCTCCCTAAATCTGACTATAGCTGACCCATGATAGCAAACTATTTCCATAACCATGAGATATGTGGAAGTTGGTGTAGACTCATATGTGGTGCTCTCAAGCCTTGTGATGCTAGGAGAGGAACTAAGGTGTTGGCCCCATGAGGCTTGGACCAGGCTTGATCCTAGGTGGAGGGATTTAGCCTCCTATGTACTTGAGGCCCAGGGTTTGGGGCCTTGAGGGGTTGATTCATATTTGGGCTGGGTTTCTGTCCAAAGGGGTGAGAGAGCATACAAATCATAGATGTACATGAGCTTGGATGACTGCTTTTTATATTGGGCTCGGTATAGGAAGTTGCTTGAGCTTGGTCTTGGGGGGTGTGCATATGTGATGTAATCATTTTTTGATTAGAGTGGAATATAGCCATTTTTCTTCCAAACCCTAGCTCTCTCTATCTCTCCTCCTTGCCTCCAAGCTCTAGCTCCCACCTCCAAACCCTAGGAAAGGAGGTGCTGCCCAAGACTCCGAGATGCCCACAAACCCTATCCGCCCTAGTGTTTTGGATAGAGGTGTCCACATCCTTGCTGCCACCTCCTCTTGGCCACTCAAGGACTCCATGCCCAAGATTTTTTGGGTTTCTTTGCTGATCTCCAGATCTCCATGCCTGAGAGAATAGATTTAATGATTGGTATTAGAGCCTTGTTGAAAAATGAAAAGAAAAAATGAAGAAAGATGCTAAGAAGAAATCTGCACTTCCTTTCAAGGTACTCTTTCAAATCTGCTTGTGTTTTTTTGCTATGATTGTGGGAGGTGCCAACCATAAGCAGCGGTATGAAAATGGATTTTAAGAAGTTTGATGGAAAGAAAAGCTTCATGATGTGAAAGGTCAAGATGGAGGACCTTTTGGTCCAAAACAAGTTGGATCTAGCCTTGGAAGATAGGCCAGAAGGAATGATACATAGGCAGTTGATGTCCCTAGAAAAAAAGGGCCTGTTCAACCATTAGGGAATGTTTGGTGGATTTGGCTTTGTATGGTGTACTAGAGAAGAGGACACCTAAGGGTCTATGGTCGAAGTTGCATACTATATACATGAAAAAAATATGTGCAACAAGTTGATGTTGAAGAAGTAGTTGTATAGCCTTTGAATGCATAAAGGCAGAGACATTGTTATATACATCTAGAAGTTTGACCATATAAGCATGGATTTGTTGAACCTTGGGATGAAGATGGATAAGAAAGATAAGAGCTTACTATTGCTATGTTTGTTATTCGATACCTATGATCTGTTGGTGATAACTCTACTGTATAGAAAGAAGATGCTGCATGATAAGTACTTGATATATTGTAATAAAAAATACTAAATGTTATTGCATTGTATGTTTATTAGTTGAATTTGATGCTTCTTAATCTCTTTTGCAGATAATTAGGAGATTGAGCTCATACAAGCTAATTCAGACTCAAATTGGCTCAACCAAGCAAAAATTAGATATCTAATGGGCTAAGAGTAAATAACTCAAGTGGTTAAGTCACGATCAATGGCTAGGAAGCAATTCATTGAAGATCCAAGGGCTAAGAAGAAAGATAGTTGCTTTAAGATTTTGGATCGAAAATAATTGATCAAAGGGTTGAAAATTGAGGCATGTATCTATGAAGCTCTAATCCAAATTAGAGCCTAATCCAAAGATCCCACATGATCCATCCCAAACTGATTTAGCATGGATCACAGAGTGGAAAGAAAGGAGGAAATGTCAAAGAGAAAAATAAATTACATGCTATTCTTTTTTCACCTTATTTTTCACGCCCCAATTAGAAGTCCACACCAAATCAAAGATTTCTCATGCATACTTCATCTCATCCATTCATTCCTATCATATCTTTAATCCCGTATTGCTTAACCAATAAATCCTCCTACCTCCTAGCATCTATAAAATGCTCCTAAGACTTCAACCAAAATCATTCTTCCATCCATCTCTATCTAGCCCTAGCCTTCACACCTCCTCTCTCTCTCCACTTAAGTCTCCACTTTTCTTTCTTTCTTCTTCCTCCACAAAATTCTCTTCTTCCTCTTTTTTCTATAGGTTAGAAGCAAGAAGATAGTAATGATGGATGGCATTCCTTCCATGCATGGCTAGGCTCCATCATCTTCGGAGAGAAGATGAATATTGTAAATAGATGGTTTGATGTTCATCTATTTTATATATCTCTTTTCTTAGATTAATAAAATTTTTGATTTATTTAAAAATTAAAAGTACACTATTTTCTTTTGCTTCATTTATAAGATTTAGATTTTGAACAATCTATGCTCTAAGAGATGCATCATGCTTTGAGGATACGATGCATGCTTAGACATGAGATAAATTGTATCAAAAAGAATAGATCCTCTTTTTTTTACTTGTGAGATTTAGTTAGATAGTTTACACTCTAAGAGACTGACCGTGATCTGAGGATATGGTCCGTGCTCAGAAAGGAGATAAGCTATACTAACCAAAATCATAAGTAGCGGTGTTACAGCAGAAAATAGATACAATATCTATTTTACAAGGAGATTCGATCTTCTGAGGCTTCTCTTCTATATTAGACTTATTAAATTTTTTTTAAATATTATTTTATTAATCAGATTAGTTCTTCAATTCTTAAAAATAATCAAGTCTTCTTTTTATTTTCTAAACAATTGCCTTAGATCCCTAAGGACTTGACCCGATTCACTTTATTCTACGGAGTAGTAGGTGGTTAATTTTTATCTTTGATCGCTCTCACGATAAGAGCGTATCAAATTTTAGCACCGTTGCTGGGGATCTAGGCACGATTGATTAAAAAAAAAAATATTCTTGTTACTTTGTTTTGTGATCTCTTGCCTTCTTAATTCTAATATTTGCTTTTTATTATTGTAGGTCTAAAAAAAAAGTAAAGAAGAGAATATATTATACTACTTTCTAGGTCTTTATTTATTTATGTATTTTTTCTTTCTACTTTAGATTGCTTTATTGTCTTTCTAGTAAAATAATTTTCTACCTTTTATTAGAGTTAATTTTCTACCTATTTTAGACCTTCCTCTTATTTACTTCCTTTTTAATATATTCTCTAAATATGAAAATATATTTTTCTATCTTTTAATTTATTAATCTTAAAGTAGATTTGAGTCCTTGCTTTACTTGTAGGTTACCTAGTTGCCTTTTAATCTTTGCATAATTTACTTCTTATTTAGTTAGATTCTATAACTCTCTTCACACCTACTTAACTTAATTTAAAACTTACCTCTTAGCCTTTCTTGCTTAAAGATAACATAATATTTTTAAAAAAAACCCATAAAATACTTAACTAAAATAGAAAAACTAATTAAACTTTAAAAGATTCTTACTTGTATTGGACATCCTCTCATTTTGCATCTTATTTCCATAATTAATCTTAAGGATATTAACCTATTAATCAAATAAGGTAGAGATTTGATCACCCTTCCTTGGCCCAAAAACTACATCCATCATTCTACATTAACCCAAGCCTTAATTTTAAAATTTATTAGACGTTAGCCTTAGGAATTTCAAGCTCAATAGGATAAGAAAGCTCTAGAGTTGGACCGGATTCGGATTAATTAATTGCTCGGTGTCTAAGGCAAGTGGTTTAAGAAGGTGATTTTTAATTGGTTCCATTATCTGACCTAGCCAACTCGATATTTAAAAAAAGCAACAAGCAGGGAACCTCCCACATCTTACACTTACTTGGTCGAGTCAGTTAGTCAGTTTTGGACTTGGAGTGCTCAAAGGCGGTCTTGGAAGTTAGGAGCTATCTAGATCTAGGTTAATCATAGGGTAGAGAGTTCTTACTTGTCTAACTTGATTGCAATTAACATCCAAATATTAACTATTTTTTTTCCCACTCTTCTCTTTCATTTCTAGATTTAGGACTCCTTAGGACCCATCTTTAGAACTCTTTTCTTATCTATCTCTCCTTCCTTTTCTCTCTTCTTCTATAAAAAAATAATAACAATAAATAAATAAATAAATAAAATTTTGCAAAATTACAACTTGGAAAAGGAAATTTGGTCAACTTGTGAGAATTGAATCAAATCCCATTTCAAGTCAAAGAATTGTTGAGACCATCATGGGTGAACCCAACCAAGAATCCAAATTTCTTAAAGACCTATGCTATCCTGTGGGCTCTGCCCAACCATCCTGTATAAGACTCTCTGAGATTACGGTTGGTAATTTCGAAATTAAACCTCAAATAATTGATATGCTCCCTAAATTCATCGAAATTAAGGATGCCTACATTTTCATTAGAGAATTTGAGGAGGTTTGTGAAACCATGAGAATACACCAAATGTCACAAGATGCCATAAAACATAGGCTGATCAATTTTGCACTTAAGGACAATGCAAAAAAATGGTTATACAGCATGCCCAACCAGTCAATCACAACATGGAAAGGCTTCATAAAGATGTTCTTGAGAAAATTTTTTCCTCATCACAAGATAACCAAGTTTAGAAACGAGATTAATCAGTTCTACCAACTAGGGGAAGAGTCTTTCTAGAGGTGCCTAGACCGATTTAAAAACCTCCTAAGTCAATGTCCACATCATGGTATAGAGATTTGGATGTTGTGCCAAATTGTCTATGAAGATCTAGACCCAAATTCTAGAACAATGTTGGAATCAATGTGCCAGGGCCAATTCATGTATAAGGAACCCAACGAGGCCCGGCAATTTTTGAAAGATCTTATAGAAAAGAGTCTGCAATGGGAGTCGATTAAGGAAACCAAAAAATCCACACCAGCAAGAGGTGGGATGCACCAAGTCCAAACATCCCTAGCTATGGAGGCCAGAATTGTGACCTTGACTCGCAGGATTGAAGCCTTAGAACTTCATGGACACCCCTAAGCAAACCAAATATCCGCACCCATGTGTAATGGATGCAGTAAACCAGACCACATCTTGGAAGAATGTCCTTCATTAGGAAACATAGTCAATGATGGGCTTGCACAAGTAAATGCAGCCTATCAAAGACCTATAAATGATCTTTATGCACCAACGTATAACCCAGGATGGAGAAACCATCCTGGGTTTTTCATGGTCACAAGGTTTCAATTCAGGTAGTCATGTCCAAAACTAGCCTTATCAAAGAACCAACCAAGCACCAGCTAACCCACCAAGATTTGGTCAAGAGGAAAGGTTGAACACTTTAAAAAAGAGGTTGGAAGTCTTGCTTAAATCAACTTCCGAAACCACATCTTCACTAAATAATTTTATGCAAACCATGAGCCAATTATTAAATGCAAATACCCAGGCAATTGCCCATCTAGAAATGCAGCTAGGTCAATTAGCCACCACAGTTAGTGAAAAAGAAAAGGATAGATTACCAAGTCAACCCGAAGCTAACCCTAGGAACTAGAACAACCAACTACCCCAACAAGGACCCCAGATCAACCAATTGAATGCCATTCATATATTAAGATCTAGAAAATAAATAGATAACCATATGGACACACCCAAAATAGAAGAAGAGATAGAAGATCCACTATCTAAACCACTATCTGACCAAGGCCAACTTGAAAAATCCAAGGCATTAGAACCTGATGCAACACCAAATTCGACAGCTGAGTCCTTATCAGGAGTTAATGGACTAACTATTAAGATTGTAGCACCCTTTCCTAACAGACTTAGGCCTAACCAAAACTCAACCCAATTAGATAATATCTTGGAGGTCTTCAAGCAAGATAAAGTGAACATTCCCTTACTAGACATGATCCAATAAGTTCCTACTTATGCTAAATTCCTTAAGGATCTGTGTACCAAGAAAAAGACCACCAATGTACCTAAGAGAGCCTTTCTAGCAACTAGTGTGAGTTCATACTTGTCAAACCACATACCAATAAAGTACAAAGACCCAGGGTCCCCCACCATCTCATGCATTATGGGAGAAATCTTAATCGATAAGGCTCTATTAGATTTAGGGGCAAGTGTTAACATATTGCCATATTTCGTATATGAGCAATTAGGGTTAGAAAAACTCAAGCCAACGGAGATGACCCTACAACTAGCAGACCGATCCTTAAAAGTTTCAAGGGGAATAGTTGAGGATGTGCTAATCAAAATCAGTGACTTCATTTATCCAATGGATTTTGTAATTTTAGAGACTGAACCTATATCAAATCCGAAGTGTCAAATCCCGATCATTATAGGTAGACCATTTCTTGCCATAGCTAATGCTCAAATCAACTGCCAAAATGGATTAATGAAATTTTCTTTTGGCAACATGTCAATAGATTTGAACATCTTCCATCTGACTGAAACAAACGATCTGAACTAGATTCAAGATAATGCATATGACCCCGTTGACCTCAGCGATAAAGAGTTTGACTTTGAACTTTTGATGGACCAAGAATTTAAAGAGGTCGATGAAATTGCTACAATCAGCAAGCATAGGATGGAATCAAGATGGGAGCCCCCAGTGGAACCACTTGAGTTAATAGTCGAACCACTACCCAAACCATTGATTGACGAAGCACCAAAGTTAGAGCTAAAATCACTCCCCAAGCACCTCAAATATGGCTACCTAGGTCTATCAGAAACCCTGCTAGTAATCATTTTAGCAGACCTAGACCCCATGCAAGAAGAAGAATTATTGACTGTCCTTAAAGAAAATCAAGAAGCATTAGGTTGGACCATGGCTGACATCGAGGGGATTAGCCCTTCAATCGTTCAACATCGAATTTGCCTAGGGGAGGATGCCAAGTCAACTAGAGACCCCCAAAGAAGGCTAAACCCTACTATGAAGGAGGTAATAAAGAAAGAAATTCTCAAGTTGTTGGACAATGGAATTATCTACCCAATCTAGAATAGCTCATGAGTTAGCCCAATCCAAGTGGTCCCTAAAAAGTCTGGGGTCACAGTGGTCCAAAATGAAACAAATGAACTTGTGCCGATGAGAGTTCAAACTAGATGGAGAGTCTATATTGATTATAGAAAACTGAATGCGGCTACAAGAAAGGACCATTTTTCCCTGCCATTCATCGATCAGATGTTAGAGAGGTTGGCCGGACATGAGTTTTATTGCTTTTTGGATGGATACTCCGGCTACAATTAAATTTCCATAGCACCTGAGGACCAAGAGAAGATCACATTCACGTGCCCATTTGGAACTTTCGCTAATTGACGCATGCCCTTTGGTTTGTATAATGCTCCATCTACTTTTCAAAGGTGTATGATCAGCATCTTTTCAGACATGATTGAGTGGTTTCTTGAAATTTTTTTGGATGATTTTTCCATTTTTGGCTCTACTTTTTCTAAATGCTTACACCATTTAAGACTAGTCTTAAAAAGATATAAAGAAAAATACTTAGTGCTTAATTAGAAAAAATGCCAATTTATGGTCAAACAAGGCATAGTTCTTGGCCATGTAATCTCAAAGAAAGGCATTGAAGTGGACAAAGCCAAGATAGATCTAATTGCTAATCTTCCACCACCTAAATTAGCTAAGAAAGTATGTTCATTTTTGGGACATGCTGGTTTCTACAGGAGGTTCATCAAGTATTTTCGCTAGATAACCCATCCACTAACAAATCTCTTAGCGAAGGAAGTCAAGTTCGAGTTTACTCCTGAATGTCTCAAATTCTTTGAGCATCAAAAAAAGAAACTAACTTCAGCCCCAATTGTTCACCAACCCGACTGGACTCAGCCCTTCGAACTCATGTGTGATGCATCTGACCATTCTATCAAAGCCATTCTAGGGCAAAGAATCAATAAGCTGCTGCGAGTCATCTATTATGCTAGTAGAATCCTCAATGATGTGCAGCTTAATTATTCAACAATTGAAAAGGAATTCTTAGTCATCATCTTTGCACTTGAAAAGTTTAGAGCATTTTTGGTTGGATTACATACCATTGTGTACACTAATCACTCAGCCATTAGACATCCCTTAGCCAAGAAGGATGCCAAGGCGTGCCTAATCCGATGGATTTTACTGCTCTAGGAATTTGACTTAGAAATTAGGGATAAGAAAGGAATAAAAAATTTAGTAGTTGATCACCTGTCTCGATTAATAAATGCACCCTCCAACGAACCACCAATTAGAAAATTTTTTCTTGATGAGCAACTTATGCCTATGACGATTGAATCATGGTATGCTAATATAGTCAATTACTTTGCCACCGGTGAGATCCCCATGCACTGGACCACTCAAGACAAAAACAAATTATTTTTCCAAGTGAAGTATCCATGCACCGGTGAGATCCTTACTTGTTCAAACAATGTCCTGACCAAATCATTAGAAGATGTATCCCAGACCATAAGGTTAGAAGTATTCCATCATTTTGTCATGACCAAGCATGTGGTGGTCATTTTGGAGCCAAAAAGACAGCTGCCAAGGTGCTCCAAAGTGGATTTTATTGGCCTAACCTATTTAAAGATGCCTATTACTATTGCAAGAGTTGTGTTAGGTACCAACAAGTAGGCTGGATCACAAAGAGAGATATGATGCCAATGAATTTGATTTTGATTATGAAAATTTTTGATGTTTGGAGAATCGATTTCATGGGACCATTTTCAAAATCTTTTAGGAATGAATATATTCTTGTAGCTGTGGATTATGTGTCCAAGTGGGTAGAGGTAGTGCCATGTCAATCTAATGACAGTAAGACTGTTGTCAAATATCTTAAGGAACATATCCTCTCCCATTTTGGTATTCCAAAAGCTATCATCAATGACTGTGGAACACACTTCTACAATCGAGCCTTTGCATCATTGATGAAGAAGTACCATATTATGCATAAATTGACCACACTCTATCACCCTCAGACCAGTAGGCAAGTTGAGGTCTCAAATCGACAAATCAAATAGATCCTAGAAAAGACAGTGAGCACAAATAGAAAGAACTGGTCACTAAAGCTAGTAGATGCACATTGGGCATACCGCACAGCTTACAAGACCAATTTAGGTATGTCACCATTTAGGATTGTGTTTGGCAAGGCTTGTCATTTGCCTATAGAACTCGAACATAGGGCAATATGGGCAATCAAGAAATTGAACATGGATTTGGATGTAGCTAGAGAACAAAGAAAATTATAGATAAATGAACTTGAGAAAATTAGAAATGAAGCCTACGAGAATGCTAGAATATATAAAGAAAAAACTAAGGCATTTCATGACCAAGCAATTATTAGAAAATTTTTTAAGTCTAGACAAAAAGGTCTCCTATATAATTCTAGGCTTCACCTCTTTTCAGAAAAATTAAGATCGAAATGGACTAGGCCATACACAGCCAAGAAAATTTTTCCACATGGAGCCATTGAAATTGAAAATCCAAATAATTGTACCATCTTTAAAGTAAATGGTCAAAGAATAAAATCATTTTTGGAGCTAGCCACTAAAGAAATAGAGGAGGCTATGATATTGTATTAACCTTGGTAAGGCTAAGACGTCTGGCTGAAGACATTAAATTTAGCACTTATTGAAAGGCAATCCAATTTCTTTAAATTATTATTATTATTTTTTTCTATGAAATAAATAAAGATACCCACCTTCAAACTTCGGACTTTCAAGCCAACATCACACTAGATCACCTTCAACATGGAGCACAGTATCACCAGGTGTATTCTTTTCTTCAACTCCTATTTATTTTCTTTTTGTTACACTCTTACTCTTTCCACTCCATTGAAGATAATATCGATTAAGTTAGGAAGTGGGGGATAAAAACTTAGAACTTGAGAAGATGAGAGTGTCCATAGACCTACTATGCTTTAAAATTGAGAGAAATTAGGCATCTCTGTAGCAATTAATGTATAGTTTAGATAAGATGTACGGTGTCAGGGGACTGCACATTAAGAAAACCCAATAGATGTCTAGATCCTTCTAATTTAGAATTGATTTCTAGATCCTTCTAATCACTCCGGTATTAATGTCTAAAGGATAGTCTATCTTTTATAAGTATAAATGTGATGTCCTGATGCCTACGACATTTTCAACAAAAAAAAAGAGAGTAAATTCTAAACATTGGTCTCCCACTGAGTAATCAGATCCTGTTGCCTAAGTAAGCAATGATGTTCGCATCAAAAAGTTGGCAATATGAAGAAGCTTTGTGGTACAGCTGCTTTAGCCCATAACCTTGTAGACTCGAGTTGGTAAGCTTGAAGGGTGTTCTACACCTAATGCCCTAAAATCAATTGGTTTGGGAGTCATTGGCCTAAAGCTCATTACATGAGTCGAAAGGAATGCCAATAGGGCTAAGGCATTGAACAAACTATATACTTTCAAAAAAAAAAAAAGAGCAGGTAGAAGTATAGACTATAAATCTATCTTAGATTAAGACAAACCAAGGATAAAGACATGAGTAGACCAAGAAAAGGTTTAGAAAGAAAATTTGATATTTTTCACTTAGCTATTCTACCGGATAGCCTTAATTTTCAAAGGACATACTTTACTAAGCTTCTTTTTGTACACCAATTTCTTTAGAATTAGCTAAAGATGCTCATGATTTAGCACGCTGGGATTTAACACTAATCTTTCTTTTGCTCGAGGACGAGCAAAGTTTAAGTTGGAGAGTGTAATAAGTACTTGATATATTATAATAAGAAGTACTAAATATTATTGCATTGTATGTTTATTAGTTGAATTTGATGCTTCTTAATCTCTTTTGTAGGTAATTAAGAGATTGGGCTCATACAAGCTAATTCAGGCTCAATCAGACAAAAATTAGATATCTAATAGGCTAAGAGTAAATAACTCAAGGGGTTATGTCACGATCAATGGCTAGGAAGCAATTCATTGAAGATCCAAGGGCCAAGAAGAAAGATATTTGCTTTAAGGTTTTGGATCGAAAATAATTGATCAAAGGGCTGGAAATTGAGCATGTATCTATGAAGATCTAACCCAAATTGGAGCCTAATCCAAAGATCCCATATGATCCATCCCAAAGCATGGATCATAAAATAGAAAGAAAGGAGGAAATGCCAAAGAAAGAAATAAATTACATGCTATTCTCTTTTTACCTTATTTTTTACGTCCTAATTAGAAGTCCACACCAAATCAAAGATTTTTCATGCACACTTCATCTCATCCATCCATTCCTATCATATCTTTAGTCCCATATTGCTTAACCAATAAATCCCCCTACCTCCTAGCATCAATAAAAAGCTTCTAAGATTTCAACCAAAATTATTCTTCCATCCATCTCCATCTAGCCCTAGCCTTCACACCTCCTCGCTCTCTCTACTTAAGTCTCCACTTTTCTTTCTTTCTTCTTCCTCCACAAAACTCTCTTCTTTCTCTTTTTTCTGTGGATTAGAAGCCAGAAGATGGTAATGGCGGATGGCATCCCTTCTATGCATAGTTAGGCTCCATCATCTTAAGAGGAAAGATATATCTTATAAACAGATGGTTTGATGTTCATCTATTTTATGTATCTCTTTTCTTATATTAATAAAATTTTTGATTTATTTAAAAATTAAAATTATACTATTTTTTTTTGCTTCATTTATAAGATCTAGATTTTGAACAATCTATGCTCTAAGAGATGCATCATGATTTGAGGATACGATGCATGCTCAGATAAGAGATAGATTCTTTCAAAAAGAATAGATCCTCTTTTTTTTACTTGTGAGATATAGTTAGATAGCTTACGCTCTAAGAGACTGATCGTGATCTGAGGATACGGTCCGTGATCAGAAAGAAGATAAGCTATACTAACCAAAATCACAAGTAGCGGTGCTGCAACAAAAAATAGATATGACATCTATTTTATAAGAGAATTCAATCTTCTAAGGCTTCTCTTCTATATTGAACTTATTAAGTTTCTTTTAAATATTATTTTATCAATCAAATTAGTTCTCCAATTCTTAAAAATAATTAAGTCTTCTTTTAATTTTGTAAACAACTGCCTTGGATCCCTGAGGACTCGACCCGATTCATCCTATTCTATGAAATAGTAGTCGATTAATTTTTATCTTTGATCGCTCTCACGATAAGAGCATATCACTGCATTATGAGGACATAGTTTCAGTGCTCAGGTCTAACAAGTAGAGAGAATGATTGACCAAGAATGGTGTTCCTCAGAGGGTCTAACCATAAGGGAGAGGTCTGGAAAAGGGAAGGATAGGGGCAAGCAAAGGAGACGGTCCAAGTTCTAAAAGGACAAAAGGAAGGCTAGGTGCTTCAAGTGCAATGAAGCAAGATCCTTCAAGTGGGATTGTCCGCTTTGGAAGAAGAACAAGGGTGAAAGGAAAGGCTCTAATTCGCTGAGCTCCATGGTTTATCTTGAGGTGGAGGATGACCTCTTGGTCGTTTTAGATAGACACAGGAATAACATGGATATATGGACTCTTGATTTTGCCTGCTCTTATCATTATGTACCAAATCGGTCTTGGTTTGCTACATACACCAAAACTAAGGAGGGGAGTGTGTGTTGACCCTATGATTGATTTTGATGATTATAAACTATTGAGTGATTATGGTACTTATCATATGTTCATAAGTGAATGTAGGATTTTCTAGGTGTTTAAAATGAAGAAATTATTCATAGATGAATTCTTTTAAAAGGATGATCATTAATGATCAAATAGAGCTCAAACTATAAGTTTTTAGAAGCCTTAATAGTGGAAAAGATTATAAAAGTCAAGATGGAAGAAGTCCTCGAAAGTTCAAGATAAAAAACCCTTCAAATAGAAAGACATGCAGAAATTTTCAGTATAAAAGCCCTTGAGTTGACTCGTTATTCAGCTCGAGCTGATACAAAGCTGGCACACAAAAATTTCAGATGGCACGATCTCAAGTGGACATTCGAGTCGACTCAAGATTCTCGAGTTGAAGTCTCAGAAAAAAAGATAGAGAATGATAATTTCAAAGCAAAGTTCAGCATGGTCTCGAGCGGAGGCTCGAGATCCATGAGCTGAGGTCTCAATAAATTAAAGAAAATATGAGTTTCATGCTAGAGCACTCAAGCAGAGGAACAAACAGAGTAACAGATCTCGAGCTGAGGCTCGAGTTGACTCGAGCTTCAACTCGAGCTCGAGCAAAGGGACGAGTCAACTTGAGCTCCAACGACTAGTTCTGTAGAATTTTCTAAAATATGCAGACTTGTTCCTAACGGCTAGTTTTTCACTCCAACGACTAGATCAGTCCTTCCAATGGCCAAAACCTTTTCTCCAACCATTTCCAAGACTATAAAAAGCTAGAGAAATATTTTGAAAAAAAAAATTAAGAGATTTTAAAATAAAATATTTTAAATTTGAGTGAAATTCATTGCACATCAAATGAAGAGAGAAAAGAGAGAAACTAAGTACTGATTTCAAAGGACTTTCAAGGGCAATCTTCACCATCATCTTCAGCATCCTCTCAAGCTTCAAAGAAGAATGTTCAAGCTTTAAAAGAGCTAATCAATCAACCTCTTCTTGGCACATCAAAAGAGTTTATTTATGGTTTTTGCTTTTGTGCTGAAATTACTTATCTTTGTATTTTGATTTGTTTACAAGTTTCTTTGGGGGAAAGAAACTTGAGGTGAAGGCTTGTCCAAGCTAAGAATTAGACATTGTGAATGTTTTGATTGGTGAGCCTGAAAAACTAACTAGATTGATAGTGAGCTTGGAAAACTATCGGTGTAAGATTGTGGTTGGTGATCCAAAAAACCAACTAGATTAATAGTGAGCTCGAAAAAACTATTGGTGTAAGATTGCAGTTGGTGATCTTAGAAAACCAACTAGGTTTGTTTGTGATCCCAGATTAAAATAAATACCCTGTAGTCAAGAGATTATAGTGGAATTTTCAAGGGGCTCTTGGGGAGTGGATGTAGGTGCGAGGGTGCACCGACCACTATAAATTATTTTATATTTATGTTGTGTCTTTTTTCTCTTATCTTGCATACTTTCAATTTTTGCTTAGCTTGATTAAATTTTTGCATAGCCCTAATTATATCATGATTCCACTGTTGCTTGTATTATATACATCTCAAATACACAACTTAGCTTAAATAGAAGCACATACTTGCTTAAACTTTAATTTGGTTTAAATTTTTCTTAAACAACCTAATTCACCCCCTCTCTTATATTGCTATATTTTTGGGCAATAGTGTGACACTAAGGGATGATCATTCTTACAAGATTGCTGGTATAGGGACCATCAGGATGAGAATATTTGATGGGATGGTGTGGACTCTCACAAATATGAAACACATCCTAGAGTTGAAGAAAATTCTAATGTCACTGGACTGCTTGAAGCAAAACGGCTACAACTTTGGTAGCCATTCCGAGAGTGGTATTCTGAAGATAACTAAGAGAGCCATGATTATGATGAGGAGGAGGTTGGAGAATAACCTATATAGGATAGACATGGTGAGTGGAGGATCCAAAACAATAGCAGTAGTACAGGAGCAGTAGGATGCATACCGCTTGTGGTATTTTTGCCTTGGCCACATGAGAGATCATGGTATGAAGGTGCTAAGCAAGAATGAACTAATTTTAGATCTAGATGGAGCTATTTTAGAGGTGTGTGAGCCATGTCAGATCACCAAACAGCATAGGATAAAGTTTGCCATCAGTTCTGCATGCAGTGTGGGTCTCATGGAGCTAGTGCACATTGATGTATAGTGATCGACCCTAATTTTAGCTAGGAATGGAGTGAAATACTTCTTAACCCTGATAGATAACATCTCAAGGAGAGTATGGGTATTCTTCTTGAGGAAGAAATTAGATGTCTATTGGAAAATGTATCCTAAAGCCAATCATCTAGGTTATAGATGGTTGAGCTAAATATAATTATACTTAAATTATTAATGAATAAAATCATTCTTTTGGCATTTTCTTCATTTTGTGCATCTTCCTATAATGAACTCTTCTATGATGATGTCCTTAGGACTATTTAGACTCAACAAAAAAAGATTTATCGTTTAGTCCTTAAACTAGTTTGCGACCAAATGATACACTGTTACCTATGACGACAACGTATCGAGTGTAGGTCGTTGTATGCCATAAGTGTTGGTTGTCCTCTTATCCAAGAAGTATGGAGATATTATTATGGCATGCAAGTGAAGTATAGAGGTACATTTCACTGAACGTGATCTAACTGTGAAGCTCTCTACTATCAAAAGTTGCTCACAAAGGATATGGATATAAGTGTCTCTTAGACCTGAGATCATCATAGTAAATTGCAAGTAACTTACTGTACATAGGTACTGGACTACCTAAATTTTTAATTTAATAATGGAAGGCTACTAAGTGTAGTCAAGTACTTATGAAATCGGTGTGTGAGTCAAGATGGGATTGACCCCTCCAAGTGTTAGAGCAAGTGCATCACTGTATTTCAATTTAGCAAACTCTCGATCGGGATGGTCCATGTGATGGACACTGAATTTTGAAATACACTGTGGACAAATTTTAGGATTGGCAATAAATCCTAGATTATCCTTTAAGCATCGAGGTCAAGAGGATGAATTATATGGTAACCATATGCCACAGATCAGGAGGATGAATTTTGAAATACACTCCAGACATCGGGTATCATTGCTAGATGGTCACATCGATTGGATAAGTCAAACCCTAGAACTAGGTCTTTGGGTTCGGATGGAGAGATTGAGTGCTGTGAGTATCCGTTCACCACCAAACTTCAGACACTAACTCATCATCCTCCATACTCCATGTTATGATTTTCTAAAGTATTTGGAAGATCAAAAAGAAGGCAATCAATTGGATTGATCACGTTTAGCCATTAAAGATCCCAACAAGGAGCTAGCACTCTAGTGGAGTTGGTCGGGACTAGGAGCTCCGTGTGGACCAACCATAGAGGTCGGATGAGTGTGTGGCTATAGCGCAACACCAAAGACTTATTTTGGTGGATTCAGATCATGAAGATCAACTATCCATGCATAGATATCGAGTTCTGAACTCGCATCGGTCAGCAAGTTCGATTTGCTGATCGATCGTATTTGAATTTTGAATTACATATTAGCATGTCTAAATCTAGAGTAGGATTTATTTGATTAGATAAATATATGCAGTAGATTAATTTTAGATTAATCTAATTCTTTCACTACTATATAATTAAAAAATATTTTAAAAATGCATGCTTTTATCCTGCTCAATTTTCTTCAATGGTATCAGAGCAAAGAATTGCTTAACATGTTCTAATATGTAATTAGAAAATTAAATCCTTACTTTGTGTGTTTCAATGAATGTCAGACTGTAGAATTTTAATCACTTTTCAAGAGTAGCAAAATCTAACTTTTTTTCTCATGGGTTATTGTTAGATATATGTGCCCTAGAAGCCAGAATTGGCTGACACTTGTAATACACTTCTAGGGGCAAAATTATAATTTTGACTAAAATCAATAAAATGGGTTATTTTCTATCACATATGTGTATTTAGTGTCTGTGATACATCCTTTGAGTTAATGGTAATGATAATTCATATTTTCAAGAGTTGAAAATTTAAGACATGAATAATCATTATTAACTCATAAACATTGCTCCCGACCATAGGATCATCACGAGGATGGTGATTGATCCGGAAGGTTGGTGTACAATCGCTTCTCTTTAGTAGATGAGTCTTGAGTCTACGGTGTGGAGACACCGGAGCGAGAGTACAGGTACTCGTTAGAGAACGAGGGCACTGAGCGTGACCACCTCGAGTAGTCATTAGGGAGTCTACCTTCTCGTCAATGACTGACTCGATGCTGCAGTAGTGTGTCTGGTTCTTTGACCTGAGATGCATCGGCAGTTCACCTTGAGGGTGTTATAGTTTGACTACACCATTACTCGGTCTCCTAGCCATATGGAACCCTGAGGTGTATGTTGGCTATGACATGTTCATTGTAGGAACTGGATTGCATCAAGATGGAATCTATCTACCTCGGTGGTAGAGGAGTAGCCCTATGATGATCATGAGAATCAAGTCCAGAAATCCATGGCCATGGTAGAGTGAAATAATAGAAAGAGTTTCTATTTAGATTTTCACATTGGACTCGAATCGAATGATTACATCATATGACAGAGACTAGGGTTTGACGAGTTCACCTTAACCCTAATCTGATCGGGGCTCAAGATAGAAGAACTGAATCACACAGGTAGCTGCACCAAGAGGTTCGCATTCAGCTCTGATGGGTTGCCACCATATACTGCTAGGTGTCACTGGTGGATTTTGGGAGCAATTAGAATGATTTAGATGATCGATCATTCTAGCTGTTCGAATCAGAAGAGTTCTGATCCATCGAAAGGAGTTTCGATGATGTCGATGATAGAGATCATGACATATCCCATTACCATACAGAACTGAACCTAACTGGGTCACACAAACAAGGGTTTGAATCTGGTGATCATCAATTGAACTGATCTAGTTCAATTGATCTGAATGAGATTCAATTAGGTTCAAGGAAATCGTGCTAGCACTCGATTGAACCTAACGTTCTTCTTTTGCTATCATAAATAAGTTGTCCTGTCTGAGCCAAAGGAGTTTGTGCTCAATCAGAGGCCTTCATATGGTCTGACTGGAGGTTGTCCAAGTCAGAAAAGGTTGTCTTATTTGTAAGACATTACCTGCCATTTTTGGTCACCTGCCATTTCTTGTTCTTTGACTTTGGTCAAAAGTCTACCTTTGACTGGTCAAACGTTGACCATTGACACTTTGACTTTTGACCACATGTCATGCACCTATTGGAGAGCTGGTGGGGGCCTGTCCCCCTGCCAGAACCTGGCAAGGAGAAGGGCGCACGCCACCCTAGGCGTGTGCCCAAGTTGGAGGCGCCTAGGAGTCCTTGTTGGACAAGGACTCCATCTCCTTTTTGGATTCCAATTAGAGTTCTTCTAAGAACCAACTTTGACTGGTCTTAGGCACCCTCTAAGGAGGAATCCAGGGGTCTCTATTCCCACCAATCAGATTTAGATCTGATTTCACAAAGGGTTTGTGATTGGTTGGGAAGGAAGAGGAGTTGGATCACAGCTTAGTCTATAAATAAGACCCTGCGCCCAACTCAGATTGTATGAGATAAGAGATATGATGAGATCATAGTTTCCCATGCCCCAAGGCTGCCTCTCCCCTCCTTCTCCATGCCATAGTCTCTTCTCCCCTTGCTCTCCACGTCCAAAAGGAGTTTTGGACCTTGGTTGGTGCGATTCAGATCAAAGAAAGGCGATCAAAAGCAAGAAGGCTGCGCTGCTGCAAAGGACGACTGCTCATCTTCAAAAGAGTTTTGAAGATCCTCCAGATCAGATCCAGATCTGATTTTTGGAGGTGTGATAGAGAAGAAGAGGATCTCCAGATCCAACCCGAGTGGATACCGGTAGAGGCCAGGCGCTTGCGTGGCTAAGATCCAGAACCTTCCGCTGCAAACAGGATCATCAACAGGGTAATAGGATTACCCAGATCAGGTAAATTAAATTTGATTTAATTTATCTTTTAATTTTATTTTATTAAAATAATAAGAATCAGATCTAAAATATATCAAGATCTGATTGGGATCAAGAGAAAAATTTTTGAAATATATCTCTTGATCTGATCAGATCTGAACGAACCTGGACCGGGAAATCAGGATTTCCCTTCAACTGGTATCAGAGCCATGGTTCTAAATTGTTTAGATCTGATTTTAAATTTATTTTAATTAAAAAATAATTGATTTCAGATGTCACATGAGATGTGATCAGATCTGAAATCAGAAAAAATTAAAATTAAATGATTTGGATCTAAGATTAGAAGATATGCATGACTAGTTCTAGAATAGAATAGTTCTATAGAATAGTTCTTGCATGTTTTTGATTTAATCTGATTAAATCATGTTTTAGATCTTTTTATTTACTATTTTCTGATATTATAAGTGTTATAATAACATCTGAAAAATAGCAAATAAAAATTATTTAATTTTTGAATATCATATGAGATATGATTGATGCATGTCTAGACTAGTTGTAGAATAGTTCTACATAATTGTCTAGATTAGAATTTATTTTGATTAGATCAATTTAAATCTAATTTTTTAGATTATTATGAGATAATTTAGATCTGAAAACATGCATGATTTATGATACATGAGATGTATGCAAAATATGCCATGATTAGATCTACTTTATATATGAGATATATGATATAGATCTGATATTGTTTTGTAGTATTGAATGTTCCTGATTAAGGCGTTCCTCTTGGCCGTCCGGTCATAAGAACGAAGAAGGGTTTAAAGGCCCTCTCTTTCCCATTCGATGGGGTGTTCTTATGATGTGTAGGGGTGCTGCGTGTTCGTCCTTAATCAGAAACCCAAAACTTACTTTCTGCAAAACCCTAGATCCTGAAACCCTAGGATTTATTGTGCATATTTTGTTTATGAACCCTACTTAATTAAGAATTAAGTTTATGGAATATTAATTAGGTCTAAAATTGAGAATTTCAGATCTAAGACATATTCATAATACTGGGTTCGGGCTTGGGTAGCTCAATTAGGTCTAAGCGGTTGATCAAACCGAATCAAGAGTTGGTTAGATGGGATCAACAATGCTTAAATTGACCAGCCTAATAGGATTAAGTCTGGGTCAAGATCGAGTCACGATCAAGCAAGACCTAATTAGGCTCAGAGGTTAGAGTCTGGATTGTAGGCTAACCCAATTGGTTCTGACTCAACAATTTGGTGTCTAAGGTAAGTTTGGCATAGACGACCGACTGGTTTTTAATTGGAAGCTACTCGACCTGAATGCGTTCTTGTACGAGTTAATGGCATATTCCTTCCACCGGTCTCACTTACCTGGCCATATCTGTTGACACAGTTCTGATCTGAGGTGGTCAATAATCCGAGCTAACCCATGCCACTAGGTTAGTCATAATTGTTATGACTAAGCCAAGTCTAGTTTAATGAGACCTGAATCAATTCTCCCTAAGAAAAGATTAAGTCTGAGGTCTTCCACCATTGTAGATGTGCGGGCCCTTCCCGGGGTTGATTGTTCTCGGCTGGATACAGTGGCTCAGTTGCACCGGGAAGATGCAACCATGTCTATTAGGCATTGGATGCTATGGGCTGGAGGATGAGTTGGGCTCAATATTCCGGATACGGTGAGAGACTCAATTAGGAACCCAGTCTATGCAAATGGTGGGTCTGACTTAACTAAGGAGTGGATCAATATTTCCGGATACGGTGAGATTCATGAATTAGAGACCAAGTTTGGGTGCACCATGATTAGAGAATCATTGAACAAGAGTTGTTCACTCATTGGCTAACCCATCACCAATAACTGTTAGGTGAGGTGATGAGTCAGTTGGTGAGACCGCACCACCCACTAGAAATCATTAATCGTGGAGATTTTCGCATCTCTACAGAGGGAGTGTAGGGATCCGAGAAAATAGTGGGAGCTAATTTGTTTAAAAATAAAATCCCTAAACAAATTGGTCAAGTCAAAATTACAGTATCTAACTAGAATCTTTGACTCTCTACAGGAATAATGTCTGCGTCCAACCCATTGGCACGTATCCTGGACACACATAGACTGACTGGACCCAATTATAAAGATTGGCTCAGGAACTACAAAATTATTTTGGGTTCCGAGAAGTTAACCCATGTTTTGGACCAGGACCCTCCCACATTACCAGCCCGTCCATCTGTTGAACAGAGAGCGTCTCTGGAAAAATGGATTGACGAAGATAATAAGGCCAGATATTACATGTTGGGCTCGATGTCTGATGAGCTCCAGCGCCAACATGAGGATATCGGGACTGCTCGCCAAATGTTGGCTCACCTGCAGGAGATGTTTGGTGAACAGAGTCGCGCAGCCAAATATCAAGTCACGAAAATGACTTTTTAAGGCTAAGATGCGTGATGGGCAGTCAGTCCAAGATCACTGTCTGACAATGATCAAGGACATGGAAGAGCTTGAGAAGCTCGGTGTGAAGTTGGACTTGGACCTGCAGAACGATATTATTCTGCAATCCTTGACTGATGCATATGGGCAATTCATCATGAATTACCACATGCATAAACTTCAGAATTCCTTGGCCGAGTTAATGAATATGCTGGTTACCGCTGAGCTTTCTATGAAAGGTTCTAAAGGCTCAGTTCTTGCTATGGAACGGACTTCTTCCAAAAGAAAGTCTTATGGAAAGAAAAAGAAGTCTGTGAAAAAGCAAAAGGTGGAAGGATCAAAGAAGAAGAAGGCAGAATCGAAGAAAAAGGCCGATGGCAAAGGAAAGTGTTTCCATTGCAACAGCGACGGCCATTGGAAGCGGAACTGCCCTACTTACCTGGCCACCCTGAAGAACAAGAAGGAAGGTCCTTCTGGAGGTATGCTCGTTATTGAGTCTAACCTTACGGTTTCTTCTGCATCCAGTTGGGTGCTTGACTCTGGTTCTAGTGCTCATCTGTGCACTTCTATGCAGGGTCTTGAGGATAGCAGGAGGCTGAGGGATGGAGACATGATCCTACGCATCGGTAATGGAGCAAGAGTTGCTGCAGTAGCCGTGGGAACATACCCTCTTCGATTACCATCTGGTTTAGACTTAGTTTTGAAAGACTGTTATTTTGTGCCTGCAGCTAGCAGGAATTTGATTTCTGTTTCATGCTTAGCACAAGAAGGTTATGTGATCACCTTCTTTAAGGACCATTGTAACATTCTTTATGAAAGAAATAAAATTGCAAATGGTTTCCTTATTAATGGTCTTTATCAGCTACATATTGATGTACCTGTTCTAACTATCGAGCAAAACGTGAATGCCAAACGACCTAGGGATAGTCCAAATGACAGATATCTATGCACCTGAGATTAGGTCATATAGCAGAAGATAGGATCAACAAATTGGAGAAAAATGGGCTATTGAGTCCATTGACTTCCGAGTCATATCCAACTTGTGAATCCTGTCTTCAAGGCAAAATGACTAAACTCCCTTTTGTTGGACATGGGGAGAGGGCCACAGATCTCCTTGCCCTAGTACATACTGATGTGTGCGGCCCATTTGATGTGCCGGCTAGAGGCAATTTTGTCTACTTCATTACCTTTACCGATGATCTGTCTAGGTATGGGTATGTGTATCTTATGAGACACAAGTCTGAAGCCTTTGAAAAGTTCAAAGAATTCAGACATGAAGTAGAAAAACAAACAGGAAAACCCATTAAGGTTCTTCGATCAGATCGAGGAGGTGAATACCTTAGCAGGGAATTCCTAGACTATCTCAAGGATAATGGCATAGTCTCTCAATGGACTCCACCAGGAACACCTCAACTCAACGGGGTTTCAGAATGGAGAAATCGGACTCTATTAGATATGGTTCGATCCATGATGAGCTTCACAGACCTCCCTGATTTTCTTTGGGGACACTCATTGTTAACTTCAATCTATCTACTGAATAGGGTTCCCTCTAAAACCGTTCCTACCACACCGTATGAGATATGGCACGGTAAGAAACCAAGTCTGAGTCATCTCAGAATTTGGGGTTGTCCGGCTCATGTCAAAAGACAACAAGCGGACAAGTTAGAGTTTAGGTCCTTTAGAGCTCGATTCATAGGATATCCTAAAGAGTCATTAGGATACTATTTCTACATTCCAGAAGACCACAATGTGATTGTGAGTCGACATGCCATCTTTCTTGAAAAATAGTTTATTCAAGATAGCGGCATTGGAAAATAGATCAAGCTTGATGAGAAAGTCTCACAAGCAGAACGAGCTAAGGACCAAGTGGAACCAAATCAGGTTGAGCCAATAAGAACACTACCTCCTCCACCTCGTAGATCGGAAAGAGTTTTCCCGTCCCCCTGAAAGATACTTAGGTATTATTTCAGAGGATGTAGAGGAAATGTTCCTCGTAGGTAATGGTGCTCATGGTGATGATCCCAAAACCTACAACGAGGCGATATCAGATATCGACTCCGAGAAATGGCTAGAGGCAATGCAGTCAGAAATTGACTCGATGCACTCAAACCAAGTCTGGACCTTGGTAGATCCACCA
>QRFJ01003422.1:0-77377 GCA_006176705.1 Cocos nucifera | reverse complement strand
TGCACCATGATTAGAGAATCATTGAACAAGAGTTGTTCACTCATTGGCTAACCCATCACCAATAACTGTTAGGTGAGGTGATGAGTCAGTTGGTGAGACCGCACCACCCACTAGAAATCATTAATCGTGGAGATTTTCGCATCTCTACAGAGGGAGTGTAGGGATCCGAGAAAATAGTGGGAGCTAATTTGTTTAAAAATAAAATCCCTAAACAAATTGGTCAAGTCAAAATTACAGTATCTAACTAGAATCTTTGACTCTCTACAGGAATATGTCTGCGTCCAACCCATTGGCACGTATCCTGGACACACATAGACTGACTGGACCCAATTATAAAGATTGGCTCAGGAACTACAAAATTATTTTGGGTTCCGAGAAGTTAACCCATGTTTTGGACCAGGACCCTCCCACATTACCAGCCCGTCCATCTGTTGAACAGAGAGCGTCTCTGGAAAAATGGATTGACGAAGATAATAAGGCCAGATATTACATGTTGGGCTCGATGTCTGATGAGCTCCAGCGCCAACATGAAGGATATCGGGACTGCTCGCCAAATGTTGGCTCACCTGCAGGAGATGTTTGGTGAACAGAGTCGCGCAGCCAAATATCAAGTCACGAAATGACTTTTTAAGGCTAAGATGCGTGATGGGCAGTCAGTCCAAGATCACTGTCTGACAATGATCAAGGACATGGAAGAGCTTGAGAAGCTCGGTGTGAAGTTGGACTTGGACCTGCAGAACGATATTATTCTGCAATCCTTGACTGATGCATATGGGCAATTCATCATGAATTACCACATGCATAAACTTCAAAATTCCTTGGCCGAGTTAATGAATATGCTGGTTACCGCTGAGCTTTCTATGAAAGGTTCTAAAGGCTCAGTTCTTGCTATGGAACGGACTTCTTCCAAAAGAAAGTCTTATGGAAAGAAAAAGAAGTCTGTGAAAAAGCAAAAGGTGGAAGGATCAAAGAAGAAGAAGGCAGAATCGAAGAAAAAGGCCGATGGCAAAGGAAAGTGTTTCCATTGCAACAGCGACGGCCATTGGAAGCGGAACTGCCCTACTTACCTGGCCACCCTGAAGAACAAGAAGGAAGGTCCTTCTGGAGGTATGCTCGTTATTGAGTCTAACCTTACGGTTTCTTCTGCATCCAGTTGGGTGCTTGACTCTGGTTCTAGTGCTCATCTGTGCACTTCTATGCAGGGTCTTGAGGATAGCAGGAGGCTGAGGGATGGAGACATGATCCTACGCGGTAATGGAGCAAGAGTTGCTGCAGTAGCCGTGGGAACATACCCTCTTCGATTACCATCTGGTTTAGACTTAGTTTTGAAAGACTGTTATTATTGTGCCTGCAGCTAGCAGGAATTTGATTTCTGTTTCATGCTTAGCACAAGAAGGTTATGTGATCACCTTCTTTAAGGACCATTGTAACATTCTTTATGAAAGAAATAAAATTGCAAATGGTTTCCTTATTAATGGTCTTTATCAGCTACATATTGATGTACCTGTTCTAACTATCGAGCAAAACGTGAATGCCAAACGACCTAGGGATAGTCCAAACGACAGATATCTATGGGAGATTAGGTCATATTAGGTCATATAGTCCATTGACTTTTGAGTCATATCCAACTTGTGAATCTTGTCTTCAAGGCAAAATGACTAAACTCCCTTTTGTTGGACATGGGGAGAGGGCCACAGATCTCCTTGCCCTAGTACATACTGATGTGTGCGGCCCATTTGATGTGCCGGCTAGAGGCAATTTTGTCTACTTCATTACCTTTACCGATGATCTGTCTAGGTATGGGTATGTGTATCTTATGAGACACAAGTCTGAAGCTTTTGAAAAGTTCAAAGAATTCAGACATGAAGTAGAAAAACAAACTAGAAAACCCATTAAGGTTCTTCGATCAGATCGAGGAGGTGAATACCTTAGCAGGGAATTCCTAGACTATCTCAAGGATAATGGCATAGTCTCTCAATGGACTCCACCAGGAACACCTCAACTCAACGGGGTTTCAGAATGGAGAAATCGGACTCTATTAGGATATGGTTCGATCCATGATGAGCTTCACAGACCTCCCTGATTTTCTTTGGGGACACTCATTGTTAACTTCAATCTATCTACTGAATAGGGTTCCCTCTAAAACCGTTCCTACCACACCGTATGAGATATGGCACGGTAAGAAACCAAGTCTGAGTCATCTCAGAATTTGGGGTTGTCCGGCTCATGTCAAAAGACAACAAGCGGACAAGTTAGAGTTTAGGTCCTTTAGAGCTCGATTCATAGGATATCCTAAAGAGTCATTAGGATACTATTTCTACATTCCAGAAGACCACAATGTGATTGTGAGTCGACATGCCATCTTTCTTGAAAAATAGTTTATTCAAGATAGCGGCATTGGAAAGCAGATTAAGCTTGATGAGAAAGTCTCACAAGCAGAACGAGCTAAGGACCAAGTGGAACCAAATCAGGTTGAGCCAATAAGAACACTACCTCCTCCACCTCGTAGATCGGAAAGAGTTTCCCGTCTCCCTGAAAGATACTTAGGTATTATTTCAGAGGATGTAGAGGAAATGTTCCTCGTAGGTAATGGTGCTCATGGTGATGATCCCAAAACCTACAACGAGGCGATATCAGATATCGACTCCGAGAAATGGCTAGAGGCAATGCAGTCAGAAATTGACTCGATGCACTCAAACCAAGTCTGGACCTTGGTAGATCCACCAGAAGGTATAGTACCTATTGGGTGTAAATGGATCTTCAAGAGAAAGATTGGTGCAGATGGGAATGTGGAGACATTCAAGGCTAGACTTGGTGGCAAAAGGTTATAGTCAACGCGAAGGCATTGACTATCAGGATACCTTTTCCCCAGTAGCTATGCTAAAATCCATCCGCACATTGCTTGCTGTTGCAGCCTATTTCGATTATGAAATATGGCAAATGGACGTGAAAACGGCATTCTTAAATGGATATCTTGAGGAAGATATCTATATGGAACAGCCGCTAGGTTTCACATCCAGTGATACTGATCACAAGGTTTGCAAGCTGCAAAGGTCCATATATGGACTTAAGCAAGCATCTCGGAGCTGGAACACTCGTTTCAATGATGTGATCAAAAAGTTTGGTTTCATCAAAAATGAAGAGGAACCATGTGTTTTCAAAAGGGTCAGTGGGAGCGCTGTTGTCTTCCTCGTATTGTACGTGGATGACATCCTCCTTATTGGGAATGATATTCCCATGTTGACATCAGTCAAGATGTGGTTGTCCAAGGAATTCTCCATGAAAGACCTAGGTGAAGCATCCTTTATTCTAGGAATTAAGGTCTATAGGGATAGACCGAATAGGATGCTAGGACTTTCACAGAAGATGTACATAGAGAAAGTACTAAAGAGGTTTAGTATGGAAAACTCTAAGAGGGGATTAATACCCTTCAGACATGGTATTCATCTTTCCAAGAAGATGTGCCCCAGCACACCTGAGGAAATAGAACGCATGAGCAAGATCCCTTATGCTTCTGCAATAGGGAGCCTCATGTATGCCATGCTATGTACACGACCTGATATAGCCCATGCTGTGAGTGTCACAAGCAGATATCAGTCAAATCCAGGTGAAGAACACTGGACTTCTGTGAAATGTATCCTTAAGTACTTGAGAAGAACTAAGGATATGATGTTGGTCTTTGGTAACGGAGAACTCCAAGTCCAGGGATACACAGACTCGGACTTTCATGTCCGATATAGATGATCGAAAGTCGACATCTGGGAGTCTGTTTGTGTGCAATGGTGGAGCTGTCAGCTGGAAGAGTTCCAAGCAAACGGTGATAGCAGATTCCACCATGGAAGCAGAATATATCGCTGCATCAGAAGGCTGCGAAGGAAGCATTCTGGTACAAGAAGTTTGCTGCAGAAATTGGAGTAATGCCATCAGATGCCATTCCTCTATACTGCGACAACAATGGCGCCATAGCCCTTGCTAAGGAGCCGAGGTCTCACCAGAAATCCAAGCATATTGAGCGGCGATACCACCTCATCCGCGATTACCTCGAGAAGGGTTACGTCGAGGTCAAGAGAGTCAACTCCGCAGATAATGTGGCAGACCCACTTACAAAGCCGTTGGGCCAGCAGAAGATCGAAGCCCACCTTGAGAAGATGGGACTTAGACTTGTAGCCAATTGGCTTTAGGACAAGTGGGAGATTGTTAGATATATGTGCCCTAGAAGCCAGAATTGGCTGACACTTGTAATACACTTCTAGGGGCAAAATTATAATTTTGACTAAAATCAATAAATGGGTTATTTTCTATCACATATGTGTATTTAGTGTCTGTGATACATCCTTTGAGTTAATGGTAATGATAATTCATATTTTCAAGAGTTGAAAATTTAAGACATGAATAATCATTATTAACTCATAAATTGCTCCCGACCATAGGATCATCACGAGGATGGTGATTGATCCGGAAGGTTGGTGTACAATCGCTTCTCTTTAGTAGATGAGTCTTGAGTCTACGGTGTGGAGACACCGGAGCGAGAGTACAGGTACTCGTTAGAGAACGAGGGCACTGAGCGTGACCACCTCGAGTAGTCATTAGGGAGTCTACCTTCTCGTCAATGACTGACTCGATGCTGCAGTAGTGTGTCTGGTTCTTTGACCTGAGATGCATCGGCAGTTCACCTTGAGGGTGTTATAGTTTGACTACACCATTACTCGGTCTCCTAGCCATATGGAACCCTGAGGTGTATGTTGGCTATAGCATGTTCATTGTAGGAACTGGATTGCATCAAGATGGAATCTATCTACCTCGGTGGTAGAGGAGTAGCCCTATGATGATCATGAGAATCAAGTCCAGAAATCCATGGCCATGGTAGAGTGAAATAATAGAAAGAGTTTCTATTTAGATTTTCACATTGGACTCGAATCGAATGATTACATCATATGACAGAGACTAGGGTTTGACGAGTTCACCTTAACCCTAATCTGATCGGGGCTCAAGATAGAAGAACTGAATCACACAGGTAGCTGCACCAAGAGGTTCGCATTCAGCTCTGATGGGTTGCCACCATATACTGCTAGGTGTCACTGGTGGATTTTGGGAGCAATTAGAATGATTTAGATGATCGATCATTCTAGCTGTTCGAATCAGAAGAGTTCTGATCCATCGAAAGGAGTTTCGATGATGTCGATGATAGAGATCATGACATATCCCATTACCATACAGAACTGAACCTAACTGGGTCACACAAACAAGGGTTTGAATCTGGTGATCATCAATTGAACTGATCTAGTTCAATTGATCTGAATGAGATTCAATTAGGTTCAAGGAAATCGTGCTAGCACTCGATTGAACCTAACGTTCTTCTTTTGCTATCATAAATAAGTTGTCCTGTCTGAGCCAAAGGAGTTTGTGCTCAAACAGAGGCCTTCATATGGTCTGACAGGAGGTTGTCCAAGTCAGAAAAGGTTGTCTTATTTGTAAGACACTACCTGCCATTTTTGGTCACCTGCCATTTCTTGTTCTTTGACTTTGGTCAAAAGTCTACCTTTGACTGGTCAAACGTTGACCATTGACACTTTGACTTTTGACCACATGTCATGCACCTATTGGAGAGCTGGTGGGGGCCTGTCCCCCTGCCAGAACCTGGCAAGGAGAAGGGCGCACGCCACCCTAGGCGTGTGCCCAAGTTGGAGGCGCCTAGGAGTCCTTGTTGGACAAGGACTCCATCTCCTTTTTGGATTCCAATTAGAGTTCTTCTAAGAACCAACTTTGACTGGTCTTAGGCACCCTCTAAGGAGGAATCCAGGGGACTCTATTCCCACCAATCAGATTTAGATCTGATTTCACAAAGGGTTGTGATTGGTTGGGAAGAAGAGGAGTTGGATCACAGCTAGTCTATAAATAAGACCCTGTATCCAACTCAGATTGTATGAGAAAGAGAGATATGATGAGATCATAGTTTCCCCACGCCCCAAGGCTGCCTCTCCCCTCCTTCTCCATGCCATAGTCTCTTCTCCCCTTGCTCTCCACGTCCAAAAGGAGTTTTGGACCTTGGTTGGTGCGATTCAGATCAAAGAAAGGCGATCAAAAATAAGAAGGCTGCGCTGCTGCAAAGGACGACTGCTCATCTTCAAAAGAGTTTTGAAGATCCTCCAGATCAGATCCAGATCTGATTTTTGGAGGCGTGATAGAGAAGAAGAGGATCTCCAGATCCAACCCGAGTGGATACCGGTAGAGGCCAGGCGCTTGCGTGGCTAAGATCCAGAACCTTCCGCTGCAAACAGGATCATCAACAGGGTAATAGGATTACCCAGATCAGGTAAATTAAATTTGATTTAATTTATCTTTTAATTTTATTTTATTAAAATAATAACAATCAGATCTAAAACATATTAAGATCTGATTGGGATCAAGAGAAAAATTTTTAAAATATATCTCTTGATCTGATCAGATCTGAACGAACCTGGATCGGGAAATCAGAATTTTCCTTCAGCTATTTGAGAAATGAGCCGATCCATTTCTAGAATAAGTCGATCCATTTAGAAAATAGAAAATAAAATTTTTAAAATTTAAAAATTATTTTTTAAATGTCGAACCCTAATCCATTAGGCCAAAACTTAATTAAAAGAATTAAGTTTTATTTATAGAATCTAGAATTATAAATTAAAGATTCTAAACCATAGTCATAAGACTATGGGTTAAAGGGTTAGATGAATTAGGTCCATTAATTGGGTTAGACCTAAGATTAGTTAAAGAATGGACTAATGTAGAGTAATTGATCAAATCTAACCAAGTGTTGAATTAGATTAGGTCAAGGATACTCTAGAATCAACTTCAATAGTTATTGTTGGATAAGTCCATGTCTTTAACTAGACCAAGATGGACTTGATTCATGGCTATGTGGTTAAGCCCAAAATTGCTAGGTTTATCAGATTAAATCTAATTAATCGGTTGGTATCTAAGGTAAGTTTGGCAATCTAGATTAGTGGTTTTTAATTGAGAGCTACTCATACTGATTCAATCTTTGACGAGTTAATGGCATATCCGTTCTACTGATCTTACTTACCTGGCCAATATGGTCGATTGAAATTTAATTAGATCACTTGATGATTCGGACTAACCCATGCCATTAGAAATTAGTTTGACTAATTTCAATCAGTAAGACTGAATTAGGTGCCCATGAACCTAAATTGATCCTAGTCCTAACCAATTGACTTTGTGAAGTCAATAGGAGGATTTGACTTTGTGAAGTCTCTGAAAGAAATTTGGTCCATGTCATTTCTATCTTTAAATTACATGTAAACTAAATCTTCTAAATTATTAGGTCCTTAAAATGATAATGTTATAGGGATAACCGAGTCATAACCTTCATTTAAGATGAATAGTAATGAGTCCAATTTTCTGGGTGGACATTGGAGGTGCTTTATACCTGGTGTTTATTTGGATATTGGAATTACTATCCATCATATGATGATTAGGTCACACTCTTTTAATGATAATTAGGTTAGCTAGAGCTTTCCTCGAACCTGGTTATCATTGGTTTGATGCACCGAAGTCAATCATGTTAATGGTTGGACCTAACCAGACCTTTTTAATGGAGGCCATAGTCTACTGATTTGGTATCTGAGACAAAACCTAAATACTAAAAATTATTTGGAGAAATAATTGATTGTGAACGTATCTATAGATGCACATAGGTTAGCCAGAGCTTTCCTCGAGCCCGTTTGTAGTTTATGTGGATTTCGATACCCACTAAGAAGTTAGTGTAATTCCTCAAATTGGAGGTAGAGACTATCAAATTCGTTAAAAATAGTGAAAGAATCTTTAGACTAAAGTCCAAGTCTTTAGGATTAATTTATTTAAGTACTAATTAGGTTTCATTTTTTTCTTTCAGATAATTAGAATGGCTAGTGTAAGTTCGCTCCATTCACTATTGGACAGTGGTAAGCATTTAGGACCTAAGAATGAGGAGTCTAGTGTTGACCCTAATCAGGCAGACCCAGAGAGGAATGGTCCTCTTGACCCCAAATAGGCTGAATAGTAGAAATCAATAAGCGGTTGCTAGTCAAGGCTATTATATGATAATACCTTGCAATTTCTTCGTATGTGATACATGTACCTGGGTATTAGATATCGGAAGTCCGATTCATATATACAATTCATTGCATGGACTTCAAATTGATAGAAAGTTTGAGAATGGTGATAGATTTCTTAATATTGGGGATGGAAGTAAAGTTCCAGTCCTAGCACTGAAAACTCTTAAGCTATTTTTTAAAACTAAAAATATTATTTTAAGTGACCGTCACTATTGTCCATCTTTTATGATGAACATAATATTCGTTGGGCTTTTGACCCAAGATGGTTATAGTTTGTCAATAAAAAAAATTATTATGATATTATTATGAATGATATTATAGTAATGCAAGGATAATTGAGAAATAATATATATGTATTGTCACAGTCTTTTAGTATAATGTACACGTCAAATAAATGACCAAAATTAGATAATGTCATTGATGCTTATCTTTGGCATTATAGGCTCGATCATATAAACAAGAATAGGATCAACAGGTTAGTCAAGAAAAATATCCTTAGCATTAATAATTATGAATCATTGACTACCTATGAGTCCTGCCTTCTTGAAAAGATGACCAAATCACCTTTTACTGGAAAAGGTGAACAGGCTACTGAGCTTCTGAATCTAGTACATACTGATATATGTGGGCCTATGAACACATGTGCTAGAGGTGGATATTACTATTTCATTACCTTTACTAATGACCTATCTAGGTATGGGTATGTCTATCTTATGAAGAATAAATCTGATTCATTTGAAATGTTCAAACGATATTGAAATGAGGTAGAAAAATAACTTGAAAAGAGTATTAAAATTCTTCGATCTAATCAAGAAGGTGAATATCTTTCCAACGAGCTTCTGACATATTTAGGAGAGAATGGGATTCTCTCATAATGGACCCCTCTTGGAATACCACAGCATAATGGTGTATCTGAAAGAAGGAATTGAATTCTGTTGGATATGGTTCGGTCCATGATGGGATTTACAAGTCTGTCGATTTTATTTTGGGGTTATGCACTAGAGATTGCCTATTTCATTTTGAATAATATTCCGAGCAAGTCTGTTGCAAAGACTCCATATGAGATATGGACTGGGCGTAAGTCGATGCTCTCTCATTTTAGGATTTGGGGATGTCCGACTTATGTCAAATGTTTATAGCTAAAAAAGCTTAGACCTAGATCCGATAAATGCTTGTTCATAGGATACCTCAAGGAAACTAGGGGTTATTACTTCTACTTTACTGAAGAACAAAAGGTGTTCATCAGCAATAGAGTAGTCTTTTTGAAAAAAAATTCCTTAGTGAAGGAACAGCTGCCTCTAATGTTGAACTTAATGAAGTTCAATAGGTGGAAGAACCGATAGATTCTAGTGAACCTACTAAACTAGGTTTGATAAGATCAAACCCAGAGCCCATTGAAGTGGCACCAAGAAGATCCGGTAGAGTACTGCATCAATCGAATAGATACTATGGTTTCTTGATTTGGGATGGTGATCTTGTTGAACTCGATGAGAATGACAAGGATCGGATCACCTACATGGATGCTATGCAGAGGCCTGACTCCAATAAGTAGCTAGAAGTCATGAAATCCAAAATGGAGTCTATGATGATTAACAGTGTATGGACACTGATTGATCCACTTGAAGGGATAAAATTCATTGGATGTAAGTAAATTTTTAAAAGAAAATGGGGCACAGATGGAAAGGTGGAGATCTTAAAGTCTATCTGGTTGCTAAGGAATATCGTCAACATTATGGTATTGACTGTGATGAGATGTTTTCTTCGATGATAATGCTTAAGTCCATTCGAATGATGCTTACAATAGCAGCATATCTAGACTATGAGATTTGGCAAATGGATGTGAAGATGGCTTTTCTTAATAGAGAGTTGGACGAAAAGGTGTATATGATACAACCTAAGGGTTTCATATCCATAGACGAGTCCAAGGTGTATAGGCTTCAGAGATCCATCTATGGATTGAAGCAGGCATCTCGAAGTTGGAACATGCATTTTGATAAGATGATCAAAATGTATGGCTTCATTAAGAATGGAGAGAAACCTTGCATGTATAAATGGGCTAATGGTTCTGTAGTTATATTTTTTGTTTTGTATGTGGATGATATTCTCTTAATCGGGAATAACATTCCTACATTATAGAGAATAAAGGTTTGATTGTCACTGCAATTCTCCATGAAGAACTTGGGAGAAGCATCCTACATCCTAGGGATGAAGATCTATAGGGATAGATCTAAAAGATTGCTTAGATTGTCCCAATCCACGTACATTGATATCATGCTAAAGAGGTTCAGCATAGAAAATTTCAAGAAGGGCTATCTTCCGATAGGTCATGGAATTTTGCTCTCAAAGAGGGATTGTTCGATAACTCCTCAAGAGAGAGAGTATGAGTAGAATACCATATGCTTCAATAGTGGATTCTATTATGTATGCCATAATGTGTACGAGATCAGACATGGCATACTTACTAGGGATAGCGAGCAGATACCAATCTGATTCAGGTGAGAATCACTAAAAGGTTGTGAAGATAGTCCTAAAGTATTTGAGAAATACCAAGGCCCAGTGGCTCATCTATGGAGATGTTTACTTGAAACTTGTTGAATATACTGATTTAAATTTTTAGTCAAATCATGATGATAGTAAGAGTGTATCAGGTTATATTTTTATCCTAAACAGTAGAGCAGTCTATTGAAAAAATTTCAAGCAGCACACTATGGCCAATTCTATGTGCGAGGTGGAGTATGTCGCAGCATCCGATGCTGCGAAGAAAGCTGTGTGGCTGCGAAAGTTCATCGATGAGCGGGAGTGGCACCCTCCTTGTATGGTCCGATTTTGCTATATTGTGACAGCACTGAAGCCATAGCTCAAGCGAGGGAGCCGAAGGCATATTAGCATACCAAGCACATTCTACATCGCTACCACTTTGTACGAGAGATTGTGGAACAAGGTGTCGTCGAGCTTGAGAAGATCAATGAAAAGGAGAACATAGCCGACTCCTTTACTAAGGCTCTCGAAATTAAAGAGTTCAACAATCACAAATGAAAGATAGGTATTCGATAATATTCTGAGTGGCTTTAGTCTAAGTGGGAGTTGTTGGAAAATACATCCTAAAGCCAATCATTTAGATTGTAGATGGTTGAGCTAAATATAATTGTACTTGAATTATTAATGAATAAAATTATTCTTTTGACATTTTCATCACTTTGTGCATCTTCTAGTAATAAACTCTTCTGTGATGAAGTCCTTAGAACTATTTAGACTCGATAAAGAAGAATTTATTATTTAGTCCTTAAACCAGTTCACGACCAAATGATATGATGTTACCTAGGATGATAACATATCGACCGTAGATCATTGTATGCAATAAGTATTGGTTGTCCTCTTAACCAAGAAGTATGGATATATTGTTATGGCATACAAGTGAAGTGTAGGGTTACATTTCACTGAACATGATCAAACTATAGAGCTCTCTACTATCAAAAGTTGCTCGCGAAGGATATGGGTATAAGTGTTCCTTAGACCTGAAATCACTATGGTGACTTGCAAACAACTCACTGTATTTAGGTATCGAACTACCTAAATTTTTAATTCAATGATGGAAGGCTACTGGGTGCAGTCAAGTACCTATGAAGTTGGTGTGTGAGTCAAGATGAGATGACCCCTCCAAGTGTTGGAGCAAGTGCATCACTGTATTTTAATTTAGCAAACTCTCGATCAGGATGGTCCATATGATGGACACTAAATTTTGAAATATAGTATGGATAAATTTTAGGGTTGATAGTAAATCCTAGATCATCCTTTGAGCATCGAGGTCAAGAGGATGAATTATATGGTAACCATATGCCACAGGTTCGTCATTATTGTGTTATGATTTTTTGGCCTATCTGGACGTCGGGTATCATTACTAGATGGTTACATCGATTGGTATAAAAAATTAGTTCTTATGCTACCAGTTTAGGATTTGAACTTATGGATTGCACATATAAGGAGTTCCTACCTGATCTGATGGCTGATCATGAGTCTTGATGACCTAGAACACTTTGGTCAAGAGTCTCACTAGACTGGGACTCTATGACCAAAAGTCTCACTGAACTAGGACTCTAAGTCCTACTTATTTGGGACTCACTGATCAAGAGTTCTATTGGTCTGGGACTCTTTGATCTCGAGTTTCATTCATTTGAGACATTGGGTTCAAGAGTTCTACTAGATTGGAACTCTTCAGGAGTTTCATGTTGATGGGACTCTGTAGCCCGGACACCCACTCGATTGAAACTCTAATTTTTTTAGAGGATTAATTAGCAATTTAATTTTTAATTAGCTTAATTTGATTGAGTGATGAGAATTCAATCAAGTCTGATTGAATTTAATTCGATTGGGTTTGACCTGATCAGATCATGAGATGATTTAATCGCTATAGGAGATTTGACCCTGATTTTATCAGGGGCTGAACCTAATTAATTTCTAATTTGATTAAAAGTTTATTGGTTTGGGTTAAGCCTATTTTGATTAGATTTGACCTAGTCTAATATGGTCTAGTTAAATTAGTTTGGTTGAAACAAATTTGAATGAGTCAAATGGTTTGAATTTCAAACTCTTTTTTTCTCCCTGTGCCACATTGACTTTGTCCATGCCATTCTCCATGCCCCTTTATTTTTTTACATGATTTTTTCTCATGCACAAGAGAGTCTTGTGTGCCATCTCATTTTTTTCTTTAACCTGATCCAAGCATTGGATCAAATTAAATTTATTTGAATTTGAATTCAAATGAGTTGGAGGTTGAAACAAGTTCAACCTCCCTATCTCATATGTTCCCCATGCCAACCTATGTTATGTCACCCATTTTTGAATGGTTCAAAGTGTGGGAATGCTGATGAGAAGTCTCTCTACGTGTTTCTCAAAGTGGCATTGGCGTTGGAAGTGGATGAGGCACTTTTTTGAATTCAAATTTGATGGGAGGTTGAAACAAGTTCAACCTCCAACCCTTATCTCAACCCATGTGGAATTTCCTTTGGTTGTCACCAATTTAACAAGGGTTTTCTAATGGGCATGCATGGATTTGCATGAGGGATCTGAGAGGAGTCCGTGAGGTTTCCTGGATAGAGAAAAATTGTGAGGAGGCACAAATCTTGAGCGTGGAAAAGTCTATGGAAAGTTTAGGTCTCCCTATGCCTACTTTCTTCTCATGCCATGGTATTTTTTTTTTCTCTTTTTGGTCACCCATTTAGAAAGAAGTTTGAGAGTCGATGATGGTAGAAGGGAGAGTCCTTGACCCATGAAAATTTATTTCATCAGAAAATTCTAAAGAGAGAGGGCGTGAGAGTGTTTCCGGCACGTCAGGATTTTTGGGTAAATGAAACCCTAGAATTGGGTCTCTGGGTTCGGGTGGAGAGATTGAGTGCTGTGAGTATCCGATCACCAGCAAACTTTAGACATTGACTCATCATCCTTCATACTTCGTGTTCTAATTTTTTGGAGCATTTGGAAGATCAAAAAAAAGGTGATCGATTGGATCAATAGCGATCAACCATCGAAGGCTCCAATGAGGGGCTAGCACTCCAGTGGAGATGGTCGGGACTAGGAGCTCCATATGGACCAACTGTAAAGGCTGGACTAATGTGCAACTATAGCATAATACTATAGGCTCATTTCAATGGATTCAGATCATGGAGATCAGCTACTTGTGCACAGGTATCGAGTTCTGAACTCGTATCAGTCAGCAAATTCGATTTGCTGATCAATCGTATTTGAATTTTAAATTACATATTAGCATGTCTAGATCCTGAGTAGGATTTTTTTGATTAGATCAATGCATGCAGTAGATTAATTTTAGATTAATCTAATTCTTCCGCTACTATATAATTCAAAAATATTTTGAAAATGCATACTTTTATCCTGCTTGATTTCCTTCAATGTCTTCTCAAAGTTTAGAGTCTGAAAAGTAGAAGTTGAGAAGTAACAGGATTGCAGTGTGAAGTGCCTGCAGTTGAACAATGATAGAGAATTTACAAAAAGGGAGTTTCTAAAATTTTGCAAGAAATGTGGCATCAAGAGGGAATTTTTAGTAAGAAAAATTTTTCAACAAAATGGGGTGGCCAAGAGGATGAATAGAACTTTCATGGTGAAGGCTAGGTGTATAAGATTGCAAGCAGGGCTTCCCAAAGTAATTTGGGTGGATGCAGTTGATGCAGCTTGTTATTTGGTGAATAGGTCACCTCACACCAAGATAGGTGGAAAGATTCCAAAAGAGCTATGGTCAGGAAAGAAGATGGAGGTAGGCCATCTCAAGGTCTTTGGGTGCACGGCTTATGTGCACGTTGATTCTAGTGAGCGGAGCAAGTCAGATGTCAAGTCAAAGAAGATGGTATTCATAGGATATCTGCAAAGAGTAAAGAGATATAGGTTATGAGATTCCTTGGAAAAGAAGGCCTCCATCAGTAGAGATATTGTCTTCGATGAAAACTTGATCCTTAAGGCAAAAGGGGCGGTGGAGGAGTAGCAAGAGGTCCAGTCGGGCAGTGTTGGACAGCTAACTTCTTATTCAGTTTTGCCTTTTGTAGGTACCCTAGGTAGACTCAAAATTAAGGTGGAGTACAAGCTAGAGGTGCCATCACATGTGGAGGGAGAAATGACACAAGTTCAGGGCTAAGGGGTGCACAAGGAGGAGTAAAATTCTAGTACTAATGTTGATGTCGCACTACACAAGCCTAAGCAGAATGTGCGGTAGTCGAAGAGGTATGGCATTGGTGATACTGTGTCCTATGCTTTGGTTGTAACAAATGGAGACTCTCATACCTATGAGGAGGCTGCGACAAGCTAAGAGAGAGATAGATAGATCCAAACCATGATAGAAGATATGCAGTCCTAGAAAAATTAGACTTGGCAATTGGTGCAGCTGCCAAGTGGAAAGAAATCAATAGGCTGCAAATGGATTTTCCAATGCAAGGAAGGGCCTTTAGACCAAGAAGGCATCAAGTTTAAGGCTAAGTTAGTGGCCAAGGGATACTCCTAGAAAGAGGGTATCGACTACAACAAGGTATTCTTTCTAGTTGTTAGACATACATCCATTTGAGTAATGTTAAGCATAGTTACTATCCAAGACTTGAAATTGGAGCAGATGGATGTTAAGATGGCCTTCCTCCATGGAAATTTTGAGGATAAGATCTACATGGAATATCCCAAAGGGTTTGATGAGCTAGGTTTAGAAGGAAAAATCTGTTTGCTATAAAAATCACTCTATGGGTTGAAGCAGTCACCAAGATAATTGTACAGACATTTTGACACATATGTGAGGAGAATCGACATGACCAGATGTTAGTACAATCCTTGTATTTATGTTAAATTACTTGACGATGAGTCTAGGTTGCATTTACTCTTGTATCTGGATGATATGTTGATAGCTTGCAAGAGTAGAAGGATGGTAGAGGACTACTTGAAGGCAGCCTTGTCTCGGGAGTTTGAGATGAAGGATTTAGGTCCAGCCATGAAGATCCTAGGCATAGAAATTCTTAAAGATATAGACAGGAGGGTTTTGTATTTATCTCAAGGGGACTACATCAGAAAGGTTTTAGAGAGATTCAGCATGGGAGGAGCGAAACCAGCAGTACTACCTTTAGCTGGTCATGTGAGTCTTTTGAAGGCCATGTCACCCTAGAATGAGGTGGAGGCTGAGGAGATGGAGGGGATATCGTATGCTTCAGTTGTTGGAAGCCTCATGTATGTGATGGTATGTTGTAGACCAGATCTCGCACATATAGTGAGCCAAGTTAGTAAGTTTATGGGACCTCCGGGCAAGGAGCATTGGAGAGTACTGAAAAGTATTTTTAGATACTTGGTGGGTATAGTTGAAGTTGGTATTTTCTATGGGCAGCAAGGTGACAATGACAGAAGCTCCAACATGTCCAAGGAAGCTCAGGGTCAGATGATTGGATTTGTGAATGTAGACTTTGGTGGAGACATGGATAGTAGGTGTTCTATCATGGGCTATGTGTTCTGCTTGAATGGGGGTCTGGTGTCATAGAGATCAAGCTTGCAACCAATCACTGCTTTATCTATTACTGAAGTGGAGTACATTGGCAGCTTAGAGGTAGCTAAGGAAGTTCTATAGCTAAAAAATTTGGTGTTGGAGATGGGGTTTGCACAGATTGCTGTTATGATTCATTGTGATAGTTAGACTGCATTATATTTAGTCCAAAATTTGGTCCATCATGCAAGGACCAAATACATCGACATTAGATACCATGGGATCAGGGAGCTAGTGGAAGAGGGCAAGGTGGAGCTGGTCAAGGTTCACACCAAGCAGAATCAGGCTGATGACCAAAACTCTTTTGAGGGAAAGCTTTTTCAAGTGTGTGACGTTGATGATTTTGATAGACCGGGCTAAGTTTGTAAAGGTTTTGGGGCACCAAAGTAGAGATTGTAGACTCATGTGTGGTACTTTCAAGCCTTGGAACACTAGGAGTGGAGCCAAGGCGATGGCTCCATAAGGCTAGGACTAGGCTTGGTCTTAGGTGGAGGCGTTTAGCCTCCTATGTACTTAAGGCTTAGGGTTTGAGGTCTTGAGGGGTTGAGCATTATTTGGACTGGATTTAGGTCCAAAGGAGTGAGAGAGCATGCAAGTCATTTGTGTACATGGGCTTGGATGAGTACTTTTTACACTAGGCTCAGCATACGGAGTTGTTTAGGTTTAGTCTTGATTTGAAGACCATTTGTACACATATATATATATGTGTGATGTAATCATTTTTTGATTAGAGTAGAATACAACCATTTTTCTCCCAAACCCTAGCTATCTCTCTATCTCTCCTTCATGCCTCCAAGCTCTAGCCGCCACCTCCATACCCTAGGAAAGGAGGCATCGCCCAAGACTCCAAGGTGCCCACAAAGCCTAGCTGCTGTAGGGTTTTGGATAGAGGCACCCACATCCTTACTGCCACCTCCTCTTAGCCACCCAAGGACTCCACACCCAAGGTGTTTTTAGTTTCTTGGCTATTCTCCATATTGTTAGATATGTGTGCCCTAGAAGCCAGAATTGGCTGACACTTGTAATACACTTCTAGGGACAAAATTATAATTTTGACTATAAATAATAAAATAGATTATTTTTTAACATAAATGTGTATTTAGTGTCTGTGATACATCCCTTGAGTTAATGGTAATGATAATTTATATTTTCAAGAGTTGAAAATTTAAGACATGAATTTTCATTTATTAACTCATAAAATGCTCCTGACCGTAGGATCATCATGAGGATAGTGATTGATCCGGAAGGTTGGTGTATAATTGCTTCTTCATAGTAGATGAGTCTTGAGTCTACGGTGTAGAGACACCGGAGCGAGAGTATAGGTACTCGTTAGAGAACGAGGGCACTGAGCGTGACCACCTCGAGTAGTCATTAGGGAGTCTACCTTCTCGTCAATGACTGACTCGATGCTGCAGTAGTGTGTCTGGTTCTTTGACCTGAGATGCATCGGCAGTTCACCTTGAGGGTGTTATAGTTTGACTACACCATTACTCGATCTCCTAGCCATATGGAAACCCTGAGGTGTATGTTGGCTATAGCATGTTCATTGTAGGAACTGGATTGCATCAAGATGGAATCTATCTACCTCGGTGGTATAGAGGAGTAGCCCTATGATGATCATGAGAATCAAGTCCAGAAATCCCATGGCCATGGTAGAGTGAAATAATAGAAAGAGTTTCTATTTAGATTTTCACATTGGACTCGAATCGAATGATTACATCATATGACAGAGAACTAGGGTTTGACGAGTTCACCTTAACCCTAATCTGATCGGGGCTCAAGATAGAAGAACTGAATCACACAGGTAGCTGCACCAAGAGGTTCGCATTCAGCTCTTGATGGGTTGCCACCATATACTGCTAGGTGTCACTGGTGGATTTTGGGAGCAATTAGAATGATTTAGATGATCGATCATTCTAGCTGTTCGAATCAGAAGAGTTCTGATCCATCGAAAGGAGTTTCGATGATGTCGATGATAGAGATCATGACATATCCCATTACCATACAGAACTGAACCTAACTGGGTCACACAAACAAGGGTTTTGAATCTGGTGATCATCAATTGAACTGATCTAGTTCAATTGATCTGAATGAGATTCAATTAGGTTCAAGGAAATCGTGCTAGCACTCGATTGAACCTAACGTTCTTCTTTTGCTATCATAAATAAGTTGTCCTGTCTGAGCCAAAGGAGTTTGTGCTCAAACAGAGAGCCTTCATATGGTCTGACAGGAGGTTGTCCAAGTCAGAAAAGGTTGTCTTATTTGTAAGACACTACCTGCCATTTTTGGTCACCTGCCATTTCTTGTTCTTTGACTTTGGTCAAAAGTCTGACCTTTGACTGGTCAAACTTGACTTGACATTGACACTTTGACTTTTGACCACATGTCATGCACCTATTGGAGAGCTGGTGGGGGCCTGTCCCCCTGCCAGAACCTGGCAAGGAGAAGGGCGCACGCCACCCTAGGCGTGTGCCCAAGTTGGAGGCGCCTAGGAGTCCTTGTTGGACAAGGACTCCATCTCCTTTTTGGATTCCAATTAGAGTTCTTCTAAGAACCAACTTTGACTGGTCTTAGGCACCCTCTAAGGAGGAAGGAATCCAGGGGACTCTATTCCCACCAATCAGATTTAGATCTGATTTCACAAAGGGTTGTGATTGGTTGGGAAGAAGAGGAGTTGGATCACAGCTTAGTCTATAAATAAGACCCTGCGCCCAACTCAGATAAGAATTCAATTGAGAAACCCCATGCCCCAAGGCTGCCTCTCCCCTCCTTCTCCATGCCATAGTCTCTTCTCCCCTTGCTCTCCACGTCCAAAAGGAGTTTTGGACCTTGGTTGGTGCGATTCAGATCAAAGAAAGGCGATCAAAAATAAGAAGGCTGCGCTGCTGCAAAGGACGACTGCTCATCTTCAAAAGAGTTTTGAAGATCCTCCAGATCAGATCCAGATCTGATTTTTGGAGGTGTGATAGAGAAGAAGAGGATCTCCAGATCCAACCCGAGTGGATACCGGTAGAGGCCAGGCGCTTGCGTGGCTAAGATCCAGAACCTTCCGCTGCAAACAGGATCATCAACAGGGTAATAGGATTACCCAGATCAGGTAAATTAAATTTGATTTAATTTATCTTTTAATTTTATTTTATTAAAATAATAAGAATCAGATCTAAAACATATCAAGATCTGATTGGGATCAAGAGAAAAATTTTTGAAATATATCTCTTGATCTGATCAGATCTGAACGAACCTGGACCGGGAAATCAGGATTTCCCTTCAACTGGTATCAGAGCCATGGTTCTAAATTATTTAGATCTGATTTTAAATTTATTTTAATTAGAAAATAATTGATTTTAGATGTCACATGAGATGTGATCAGATCTAAAATTAGAAAAAATTAAAATTAAATAATTTGGATCTAAGATTAGAAGATATGCATGACTAGTTCTAGAATAGAATAGTTCTATAGAATATTCTTGCATATTTTTTGATTTAATCTGATTAAATCATGATTTTAGATCTTTTTATTTACTATTTTTTGATATTATAAGTGTTATAATAACATCTAAAAAATAGCAAATAAAAATTATTTAATTTTTGAATATCATATGAGATATGATTGATGCATGTCTAGACTAGTTGTAGAATAGTTCTACATAATTATCTAGATTAGAATTTATTTTGATTAGATCAATTTAAATCTAATTTTTTAGATTATTATGAGATAATTTAGATCTAAAAATATGCATGATTATGATACATGAGATGTATGCAAAATATGCCATGATTAGATCTACTTTTATATATGAGATATATGATATAGATCTGAATATTTTGTAGTTTATTGAATGTTCCTGATTAAGGCGTTCCTCTTGGCCGTCCGGTCATAAGAACGAAGAAGGGTTTAAAGGCCCTCTCTTCCCATTCGATGGGGTGTTCTTATGATGTGTAGGGGTGCTGCGTGTTCGTCCTTAATCAGAAACCCAAAACTTACTTTCTGCAAAACCCTAGATCCTGAAACCCTAGGATTTATTGTGCATATTTTGTTTATGAACCCTACTTAATTAAGAATTAAGTTTATGGAATATTAATTAGGTCTAAAATTGAGAATTTCAGATCTAAGACATATTCATAATACTGGGTTCGGGCTTGGGTAGCTCAATTAGGTCTAAGCGGTTGATCAAACCGAATCAAGAGTTGGTTAGATGGGATCAACAATGCTTAAATTGACCAGCCTAATAGGATTAAGTCTGGGTCAAGATCGAGTCACGATCAAGCAAGACCTAATTAGGCTCAGAGGTTAGAGTCTGGATTGTAGGCTAACCCAATTGGTTCTGACTCAACAATTTGGTGTCTAAGGTAAGTTTGGCATAGACGACCGACTGGTTTTTAATTGGAAGCTACTCGACCTGAATGCGTTCTTGTACGAGTTAATGGCATATTCCTTCCACCGGTCTCACTTACCTGGCCATATCTGTTGACACAGTTCTGATCTGAGGTGGTCAATAATCCGAGCTAACCCATGCCACTAGGTTAGTCATAATTGTTATGACTAAGCCAAGTCTAGTTTAATGAGACCTGAATCAATTCTCCCTAAGAAAAGATTAAGTCTGAGGTCTTCCACCATTGTAGATGTGCGGGCCCTTCCCGGGGTTGATTGTTCTCGGCTGGATACAGTGGCTCAGTTGCACCGGGAAGATGCAACCATGTCTATTAGGCATTGGATGCTATGGGCTGGAGGATGAGTTGGGCTCAATATTTTGGATACGGTGAGAGACTCAATTAGGAACCCAGTCTATGCAAATGGTGGGTCTGACTTAACTAAGGAGTGGATCAATATTTCCGGATACGGTGAGATTCATGAATTAGAGACCAAGTTTGGGTGCACCATGATTAGAGAATCATTGAACAAGAGTTGTTCACTCATTGGCTAACCCATCACCAATAACTGTTAGGTGAGGTGATGAGTCAGTTGGTGAGACCGCACCACCCACTAGAAATCATTAATCGTGGAGATTTTCGCATCTCTACAGAGGGAGTGTAGGGATCCGAGAAAATAGTGGGAGCTAATTTGTTTAAAAATAAAATCCCTAAATAAATTGGTCAAGTCAAAATTACAGTATCTAACTAGAATCTTTGACTCTCTACAGGAAAATATGTCTGCGTCCAACCCATTGGCACGTATCCTGGACACACATAGACTGACTGGACCCAATTATAAAGATTGGCTCAGGAACTACAAAATTATTTTGGGTTCGAGAAGTTAACCCATGTTTTGGACCAGGACCCTCCCACCTTACCAGCCCGTCCATCTGTTGAACAGAGAGCGTCTCTGGAAAAATGGATTGACGAAGATAATAAGGCCAGATATTACATGTTGGGCTCGATGTCTGATGAGCTCCAGCGCCAACATGAAGGATATCGGGACTGCTCGCCAAATGTTGGCTCACCTGCAGGAGATGTTTGGTGAACAGAGTCGCGCAGCCAAATATCAAGTCACGAAAATGACTTTTTAAGGCTAAGATGCGTGATGGGCAGTCAGTCCAAGATCACTGTCTGACAATGATCAAGGACATGGAAGAGCTTGAGAAGCTCGGTGTGAAGTTGGACTTGGATCCTGCAGAATGATATTATTCTGCAATCCTTGACTGATGCATATGGGCAATTCATCATGAATTACCACATGCATAAACTTCAAAATTCCTTGGCCGAGTTAATGAATATGCTGGTTACCGCTGAGCTTTCTATGAAAGGTTCTAAAGGCTCAGTTCTTGCTATGGAACGGACTTCTTCCAAAAGAAAGTCTTATGGAAAGAAAAAGAAGTCTGTGAAAAAGCAAAAGGTGGAAGGATCAAAGAAGAAGAAGGCAGAGCCGAAGAAGAAAGGCCGATGGCAAAGGAAAGTGTTTTTCCATTGCAACAGCGACGGCCATTGGAAGCGGAACTGCCCTACTTACCTGGCCACCCTGAAGAACAAGAAGGAAGGTCCTTCTGGAGGTATGCTCGTTATTGAGTCTAACCTTACGGTTTCTTCTGCATCCAGTTGGGTGCTTGACTCTGGTTCTAGTGCTCATCTGTGCACTTCTATGCAGGGTCTTGAGGATAGCAGGAGGCTGAGGGATGGAGACATGATCCTACGCATTGTCGAAAATGGAGCAAGAGTTGCTGCAGTAGCCGTGGGAACATACCCTCTTCCCTCTTCGATTACCATCTGGTTTAGACTTAGTTTTGAAAGACTGTTATTATGTGCCTGCAGCTAGCAGGAATTTGATTTCTGTTTCATGCTTAGCACAAGAAGGCTTATGTGATCACCTTCTTTAAGGACCATTGTAACATTCTTTATGAAAGAAATAAAATTGCAAATGGTTTCCTTATTAATGGTCTTTATCAGCTACATATTGATGTACCTATTTTTAACTATCGAGCAAAACGTGAATGCCAAACGACCTAGGGATAGTCCAAATGATAGATATCTATGGCACCTGAGATTAGGTCATATAGCAGAAGATAGGATCAACAAATTGGAGAAAAATGGGCTATTGAGTCCATTGACTTCTTGAGTCATATCCAACTTGTGAATCTTGTCTTCAAGGCAAAATGACTAAACTCCCTTTTGTTGGACATGGGGAGAGGGCCACAGATCTCCTTGCCCTAGTACATACTGATGTGTGCGGCCCATTTGATGTGCCGGCTAGAGGCAATTTTGTCTACTTCATTACCTTTACCGATGATCTGTCTAGGTATGGGTATGTGTATCTTATGAGACACAAGTCTGAAGCTTTTGAAAAGTTCAAAGAATTCAGACATGAAGTAGAAAAACAAACTAGAAAAACCCATTAAGGTTCTTCGATCAGATCGAGGAGGTGAATACCTTAGCAGGGAATTCCTAGACTATCTCAAGGATAATGGCATAGTCTCTCAATGGACTCCACCAGGAACACCTCAACTCAACGGGGTTTCAGAATGGAGAAATCGGACTCTATTAGGATATGGTTCGATCCATGATGAGCTTCACAGACCTCCCTGATTTTCTTTGGGGACACTCATTGTTAACTTCAATCTATCTACTGAATAGGGTTCCCTCTAAAACCGTTCCTACCACACCGTATGAGATATGGCACGGTAAGAAACCAAGTCTGAGTCATCTCAGAATTTGGGGTTGTCCGGCTCATGTCAAAAGACAACAAGCGGACAAGTTAGAGTTTAGGTCCTTCAGAGCTCGATTCATAGGATATCCTAAAGAGTCATTAGGATACTATTTCTACATTCCAGAAGACCACAATGTGATTGTGAGTCGACATGCCATCTTTCTTGAAAAATAGTTTATTCAAGATAGCGGCATTGGAAAGCAGATCAAGCTTGATGAGAAAGTCTCACAAGTAGCAAACGAGCTAAGGACCAAGTGGAACCAAATCAGGTTGAGCCAATAAGAACACTACCTCCTCCACCTCGTAGATCGGAAAAAGAGTTTCCCGTCCCCCTGAAAGATACTTAGGTATTATTTCAGAGGATGTAGAGGAAATGTTCCTCGTAGGTAATGGTGCTCATGGTGATGATCCCAAAACCTACAACGAGGCGATATCAGATATCGACTCCGAGAAATGGCTAGAGGCAATGCAGTCAGAAATTGACTCGATGCACTCAAACCAAGTCTGGACCTTGGTAGATCCACCAGAAGGTATAGTACCTATTGGATGTAAATGGATCTTCAAGAGAAAGATTGGTGCAGATGGGAATGTGGAGACATTCAAGGCTAGATTAGGTGGCAAAAGGTTATAGTCAACGCGAAGGCATTGACTATCAGGATACCTTTTCCCAGTAGCTATGCTAAAATCCATCCGCACATTGCTTGCTGTTGCAGCCTATTTCGATTATGAAATATGGCAAATGGACGTGAAAACGGCATTCTTAAATGGATATCTTGAGGAAGATATCTATATGGAACAGCCGCTAGGTTTCACATCCAGTGATACTGATCACAAGGTTTGCAAGCTGCAAAGGTCCATATATGGACTTAAGCAAGCATCTCGGAGCTGGAACACTCGTTTCAATGATGTGATCAAAATATTTGGTTTCATCAAAAATGAAGAGGAACCATGTGTTTTCAAAAAGGGTCAGTGGGAGCGCTGTTGTCTTCCTCGTATTGTACGTGGATGACATCCTCCTTATTGGGAATGATATTCCCATGTTGACATCAGTCAAAATGTGGTTGTCCAAGGAATTCTCCATGAAAGACCTAGGTGAAGCATCCTTTATTCTAGGAATTAAGGTCTATAGAGATAGACCGAATAGGATGCTAGGACTTTCACAGAAGATGTACATAGAGGAAAGTACTAAAGAGGTTTAGTATGGAAAACTCTAAGAGGGGATTAATACCCTTCAGACATGGTATTCATCTTTCCAAGAAGATGTGCCCCAGCACACCTGAGGAAATAGAACGCATGAGCAAGATCCCTTATGCTTCTGCAATAGGGAGCCTCATGTATGCCATGCTATGTACACGACCTGATATAGCCCATGCTGTGAGTGTCACAAGCAGATATCAGTCAAATCCAGGTGAAGAACACTGGACTTCTGTGAAATGTATCCTTAAGTACTTGAGAAGAACTAAGGATATGATGTTGGTCTTTGGTAATGGAGAACTCCAAGTCCAGGGATACACAGACTCGGATTTCATGTCCGATATAGATGATCGAAAGTCGACATCTGGGAGTCTGTTTGTGTGCAATGGTGGAGCTGTCAGCTGAAAGAGTTTCAAGCAAACAGTGATAGCAGATTCCACCATGGAAGCAGAATATATCGCTGCATCAGAAGCTGCAAAGGAAGGCATTCTGGTACAAGAAGTTTGCTGCATAAAGATCGGAGTGAATGCCATCAGATGCCATTCCTCTATACTGCGATAACAATGGTGCCATAGCCCTTGCTAAGGAGCCGAGGTCTCATCCAGAAATCCAAGCACATTGAGCGGCGATACCACCTCATCCGCGATTACCTCGAGAAGGGTTACGTCGAGGTCAAGAGAGTCGACTCCGCAGATAATGTGGCAGACCCACTTACAAAGCCGTTGGGCCAGCAGAAGTTCGAAGCCCACCTTGAGAAGATGGGACTTAGACTTGTAGCCAATTGGCTTTAGGACAAGTGGGAGATTGTTAGATATATGTGCCCTAGAAGCCAGAATTGGCTGACACTTGTAATACACTTCTAGGGGCAAAATTATAATTTTGACTAATATCAATAAAATGGGTTATTTTCTATCACATATGTGTATTTAGTGTCTGTGATACATCCTTTGAGTTAATGGTAATGATAATTCATATTTTCAAGAGTTGAAAATTTAAGACATGAATAATCATTATTAACTCATAAAATGCTCCTGACCATAGGATCATCACGAGGATGGTGATTGATCCGGAAGGTTGGTGTACAATCGCTTCTCTTTAGTAGATGAGTCTTGAGTCTACGGTGTGGAGACACTGGAGCGAGAGTATAGATACTCGTTAGAGAACGAGGGCACTGAGCGTGACCACCTCGAGTAGTCATTAGGGAGTCTACCTTCTCGTCAATGACTGACTCGATGCTGCAGTAGTGTGTCTGGTTCTTTGACCTGAGATGCATCGGCAGTTCACCTTGAGGGTGTTATAGTTTGACTACACCATTACTCGATCTCCTAGCCATATGGAATCCCTGAGGTGTATGTTGGCTATAGCATGTTCATTGTAGGAACTGGATTGCATCAAGATGGAATCTATCTACCTCGGTGGATGAGGAGCAGCCCTATGATGATCATGAGAATCAAGTCCAGAAGCCCATGGCCATGGCAGAGTGAAATAATAGAAAGAGTTTCTATTTAGATTTTCACATTGGACTTGAATCGAATGATTACATCATATGATAGAGACTAGGGTTTGACGAGTTCACCTTAACCCTAATCTGATCAGGGGCCTCAAGATAGAAGAACTTAATCACATAAGGTAGCTGCACCAAGAGGTTCGCATTTTCAGCTTTGATGGGTTGCCACCATATACTGCTAGGTGTCACTGGTAGGATTTTGGGAGCAATTAGAATGATTTAGATGATCGATCATTCTAGCTGTCTGAATCAGAAGAGTTTTGATCCATCGAAAGGAGTTTCGATGATGTCGATGATAGAGATCATGACATATCCCATTACCATATAGAACTGAACCTAACTAGGGTCACACAAACAAGGGTTTGGAATCTGGATGATCATCAATTGAACTAACCTAGTTCAATTGATTTGAATTAGATTCAATTAGGTTCAAGGAAATCATGCTAGCACTCGATTGAACCTAACATTCTCCTTTTATTATCATTAAATAAGTTATCTCGACTGAGCCAAATGAGTTTGTGCTCACTCAGATACCTTTACTTGATCTGACTGAAGCTTGTCAAGGTCAGAAAAGGGTTGTCTTAATTTATGAGATAAATTTGAGACAACACCTGCCATTTTCCATCACCTACTAATTCTTGTCCTTTGACTTTGGTCAAACATTGACCTTTGATCCTTGGACATTTGCCCGTGTGTCATGCACTTATTGGAGAGCAGATAGGGACTTATCCTCTTACTAGAAATTGGAAAGGAGGGGGTGCATGCCTAGGGAGGCGTGTGCCCATGGATAGGGATGCTTGGAGTCCCATACGGATGGAACTCCAGGTTGCTTCTTGGATTCTACTTAGGTGACCCCTAGTCATAGACTTTGACCAGTCTTAGGCACCATCAAAGGATGAATTAGTGGGGCTCTCATCTAATTGGATCAGGTGATGTTATTTCGCTAATCAGATTTAGATCTGATTACACAAAGCAACATGATTGGCCGGGATGATGTGGCACTGCATGGCACAGTAGGGTTTATATAAACCCTATCTGTGCCACACTTTGATAGAGTTTCTCTTAGCCCATGCTCGAAGGCTGTCCCTCTTCCTCCTCCATGCTATCTTCTAATCCTCTCTCTCCTCTCCACGCCCAAGAAAAGTTGGGCTACAGTTTGGTGCGATCCAGGCAAGAAAGAGCTGACGAGAAAGGAAGAAGGCAGCACTGCTACAGAGACAACTGCTGATCTTCAGAAGGAGTTTTGAAGATCCTCCAAATCAGATCCAAATCTAATTTTTGGAGAGGTGATAAAGAAGGAGAAGATCTTCATATCCAACCTGAGTGGATTTCGGTAGAGGCCAGGCGCTTGCGTGGCTAGATCCAGAATCTCAGGCAATCAGCAGGATCATCAAAGGGTAATCAGATTACCCAACATCAAGGTATAAATTAAATTAGATTTAATTTATTTTTATTTTTATTCATTAGATCTATAAAACTAGATCTAAAATATCTTAGATCTAATCTGAATGCATGAGAGAAATTTTTGAAATATCTCTCTTGATCTGATCAGATCTGAACGAATCTGATCCGAGAAATTAGGAATTCCCCTTCACATATCTCTATGCACGAGGGAATGGCTCTAACAATTGGTACATGAGAGAATCACTTGCATGATATTTTTTGGATGCATGAATGGTTATCTAAAACAACTGATATGCACATCCCAAGATTCCATAGCAATGGGTACTAGTCCTTGCCTATAAAAGTAACTCTAGGCGGACTCCCTAGGTAAGTGTTAGGTTGAGAATTTTATGTCTCACACTCTATCCTATGTGCTCTCGGGTTCTCATTACTCTGCCACTCTCATAGCATCTCCATTATTTTCTTGAAAGTTATCTGACTTAGTCATCAAAGGATCTCCAATCGGACACTCTCCGACCAGTATCCAACCACAACCTCCTTCTATCCATCAATATTCAAGTGTAATCGACGTAGTGACGATCATATTCAAGTCATAATGATCATTATCCACCAGCTAGGGAAGTGCATTGAGATCTCTAACCAACTTCTTTAGTCCACATGGCACCTCATCAGGCCCTCTAACGTACCAACTAACTCAATAGCCTAGTCAAACAAACTCCCAATGGCAACATATAGGATTAAGCAATTGATTCACCAAATAAGACAAATTTATTCCTCATTTTGATTGCACAAGTCAAAAATGATATTGATAGCTTATGCCCTCTAGATATTTAATTGCTTTATCATTAAAATGCTCACATGCATTCCCCTTAAAGCATTATAGATTAGGAAAAGGTAGCAAAATGATCATAAATCAATGATTCTAAATCACCATTCATGGCAAAATAACTAAGTGGGACAATGTTGAAATGAGAGCAAAACCCTGCATTACCCTTACCACCCTCTATGAAAGCTCAGATTTGGGGCACCTGCCCTCACTGCCATTTCCTAAGCTTCACCAATGATCTCTTTTTCCTCAAATTCAAGCTCCAATGGAGGGGGGTAAGGGTGATGTAGGGTTTCAATGAAGAGGAAGTGGCATCTCCACTCTCTCTTTCTCTCTTGTGAGCTTAAAAGTGGCACTCTCTAATCTTGGAAACATGAGAAGATAGGTCATGAAAAGACTGGAGCAGGAGGAAGAGAAATCAGCCTGTATAGCAAAGTTCAAAAACTTAGCTGGCTCATCTTAAGACTGGATCGGCTAAGTTGGAAACTAGATCAGCTTAGTTCAGGATTGGATAAGCTATGTTTCAGAGGAAAACTCAGATCAAAAGTAGTATTTTCAGGCTGTTGGCATGGTACATAATTGGATCGGCTTAGTTTGAAACTAAGTCGATCCTGTCGTAGGTTAGCTGACTCAGTCTTAAACTGAGCCAGCTTAGTTTTTGCGGGTCTATTTTGTATACATGGATTGCTTTGGATTTGGAGAATTTTTTAATGAGCTTGGGGTTGACCCTTTTGTAAAGTATATATATTAAAAATAGGTCAAGATTGTATATGATGCTAAATTCATTGAAATAAAGCTCTTTTCTCCTAAAAATCTCTACTACTCTTCTTCTCTAATCCTTGAATCCATTGTTCGTGCTTTCGCTATAATCTCTAAGGAGTTCTTTCTTATTGCATGGCTGATCACCAGCGGCCATGTCCCGTGTGTGAAATTTATTTTCACAATAATTGGTATCAGAGTGGTGTTGCATGGAAGGAAAGAAGACACCTAGGGTTTCTATATTCAGAATTTGTTGCACTACGTTTTATCCTAAAAACTTCTTGTTTGCTTCATAGTTATCTTTAAATTTAGGTGGAGATTTGTTACATGGAGGAACGATGATACAAAAGGTTGAAAAGAGGATCTAGGGCATTTAGATCTGTTTTAAAGGATAGTTTTGTTGGTGTATGATCGTGAAAGAATGTTAGGATTTTATTCTTGACTTATTTGAGGTCATGAAATCAAGTGGACTCAAGATAGATTTTGAGAAGTTCGATGCTAAGAAAAACTTTACCTTGTAGCAGCAAAGGATAACGGACTTGTTGGTTCAGTAGAGGATCTACAAGATCTTGATAAGAGAAAGGCCATAAAAGATCAGTGCTGAGGATTAGAAAGAGTTGGAGAAAATTGCTTTTAGCACCATCAGAATATGTTTGGCCGATCAGGTGCTACCCGAGGTTTGCACAGAGACCATGGCAAAGGGGCTCTGGATGAGACTAGTGAACATATACATGGGAAAGAAAATGACAAATAAGCTAGGTCGAAGAAATAGCTATATAGTCTGAGGATACCGAAGGTGGAGATCTTGTTGCACATAACCAAAGGTTTAATCGGGTGTGTTCTGAGGTGATGAGTTTGGATGTGAAGATCGACGAGGAAGATCGGGCATTGCTGCTATTTTATTCTGTCTCAGGCTCATATGATGGTCTTATAATGATTTTAGTTTATAGGAAGGAGATCCTAAACTATGAAGAAGTTATTGGTGTGCTCAGATCGAATAAGCAAAGAGAAAAGATCTGCAAAGGAGATCTCAAGTCTGAGATCTTGGCTATGAATAAAAGATAGGAAAGATCAAAGAAGAAGACAAGAGGAAAATCCAAAGGCATGTCAAAATCTCAAGATCAGAGGAAGACATTGAAATATTATAAATATCATCAGTCTGGACACCTGAGGAGAGATTGTCCCCTTTTGAGGTCAAAAAAAGGGAAGGCCAGTAAGAGTGATGATACAGCTTCGATGAGCAGTGGAGAAGACCTACTTATTATATCAGATGGGTCCACAAAGTACGATACTATATAGATATTGGATTCAGCATGCTTTCATCACTGTACTTCTCATTGAGAGTGATTTCTCATCTACTAGAAGACCAATGGAGCAAGTATTAGTCTTGGAGATGATCACTCGTGCAGAGTAGCTGGAGTTGGCTCAATCAAGATGAGGATATACGACGAGATCATTCGTACATTATCAAATATCAGGCATGTATCAAAATTGAAAAAGAATTTAATTTCTTTGGGCTACTTGAAGGAGTAGAGTTATGCTTTTAGTAGCCAAGCTGGGAGTGGATGTCTGAAAATTTTCAAGAAAGCTTTAGTAGTGATGAGAGGTAGAAGACTGAGCAACAATCTTTATAGAATGGAAGGCTCAGTGGTAAATGATAGTGCAGAGGTGTTAGTAGCGACATAGGAGGAGCAACTCTTATATCAACTATGGTACTATCCAATGGATTATATGGGTGATCGAGGGTTCACTGAACTTAGTAGAAGAGAGATGATCCCAGCCCTAAAGAAGGAGGGCACAAACTTATGTGAGCCATGAATTTTTGGTAAATAGCATATGGTGAAGTTTGCTAAAAGCACCAAGCGCAGTGAAGGAGTGTTGGATTTAGTGCACTCAGATGTGTGGAGACCAGCTTCTGTATCAATTAGAAGTGGGACTAGATATTTTATCACTTTCATTGATAATTTCTCAAGGAAGGTGTGGATTTATCTGATCAGAAAAAACTTAGAGTTGTTTGCTCGATTCTGAGCCTGGAGAGCTAAAGTTGAGGAGTCAGAAAGATAAGTGAAGTGTTTGAGGTCGGATAATGAAGGAGAGTATAAAATCCTGGAGTTCAGGAGATACTGTGAGAAAAATGGTATCAAACGCGATGACACAGTGAAGATGACTTTCTAATAGAATGGTGTCATGAAAAGGATGAACTGGACACCGATTGAGAAGGCATAGAGTTTAAGGCTGTAGACATCACTTCCAAAATTCTTTTAGAGTGATGCTTTAACTTTCTCTTATTTTCTTATGAATAGGTCCCCTTATCGAAAGTTGAATGGAGGCATTCTAGAAGAGGTCTGGAGTGGAAAGAAGATGGAGCTTGGCTACTTGAAGGTCTTCGGTTGCACAACCTATGGCACATGTGGAGGCAACTGAGAGGAGTAAGTTGGATCTTAAATCTCAAAAGATGACATTCATAGGATATCCATAAGGAATCAAGGGGTACCTGCTGTGGAATCCTGAAGCACAGAAGGTAGTGATCAGCAGGAACGTCATTTTTGATGAAAAGAGCATCTCAGAGAGGCCTGAAAGTATAGGAGCAAATGAAAAAATAAAGGTGAATAGTGGTGGCCAGTTAGAGAATGATGGCATGCAGGTTATATCCACTTACAAGAGTGTTCCTGTTAAGGTGGAGCTGGGCGAAAAAAATTTATCTCAAATTGAAAATCAGCATGGAAGGCCAGCAACTTAGATGGATATGTAGGTTTAGTCATAGATTTCAAGCAGAGATGTGCCTGTGGGAGTGGCTTTGCACAAGCCCCAACGTACTATTAGGAGGCCAGTCAGATATGGCATTGATGAGGTTATCTCCTATGCACTCATCACTGTTAATAGAGATCTAGAGAACTATGCAGAGGCCATGTAGAGTGAGGATCATGATTCATAGATGTAGGCCATGATGGAGGAGATGGAATCATTGAATGAAAATCAGTCATGGTAGCTGGTGGATCTTCCAGAAGATGGTCGACCTATTGGCTCAAAGTAGATGTTCACAAAAAAGAAAGTACCTTCAGAACAAGTTGGAGTCAGATTCAAGATAAAGCTGGTAGCAAAGGGATACTCATAAAGGAAAGGGATAGATTATATAGAAGTTTTCTCTTCTATGATATATCATACATCTATTCGGATTTTGCTATCACTGGTGGCACAGTACAACATGGAGTTGGAATAGATGGATGTGAAGATAGCCTTCCTTCATGGCACACTGGGGGAAAGAATCTATATGAAGTAGTCAGATGGTTTTATGAAGATTGGATAGGAAGAAAAGATGTGTTTACTGAAGAGGTCACTATATGGCCTGAAATAATCCTATCGTTAGTGGTATCACAGATTTGATAGCTTTGTTTTGAGCCTAAAATTTGTCAGATGTGAACATGATAGTTATATTTATGTCAAGAATGTATATGAGAAGGATGCCCTATACCTACTATTATATGTTGATGATATGCTCATAACCAGTAGGAGTATGAAGGCTGTAAAAGGATTGAAAAGAATATTATCAGCTGAATTTAAGATGAAAGACCTGGGTCCAGCATTGAAAATCCTTGGAATGGAGATTTACAGAGATAGGTACAAAGGAGTGCTTCATTTATCACAAGAAGGATATATCCAAAAAGTTCTGAAAAGATTTGGGATGAAGAAGGCCAAACCTGTAGAGACACCATTATCGAGCCATATATCTCTCTCCAAGTATCAAAGCCCCTAGTCAAAGGAAGAGAGAGAGTACATGGATGGAGTTCCTTATGCGAATGCTATAGGTAGTGTGATGTACACTATGATGTGCTGTAGATCAGATATAGCACATGTAGTAAGTACGATTAGTAGATACATGGCTAACCCTGAAAAGGAATACTGAAAGCATTGAAGTGGATATTATGATATCTATAGGGAACAAGGGATTATGGTTTGGTGTTTGGTGGGCAGTCGAGAGGATTTGAAGATAGAGGTTCAGATCCTCTGGAACGATTTGTAGATGTGAATTATGCAGATGATTTTGATACAAGAAGGTCTACTACTGGATACCTTTTTTGCATGTATGGTGGACCGATGTCTTGGAGATCAATCCTTCAACCAATCACGGCCTTATCTATCACAAAGGTCGAGTACATTAGCATTACTGAGGCTGCAAAGGAATCACTTTGGCTTAGGAGACTGATTGTTGAGATGCGGGTGGAGCAAAGCAAGGTTAAACTATACAGTGATAGTCAAAGTGCTTTGCTGCTTGCATAGAACCCAGTCTATCATGCACGCACAAAGCATATAGACGTGAGGTACCATAGGATCAGAGAGCTGGTGAAGGAAGGTGAAGTGGAACTAATGAAGGTCCATATAAAGAAAAATCAATCTGATGCACTTACGAAGATACTCCTTAGAGATAGTTTTCAGATGTGTGTGGCATGGATGGGTTTGCAAGAAAGAGATGAGTTCACAAGGACTTGGAATAACTAAGGTGGAGAATATAAGCTCAAAAGTGGCGCTCCTAAATCTTGAGAACATGAGAAGACATGTCATGAAAAGACTGAAACAAGCAAGAAGAGAAATCAGTCTGGATAGTAAAGTTCAGAAACTTAGCCAGCTTACCCTGAGACTGGATCGGCTAAGTTGAAAACTGGGTCAGCTATATCTTAGAGAAAAACTCAGACAAAAAGCAGTATTTTTGGATTGTTGGCATGGTACACAACTGGATTGGCTTAGTCTAAAACTGAGCCGACCTAGTCGCAAGTTAGCCGGCTTAATCTTAAACTAAGCCAGCTCAATTTTCATGGGTATGTTTTGTGTACGTGAGTTATTTTAGATTTAAAAAGTTTTTCTATGAGCTTGGAGCTTGACCCTTTTGTAAAGTATATATACTAGAAATAGGTCAAGATTGTATATGATGCTGAATTCATTGAAATAAAGTCCTTTTCTTCCAAAAATCTCTACTACTCTTCTTCTCTATTCCTTGAATCCATTATTCATGCTTTTGCAATAATCTCTAAGGAGTTCTTCCTTATTTCTTAGCTGATTACCAGCGGTCACGCTGGTTCATGTGTGGAATTAATTTTCACAACATCTCTTTCCTTTTTACGTATAATGAGATGGCTAATATATATTATTGGTCCTATGCACCATGGTATATCAAGTGTAGGATATAACTTCTCAAAAGATTAGCTTGATTTATAATGAGATAATTTCTCATTCAGAGACAAATTGTCTTCCAAAAGTTTTTTCCGTCAACCCCAAGTCTTCTTCCTCTCTCCCATCTTCCTATCTCTCCAATTTCCCCATCCATTGAGTTGTAGCTGGTTCCCAGACTGAACTTGAGGTTAACTGCTTTGAGGTAAACTTATTGGGAAATGTGTTCCAAATTCAATCATCTAGCTTGTAGATGATTGAGATCATTTTTGTAAATGTATATAAATCATTCATTAATAAAAGTTATTTAGCATATTTCATCATAAGGTTATACTTCTTCTTAATCAAAGTTTATTGTTATGATGAAAGTCTTTAGAACTACTTCTGATATGATAAAGAAGAATTTATCATATAGTTTTTGAATTTGTTCATGACCAAATGATACATTATTAATAAGAATGATAATTGTATCAAGTATAGGTTGTTGTGTGCCATATGGATTGGTTGTTCTCTTAACTGAGTATGTTGATACTGGTATAGCACATCGGTGGGATATGATCTATAGTACTGAATGTGATCATTTCGTCGCACTTTGCTGTTAAGAGTATTATCTGAGGGGATATGGGTATAAGTGTTCCTCTGACCTGAGATCACCATGGTGACTTGCAAGCAATTCATTATACTTTGGTACCAAACTAAAGAAAAAATCCTGATTTTTTGGATCAGGTTCATTCAGATTTGATCGGATCAAGGGAGATATTTCAAAAATTTCTCTCATATATCCAGATCAGATCTGAGATATTTCAGATCTAATTTTATATATCTAAAAAATAAAAATAAAAATAAATTAATTCTAATTTAATTTATACCTTGATGTTGGATAATCAGATTACCCTTAATGATCCTGTTGATTGCCTGAGGTTCTAGATCTAGCCATGCAAGCGCCTGGCCTCTATTGATGTCCACTCAGGCTGGATTTGAATATCTTCTCCTTCTTTATCATCTCTCCAAAAAATAGATCTAGATCTGATTTGGAGGATCTTCAAAACTTCTTTTTGAAGATCTTCTGTCATCTTTACAGCAATGTTGTTTTCTTCCTTTCTCATCAGCTTTTTCTTGCTTGGATTGCACCAAACTGGAGCCCAACTTGCCTTGGACATGGAGAGGAGAGAGAGGACCAGAGGATGACATGGAGGAGGGAGAGGGGCAGCCTTGGGGAGTGGCTAAGGAAAAACTCTATGAAAGTTGGGCGCAGATAGGGTTTATATAGACCCTGTTGCGCCATGCAGTGCCACATCATCCCAACCAATCACATTGCTTCGTACAATCAAATCTAAATCTGATTGATGGGATGATATCACCTAATCTAATTAAATAAGAGCCCCTCTAATTCATCCTTAGATGGTGCCTAAGATTGGTCAAAGTCTATAGTTATGGGCCACCTAAGTAGAAACCAAGATGCAACCTGGAGTCCCATCCATATGGGACTCCAGGCATCCCTATCCATGAGCGCACGCCTCCCTAGGTGTGTGCCCCCTCCTTTTCAAATTCTAGTAAGGGTACAAGCCTCTATCTGCTCTCCAATAGGTGCATAACATATGGGCAGATGTCTAAGTATCAAAGGTCAACGTTTGACTAAAGTCAAAGGACAAGAATTAGTAGGTGATGAAAAATGGTAGGTGTCGTCTAAAATTTATCTTATAAATTAAGACAATCTTTTTTTGACCTGAACAAGCTCTAGTCAGACCAAGTAAAGGTACCTAAGTGAGCACAAACTCATTTGGCTCAGTCGAGATAACTTTTAATGATAATAAAAGGAGAACGTTAGGTTCAATCATGTGCTAGAATGATTTTCTTGAACCTAATTGAATCTAATTGAAATCAATTGAACTGGGTTAGTCCAATTGATGATATCTAGATCCAAACCCTTGTTTGTCTGACCTAGTTAGGTTCAGTTCTGTATAGTAATAGGATATGTCATGATCTCCATCATCGACATCATCGAAACTTCTTTCGATGGATCAGAACTCTTCTAATTCAGACAACTAGAATGATCGATCATCTAAATCATCCTAATTGCTCCCAAAATCCACCAGTGACACCTAGCAGTATATGGTGACAACCCATCAAAACTAAAAATGAACCTCTTGGTGCAGCTACTTGTGTGATTAAGTTCTTCGATCTTGAGCCCCGATCAGATTAGGGTTAAGGTGAACTCGTCAAACCCTAATTTTTATCATATGATTTAATCATTCAATTCAAGTCCGATGTGAAAACCTTAATAGAAACTCTTTCTATTATTTCACTCTTCCATAGCTATGGGCTTATGGACTTGATTCTCATGATCATCATAGGGCTGCTCCTCAATCATCGAGGTAGATAGATTTTCTCTTGGTGCGATCCAATTCCTATAATGAACATGCTATAGCCAACATACACCTCTGGATTCCGAATAGCTAGGAGATTGAGTCATGGTGTAGTCAAGCTATAACACCCTCAAGGTGAACTATCGATACACCTCAGATCAAAGAATTAGATACACCACTGCAGCTTCGAGTTAGTCATCAATGAGAAGATAGACTTCCTTATGACTGCTCGAGGTGGTCCCGCTCAGTGCCCTTGTTCTCTAACGAGTACCTATACTTTTACTCTGGTATCTCTATACCATAGACTCAAGACTTATCTACTATGAAGAAGTGATTTTACACCAATCTTTCAGATCAATCACCATCCTCATGATGATCCTACGGTCAGGAGCATTTTATGAGTTAATAATAAAATTTTTTGTCTTAAATTTTCAACTCTTGAAAATAAGAATTATCATTACCATTAACTCAAGGAATGTATTATAGACACTAAATATACATTTATGATAGAAAATAATCTATTTTATTATTTATAGTCAAAACTATAATTTTGCTCCTAGAAGTGTATTACAAGTGTCAGCCAATTCTAGCTTCTAGGGCACACATATCTAAGAAACTTCCACTTGACCTAAAGTCAATTGGCTGCAAATCTAAGTCCCATCTTTTCAAGGTGGGCTTTGATCTTCTATTGGTCCAACGACTTTATAAGTGGGTTTGTCGCATTATCTGCAGAGTCGACTCTCTTGACCTCGACGTATCCCTTCTCGAGATAATTACGGATGAGGTGGTATCGCCGCTTGATGTGCTTGAATTTTTGGTAAGACCTCGGCTCCTTAGCAAGAGCTATGGCACCATTGTTATCGCAGTATAGAGAAATGGCATCTGATGGCATTACTCCGATCTCTACGGCAAACTTCTTATACCAGAATGCCTCCTTTGTAGCTTCTAACGCAGCAATGTATTCTGCTTCCATGGTGGAATCTACTATTACTGTCTACTTGAAACTTTTTCAACTGACAGCTCCACCATTGCATACAAATAGACTCTCAGATGTCGATTTTTGATCATCTACATCGGACATAAAATCCGAGTCTGTATATCCCTGAACTTGGAGTTCTTCATTACCAAAGACCAACAACATATCCTTAGTTCTTCTTAAGTACTTAAAAATATATTTCATAGAAGTCCAGTGTTCTTCACTTAGATTCAACTGATATCTGCTCGTGACACTCACAGCATGGGCTATATCAGGTCGTGTACATAACATGGCATATATGAGGCTTCCTATTACTGAAGCATAAGGGATCTTGCTCATGCGTTCTATTTTCTTAGGTATGCTAGGGCACATCTTCTTTAAAAGATGAATGCCATGTCTAAAGGGTACCAAACTCCTCTTAGAGTTTTCTATGCTAAACCTCTCTAGCACTTCCTCTATGTACATCTTCTGTGAAAGTCCTAGTATCCTATTCGGTCTATCTCTATAGACTTTAATTTCTAGAATAAAGGATGCTTCTCCTAGGTCTTTCATGGAGAATTCTTTAGATAACCATATTTTAACTATGGTCAACATGAGAATATCATTCCCAATAAGGAGGATGTCATCCATGTACAATATGAGTAAGATAACAGTGCTTCCACTGACCTTTTTAAAGAAATATTACTCTTCTTCATTCTTGATGAAACCAAGCAATTTGATCACATCACTAAAATGAGTATTCCAACTTCGAGATGCTTGCTTAAGTCCATATATAGACCTTTGTAGCTTACATACGTTGTGATCATCATCACTGGATGTGAAACTTAGCAGTTGTTCCATATAGATATCTTCCTCAAGATATCCATTTATGAATGCCATTTTCACATCCATTTTTCATATTTCATAATTGAAATAGGCTGCAACAGCAAGCAGTGTGCGAATGGATTTTAGCATAGCTACTGGCGAAAAAGTATCCTGATAGTCAATGCCTTCTCATTGACTATAACTTTTTGCCACTAATCTAATTTTGAATGTCTCCACATTTCCATCTGCACCAATCTTTTTCTTGAAGATCCATTTATACCCAATAGGTACTATACCTTCTGATGGATCTACCAAGGTCTAGACTTGGTTTGAGTGCATCGAGTCAATTTCTGACTTCATTGCCTCTAACTATTTCTCAGAGTCGATATTCAATATCACCTCGTTATAAGTTTTAGGATCATCACCATGAATCCCATTACCTATAAGGAACATTTCCTCTACTTCCTCTAAAATAGTACCTAAGTACCTCACAAGGGGATGGAAAACTCTTTTCGATCTACGAGGTAGAGGAGGTAGTGATTGGATTGGCTTAACCTGATTTAGTTCCATTTGGTCCTTAGCTCGTCGCTCTTGTGAGACTTTCTCATCGAGCTTGATTTGCTTTTCAATGCCGTTATCTTGAATAAACTATTTTTCAAGAAAGATGGTATGTCAACTCATAATCACATTATGATCTTCTGGAATATAGAAATAATATCCTAATGACTCTTTAGGATATCCTATAAATCAAGCTCTAAAGGACCTAAAGTCTAACTTGTCCGCTTGTTATTTTTTGACATGAGCCGAACAATCCTAAATTCTTGATTTCTTATCATGCCATATCTCATACGGTGTGGTTGTTAGATATATGTACCCTGGAAGCTAGAATTGGCTGACACTTGTAATACACTTCTAGGAGCAAAATTATAATTTTGACTATAATGAATAAAATGGGTTATTTTCTATCACATATGTGTATTTAGTATCTGTGATACATTCTTTGAGTTAATGGTAATGATAATTCATATTTTCAAGAGTTAAAAATTTAAGACATGAATAATCATTATTAACTCATAAAATGCTCCTGACTATAGGACCATTACGAGGATGGTGATTAATTCGGAAGGTTGGTGTACAATCACTTCTCTTTAGTAGATGAGTCTAGAGTTTATGGTGTGGAGACACCGGAGCGAGAGTACAGGTACTCATTAGAGAATGAGGGCACTGAGCATGATCACCTCGAGTAGTCATTAGGGAGTCTACCTTCTCATCAATGACTGACTCGATGCTGCAGTAGTGTGTCTGGTTCTTTGATCTGAGGTGCATTGGTAGTTCACCTTGAGGGTGTTATAGTTTGACTACACCATTACTTAGTCTCGTAGCCATTCGGAACCCTAAGGTGTATGTTGGCTATAGCATGTTCATTATAGGAACTGGATTGCATCAAGATGGAATCTATCTACCTCGGTGGTAGAGGAGCAGCCCTATGATGATCATGAGAATCAAGTCCAGAAGTCCATGGCCATGGCAGAGTGAAATAATAGAAAGAGTTTCTATTTAGATTTTCACATCGGACTCGAATCGAATGATTACATCACATGATAGAGACTAGGGTTTGACAAGTTTACCTTAACCCTAATCTGATCGGGGCTTAAGATAGAAGAACTTAATCACACAGGTAGCTGCACCAAGAGGTTCGCATTCAGCTCTGATGGGTTGCCACCATATACTGCTAGGTGTCACTGATGGATTTTGGGAGCAATTAGAATGATTTAGATGATCGATCATTCTAGCTGTTCGAATCAGAAGAGTTCTGATCCATCGAAAGGAGTTTCGATGATGTCGATGATAGAGATCATGACATATCCCATTACCATACAGAACTGAACCTAACTGGGTCACACAAACAAGGGTTTGAATCTGGTGATCATCAATTGAACTGATCTAGTTCAATTGATCTGAATGAGATTCAATTAGGTTCAAGGAAATCGTGCTAGCACTCGATTGAACCTAACGTTCTTCTTTTACTATCATAAATAAGTTGTCCTGACTGAGCCAAAGGAGTTTGTGCTCAATCAGAGGCCTTCATATGGTCTGACTGGAGGTTGTCCAAGTCAGAATAGGTTGTCTTATTTGTAAGACATTACCTGCCATTTTTGGTCACCTGCCATTTCTTGTTCTTTGACTTTGGTCAAAAGTCTACCTTTGACTGGTCAAACGTTGACCATTGACCCTTTGACTTTTGACCACATGTCATGCACCTATTGGAGAGCTGGTGGGGGCTTGTCCCCCTGCCAGAACCTGGCAAGGAGAAGGGCGCACGCCAAGGGTGGCGTGAGCCCAAGTAGGAGGCGCCTAGGAGTCCTTGTTGGACAAGGACTCCACCTCCCTTTTGGATTCCAATCAGAGTTCTACTAAGAATCCAGTTTGACTGGTCTTAGGCATCCTCTAAGGAGGAATCCAGGGGTCTCTTTTTCAAACCAATCAGATTTAGATCTGATTTCACAAAGGGTTGTGATTGGTTGAGAGGAAGAGGAGTTGGATCACAAGCTTAGTCTATAAATAAGACCCTGCGCCCAACCCTAATCCTAAGTGCTATTGAAAGAAGATTTCCCACGCCCCAAGGCTGCCTCTCCCCTCCTTCTCCATGCCATAGTCTCTTCTCCCCTTGCTCTCCACGTCCAAAAGTGTTTTGGACTTAGTTTGTTTGGTGCGATTCAGATCAAGGAAAGGCGATCAAAAGCAAGAAGGCTGCGCTGCTGCAAAAGGACGACTGCAGATCTTCAAAAGAGTTTTGAAGATCCTCCAGATCAGATCCAGATCTGATTTTTGGAGGTGTGATAGAGAAGAAGAGGATCTCCAGATCCAACCCGAGTGGATACCGGTAGAGGCCAGGCGCTTGCGTGGCTAAGATCCAGAACCTTCCGCTGCAATCAGGATCATCTACAGGGTAATAGGATTACCCAAATCAGGTAAATTAAATTTGATTTAATTTATCTTATTTTTATTTTATTTATTAAAATAATAAGAATCAGATCTGAAAACATATCAAGATCTGATTAAGATCAAGAGAAAATTTTTGAAATATATCTCTTGATCTAATCAGATCTGAACGAACCTGGACCGGGAAATCAGGATTTCCCTTCAACTGGTATCAGAGCCATGGTTCTAAAATTGTTTAGATCTGATTTTAATTTTATTTTAATTAAAAATAAATGATTTCAGATGTCACATGAGATGTGATCAGATCTGAAATCAGAAAAATTAAAATTAAATGATTTGGATCTAAGAACATGAAGATATGCATGACTAGTTCTAGAATAGAATAGTTCTATAGAATAGTTTTGCATGTCTTTGATTTAATCTGATTAAATCATATTTTAGATCTTCTTATTTACTATTTTCTGATATTATAAGTGTTATAATAACATCTGATAAACAGCAAATAAAAATTATTTAATTTTAAATATCATATGAGATATGATAGATGCATGACTAGACTAGTTGTAGAATAGTTCTACATAATTGTCTAGATTAGAATTTATTTTGATTAGATCAATTTAAATCTAATTTTTTAGATTATTATGTGATAATTTAGATCTGAAAACATGCATGATTATGATACATGAGATGTATGCAAAATATGCCTTGATTAGATCTAAATTTGTATATGAGATATATGATATAGATCTATAACTGTTTTGTAGTATTTACATGTTCCTGATTAAGGCGTTCCTCTTGGCCGTCCGGTCATAAGAACGAAGAAGGGTTTAAAGGCCCTCTCTTCCCATTCGATGGGGTGTTCTTATGACGTGTAGGGGTGCTGCGTGTTCGTCCTTAATCAGAAACCCAAAACTTACTTTCTGCAAAACCCTAGATCCTGAAACCCTAGGATTTATTGTGCATATTTTGTTTATGAACCCAACTTAATTAAGAATTAAGTTTATGGAATATTAATTAGGTCTAAAATTGAGAATTTCAGATCTAAGACATATTCATAATACTGGGTTCGGGCTTGGGTAGCTCAATTAGGTCTAAGCGGTTGATCAAACCGAATCAAGAGTTGGTTAGATGGGATCAACAATGCTTAAATTGACCAGCCTAATAGGATTAAGTCTGGGTCAAGATCGAGTCACGATCAAGCAAGACCTAATTAGGCTCAGAGGTTAGAGTCTGGATTGTAGGCTAACCCAATTGGTTCTGACTCAACAATTTGGTGTCTAAGGTAAGTTTGGCACAGACGACCGACTGGTTTTTAATTGGAAGCTACTCGACCTGAATGCGTTCTTGTGCGAGTTAACGGCATATTCCTTCCACCGGTCTCACTTACCTGGCCATATCTGTTGACACAGTTCTGATCTGAGGTGGTCAATAATCCGAGCTGAACCCATGCCACTAGGTTAGTCATAATTGTTATGACTAAGCCAAGTCTAGTTTAATGAGACCTGAATCAATTCTCCCTAAGAAAAGATTAAGTCCGAGGTCTTCCACCATTGTAGACGTGCGGGCCCTTCCCGGGGTTGATTGTTCTCGGCTGGATACAGTGGCTCAGTTGCACCGGGAAGACGCAACCATGTCTATTAGGCATTGGATGCTATGGGCTGGAGGATGAGTTGGGCTCAATATTTCCGGATACGGTGAGAGACCCAATTAGGAACCCAGTCTATGCAAATGGTGGGTCTGACTTAACTAAGGAGTGGATCAATATTTCGGGATACGGTGAGATTCATGAATTAGAGACCAAGTTTGGGTGCACCATGATTAGAGAATCATTGAACAAGAGTTGTTCACTCATTGGCTAACCCATCACCAATAACTGTTAGGTGAGGTGATGAGTCAGTTGGTGAGACCGCACCACCCACTAGAAATCATCAATCGCGGAGATTTTCGCATCTCTACAGAGGGAGTGTAGGGATCCGAGAAAATAGTGGGAGCTAATTTGTTTAAAAATAAAATCCCTAAACAAATTGGTCAAGTCAAAATTACAGTATCTAACTAGAATCTTTGACTCTCTACAGGAAAATGTCTGCGTCCAACCCACTGGCACGTATCCTAGACACACATAGACTGACTGGACCCAATTATAAAGATTGGCTCAGGAACTACAAAATTGTTTTGGGTTCAGAGAAGTTAACACATGTTTTGGACCAGGACCCTCCCACCTTACCAGCTCGTCCATCCACTGAACAGAGAGCGTCTCTGGAAAAATGGATTGACGAAGACAATAAGGCCAGATACTACATGTTGGGCTCGATGTCTGATGAGCTCCAGCGCCAACATGAAGATATCGGGACTGCTCGCCAAATGTTGGCTCACCTGCAGGAGATGTTTGGTGAACAGAGTCGCGCAGCCAAATATCAAGTCACGAAACGACTTTTTAAGGCTAAGATGCGTGATGGGCAGTCAGTCCAAGATCACTGTCTGACAATGATCAAGGACATGGAAGAGCTTGAGAAGCTCGGTGTGAAGTTGGACTTGGACTTGCAGAACGATATTATTCTGCAATCCTTGACTGATGCATATGGGCAATTCATCATGAATTACCACATGCATAAACTTCAAAATTCCTTGGCCGAGTTGATGAATATGCTGGTTACCGCTGAGCTTTCTATGAAAGGTTCTAAAGGCTCAGTTCTTGCTATGGAACGGACTTCTTCCAAAAGAAAGTCTTATGGAAAGAAAAAGAAGTCTGTGAAAAAGCAAAAGGTAGAAGGATCAAAGAAGAAGAAGGCAGAACCGAAGAAGAAGGTCGATGGCAAAGGAAAGTGTTTCCATTGCAACAGCGACGGCCATTGGAAGCGGAACTGCCCTACTTACCTGGCCACCCTAAAGAACAAGAAGGAAGGTCCTTCTGGAGGTATGCTCGTTATTGAGTCTAACCTTACGGTTTCTTCTGCATCCAGTTGGGTGCTTGACTCTGGTTCTAGTGCTCATCTGTGCACTTCTATGCAGGGTCTTGAGGATAGCAGGAGGCTGAGGGATGGAGACATGATCCTACGCATCGGTAATGGAGCAAGAGTTGCTGCAGTAGCCGTGGGAACATACCCTCTGCGATTACCATCTGGTTTAGACTTAGTTTTAAAAGACTGTTATTATGTGCCTGCAGCTAGCAGGAATTTGATTTCTGTTTCATGCTTAGCACAAGAAGGTTATGTGATCACCTTCTTTAAGGACCATTGTAACATTCTTTATGAAAGAAATAAAATTGCAAATGGTTTCCTTGTTAATGGTCTTTATCAGTTGCATATTGATGTACCTGTTTTTAACTATCGAGCAAAACGTGAATGCCAAACGACCTAGGGATAGTCCAAACGACAGATATCTATGGCACCTGAGATTAGGTCATATAGCAGAAGATAGGATTAACAAATTGGAGAAAAATGGGCTATTGAGTCCATTGACTTTTGAGTCATATCCAACTTGTGAATCTTGTCTTCAAGGCAAAATGACTAAACTCCCTTTTGTTGGACATGGGGAGAGGGCCACAGATCTCCTTGCCCTAGTACATACTGATGTGTGCGGCCCATTCGATGTGCCGGCTAGAGGCAATTTTGTCTACTTCATTACCTTTACCGATGATCTGTCTAGGTATGGGTATGTGTATCTTATGAGACATAAGTCTGAAGCCTTTTGAAAAGTTCAAAGAATTCAGACATGAAGTAGAAAAACAAACTGGAAAACCCATTAAGGTTCTTCGATCAGATCGAGGAGGTGAATACCTTAGCCGGGAATTCCTAGACTATCTTAAGGAAAATGGCATAGTCTCTCAATGGACTCCACCAGGAACACCTCAACTCAACGGGGTTTCAGAACGGAGAAATCGGACTCTATTGGATATGGTTCGATCCATGATGAGCTTCACAGACCTCCCAGATTTTCTTTGGGGACATTCATTATTAACTTCAATCTATTTACTGAATAGGGTTCCCTCTAAAACCGTTCCTACCACACCGTATGAGATATGGCACGGTAAGAAACCAAGTCTGAGTCATCTCAGAATTTGGGGTTGTCCGGCTTATGTCAAAAGACAACAAGCGGACAAGTTAGAGTTTAGGTCCTTTAGAGCTCGATTCATAGGATATCCTAAAGAGTCATTAGGATACTATTTCTACATTCCAGAAGACCACAATGTGATTGTGAGTCGACATGCCATATTTCTTGAAAAATAGTTTATTCAAGATAGTGGCATTGGAAAGCAGATTAAGCTTGATGAGAAAGTCTCACAAGCAGAAAGAGCTAAGGACCAAGTGGAACCAAATCAGGTTGAGCCAATAAGAACACTACCTCCTCCACCTCGTAGATCGGAAAGAGTTTCCCGTCCCCCTGAAAGATACTTAGGTATTATTTCAGAGGATGTAGAGGAAATGTTCCTCATAGGTAATGGTGCTCATGGTGATGATGATCCCAAAACCTACAACGAGGCGATATCAGATATCGACTCCGAGAAATGGCTTGAGGCAATGAAGTCAGAAATTGACTCGATGCACTCAAACCAAGTCTGGACCTTGGTAGATCCACCAGAAGGTATAGTACCTATTGGGTGTAAATGGATCTTCAAGAGAAAGATTGGTGCAGATGGGAATGTGGAGACATTCAAGGCTAGACTGGTGGCAAAAGGTTATAGTCAACGTGAAGGCATTGACTATCAGGATACCTTTTCCCCGGTAGCTATGCTAAAATCCATCCGCACATTGCTTGCTGTTGCAGCCTATTTCGATTATGAAATATGGCAAATGGACGTGAAAACGGCATTCCTAAATGGATATCTTGAGGAAGATATCTATATGGAACAGCCGCTAGGTTTCACATCCAGTGATACTGATCACAAGGTTTGCAAGCTGCAAAGGTCCATATATGGACTTAAGCAAGCATCTCGGAGCTGGAACACTCGTTTCAATGATGTGATCAAAAAGTTTGGTTTCATCAAAAATGAAGAGGAACCATGTGTTTTCAAAAGGGTCAGTGGGAGCGCTGTTGTCTTCCTCGTATTGTACGTGGATGACATCCTCCTTATTGGGAATGATATTCCCATGTTGACATCAGTCAAGATGTGGTTGTCCAAGGAATTCTCCATGAAAGACCTAGGTGAAGCATCCTTTATTCTAGGAATTAAGGTCTATAGGGATAGACCGAATAGGATGCTAGGACTTTCACAGAAGATGTACATAGAGGAAGTACTAAAGAGGTTTAGTATGGAAAACTCTAAGAGGGGATTAATACCCTTCAGACATGGTATTCATCTTTCCAAGAAGATGTGCCCCAGCACACCTGAGGAAATAGAACGCATGAGCAAGATCCCTTATGCTTCTGCAATAGGGAGCCTCATGTATGCCATGCTATGTACACGACCTGATATAGCCCATGCTGTGAGTGTCACAAGCAGATATCAGTCAAATCCAGGTGAAGAACACTGGACTTCTGTGAAATGTATCCTTAAGTACTTGAGAAGAACTAAGGATATGATGTTGGTCTTTGGTAATGGAGAACTCCAAGTTCAGGGATACACAGACTCGGACTTCATGTCCGATATAGATGATCGAAAGTCGACATCTGGCAGACTGTTTGTGCTGGAAGAAGAGTTCCAAGCAAACGGTGATACCATCTCATCCGCGATTACTTGAGAAAGGTTACGTTGAGGTCAAGAGAGTCAACTCCACAGATAATGTGGCAGACCCACTTACAAAGCCGTTGGGCCAGCAGAAGATCGAAGCCCACCTTGAGAAGATGGGACTTAGACTTGTAGCCAATTGGCTTTAGGATAAGTGGGAGATTGTTAGATATATGTGCCCTAGAAGCCAGAATTGGCTGACACTTGTAATACACTTCTAGGGGCAAAATTATAATTTTGACTATAATTAATGAAATGGGTTATTTTCTATCACACATGTGTATTTAGTGTCTGTGATACATCCTTTGAGTTAATGGTAATGATAATTCATATTTTCAAGAGTTGAAAATTTAAGACATGAATAATCATTATTAACTCATAAACAGCTCCCGACCATAGGATCATCACGAGGATGGTGATTGATCCGGAAGGTTGGTGTACGATCGCTTCTCTTTAGTAGATGAGTCTTGAGTCTACGGTGTGGAGACACCGGAGCGAGAGTACAGGTACTCGTTAGAGAACGAGGGCACTGAGCGTGACCACCTCGAGTAGTCATTAGGAAGTCTACCTTCTCGTCAATGACTGACTCGATGCTGCAGTAGTGTGTCTGGTTCTTTGACCTGAGATGCATCGGCAGTTCACCTTGAGGGTGTTATAGTTTGACTACACCATTACTCGGTCTCCTAGCCATATGGAACCCTGAGGTGTATGTTGGCTATAGCACATGTTCATTGTAGGAACTGGATTGCATCAAGATGGGATCTATCTACCTCGGTGGTAGAGGAGTAGCCCTATGATGATCATGAGAATCAAGTCCAGAAATCCATGGCCATGGTAGAGTGAAATAATAGAAAGAGTTTCTATTTAGATTTTCACATTGGACTCGAATCGAATGATTACATCATATGACAGAGACTAGGGTTTGACGAGTTCACCTTAACCCTAATCTGATCGGGGCTCAAGATAGAAGAACTTAATCACACAGGTAGCTGCACCAAGAGGTTCGCATTCAGCTCTGATGGGTTGCCACCATATACTGCTAGGTGTCACTGGTGGATTTTGGGAGCAATTAGAATGATTTAGATGATCGATCATTCTAGCTGTTCGAATCAGAAGAGTTCTGATCCATCGAAAGGAGTTTCGATGATGTCTATGATAGAGATCATGACATATCCCATTACCATACAGAACTGAACCTAACTGGGTCACACAAACAAGGGTTTGAATCTGGTGATCATCAATTGAACTGATCTAGTTCAATTGATCTGAATGAGATTCAATTAGGTTCAAGGAAATCGTGCTAGCACTCGATTGAACCTAACGTTCTTCTTTTACTATCATAAATAAGTTGTCCTGACTGAGCCAAAGGAGTTTGTGCTCAATCAGAGGCCTTCATATGGTCTGACTGGAGGTTGTCCAAGTCAGAATAGGTTGTCTTATTTGTAAGACATTACCTGCCATTTTTGGTCACCTGCCATTTCTTGTTCTTTGACTTTGGTCAAAAGTCTACCTTTGACTGGTCAAACGTTGACCATTGACCCTTTGACTTTTGACCACAATGTCATGCACCTATTGGAGAGCTGGTGGGGGCTTGTCCCCCTGCCAGAACCTGGCAAGGAGAAGGGCGCACGCCAAGGGTGGCGTGAGCCCAAGTAGGAGGCGCCTAGGAGTCCTTGTTGGACAAGGACTCCACCTCCCTTTTGGATTCCAATCAGAGTTCTACTAAGAATCCAGTTTGACTGGTCTTAGGCGCCCTCTAAGGAGGAATCCAGGGGTCTCTTTTTCAACCAATCAGATTTAGATCTGATTTCACAAAGGGTTGTGATTGGTTGAGAGGAAGAGGAGTTGGATCACGCTTAGTCTATAAATAAGACCCTGCGCCCAACCCTAATCCTAAGTCTTATTGAAAGAGATTTCCCACGTCCAAGGCTGCCTCTCCCCTCCTTCTCCATGCCATACTCTCTTCTCCCCTTGCTCTCCACGTCCAAAAGTGTTTTGGACTTAGTTTGGTGCGATTCAGATCAAGGAAAGGCGATCAAAAGCAAGAAGGCTGCGCTGCTGCAAAAGGACGACTGCAGATCTTCAAAAGAGTTTTGAAGATCCTCCAGATCAGATCCAGATCTGATTTTTGGAGGTGTGATAGAGAAGAAGAGGTTCTCCAGATCCAACCCGAGTGGATACCGGTAGAGGCCAGGCGCTTGCGTGGCTAAGATCCAGAACCTTCCGCTGCAATCAGGATCATCTACAGGGTAATAGGATTACCCAAATCAGGTAAATTAAATTTGATTTAATTTATCTTATTTTATTTTATTTATTAAAATAATAAGAATCAGATCTGAAATATATCAAGATCTGATTAAGATCAAGAGAAAATTTTTGAAATATATCTCTTGATCTAATCAGATCTGAACGAACCTGGACCGGGAAATCAGGATTTCCCTTCACCATGGCCATGGCAGAGTGAAATAATAGAAAGAGTTTCTATTTAGATTTTCACATTGGACTCGAAACCAATGATTACATCATATGACAGAGACTAGGGTTTGACGAGTTCACCTTAACCCTAATCTGATCGGGGCTCAAGATAGAAGAACTTAATCACACAGGTAGCTGCACCAAGAGGTTCGCATTCAGCTCTGATGGGTTGCCACCATATACTGCTAGGTGTCACTGGTGGATTTTGGGAGCAATTAGAATGATTTAGATGATCGATCATTCTAGCTGTTCGAATCAGAAGAGTTCTGATCCATCGAAAGGAGTTTCGATGATGTCTATGATAGAGATCATGACATATCCCATTACATACAGAACTGAACCTAACTGGGTCACACAAACAAGGGTTTGAATCTGGTGATCATCAATTGAACTGATCTAGTTCAATTGATCTGAATGAGATTCAATTAGGTTCAAGGAAATCGTGCTAGCACTCGATTGAACCTAACGTTCTTCTTTTACTATCATAAATAAGTTGTCCTGACTGAGCCAAAGGAGTTTGTGCTCAATCAGAGGCCTTCATATGGTCTGACTGGAGGTTGTCCAAGTCAGAATAGGTTGTCTTATTTGTAAGACATTACCTGCCATTTTTGGTCACCTGCCATTTCTTGTTCTTTGACTTTGGTCAAAAGTCTACCTTTGACTAGTCAAACATTGACCATTCATCCTTTGACTTTTGATCACATGTCATGCACCTATTGGAGAGCTGGTGGGGGCCTGTCCCCCTGCCAGAACCTGGCAAGGAGAAGGGCGCACGCCAACGGTGGCGTGAGCCCAAGTAGGAGGCGCCTAGGAGTCCTTGTTGGACAAGGACTCCACCTCCCTTTTGGATTCCAATCAGAGTTCTACTAAGAATCCAGTTTGACTGGTCTTAGGCACCCTCTAAGGAGGAATCCAGGGGTCTCTATTCCAACCAATCAGATTTAGATCTGATTTCACAAAGGGTTGTGATTGGTTGAGAGGAAGAGGAGTTGGATCACAAGAGGTCTATAAATAAGACCCTGCGCCCAACCCTAATCCTAAGTCTAAGTGAATGCTATTAGATATGCCCCAAGGCTGCCTCTCCCCTCCTTCTCCATGCCATAGTCTCTTCTCCTCTTGCTCTCCACGTCCAAAAGGTGTTTTGGACTTAGTTTGGTGCGATTCAGATCAAGAAAAGGCGATCAAAAGCAAGAAGGCTGCGCTGCTGCAAAAGGACGACTGCAGATCTTCAAAAGAGTTTTGAAGATCCTCCAGATCAGATCAAGATCTGATTTTTGGAGGTGTGATAGAGAAGAAGAGGATCTCCAGATCCAACCCAAGTGGATACTGGTAGAGGCCAGGCGCTTGCGTGGCTAAGATCCAGAACCTTTCGCTGCAATCAGGATCATCTACAGGGTAATAGGATTACCCAAATCAGATAAATTGAATTTGATTTAATTTATCTTATTTTATTTTATTTATTAAAATAATAAGAATCAGATCTGAAACATATCAAGATCTGATTGAGATCAAGAGAAAATTTTTGAAATATATCTCTTGATCTAATCAGATCTGGACGAACCTGGACCGGGAAATCAGGATTTCCCTTCAATAATAAAAAGTACATTATTAATCAGTAGAATAAAGTATGAAAAGCAAAAGTAAAAAAATAGTAAATTAAAAATATAAAATAGTAAAATAAATAAACAAGTAAAGTATATAAGGTAATTGTGCAATAAAATAAAGCAGTAAAATAAATAAGACAGTAAAGCATATGCAGTAATAAATAAGAAATAAATATTTTTTTTAATTTTTTTGAAGCAATCATGCTATAATTTCCCAGCAACAACATCAAAAATTTGATGCTTATCATTATAGCAATAAATAATAGTTTAAATCAATCCTACTATTGATTAGAACAGTGATGAGATGGATGTCGATTTTTTTAAAAATTAAAGGCTGAGTTGCATTTAATTTTAATTAAAAATAAAATTTAAATTAATCTTTAAAGTAGAAATTAAAATAAGTAAATTAAAGAGAATTAACTAAGATTTAAAAAATTAAAATAAAAGAAAGTAAATAATTATTAATTAGGGTTTTGTAATTAATTTAAGATAAGAAGAGAAATCGTCTATGATTTCATTCCGTCTTTCAGTATTCAAGTCTATAATTGATCATTCAATATTTTTATTATCAACATGCAATCTTATATTTATTTCTTTGGCCTAGCTCTAATATAACCTATTCTACTGAGTATGGACTATATCTAACACGATCATGATCTATCTCACAAACATTGATTGTTTAGATCTTGCAATCAAAGAATATAAATATATTTCTCATTAATTCTTATGATTCATCCTAATCTGAGCATAGATCATATCTTTTTGTAATCATGATCTATCTCCTTAAGTATAAATTATAAAAAATTAAATATTAAAGTATAAATAAAAAAAAGAGTGTAAAAAATAAATATATTTTATTATAAAATAAAAAGATAAATAAAGTTCAAATTACAAACTCTCATGCTGAAGACTTTTCTTACTTTTCAAGATATGAGATTTCTAGCCGTACATGATTTTGATCCTTGTAGCTGCTGGCAACTTCAGATTCCCCAAATAAAGAAAAAGAAGGAAGAAAGAAAGGAGAGAAGAGGAGAGAGAAGAGAGAAAGAAAGGGCCTAAGAGAGGGCAAATCCTCCCAAGGGAGGGTCTCTGTTGTTTGGTGGCAAGGAGGCTTTAAATAGAATGAATTTTAGAGATTTGGAGTCCTTTTCGAAGTCAAATTTGAATCTAGATCAAATTTTTCTTGCTTAGCTACTTTCGGGCCATCGGATGATGATCAATCGCCTCAAAAATCTATCAAAAATCACTGTTCATCACTCGATCAAGCCTTAGTTGAATCTGGGCTGTCGGATCTCTTTATCAGCATCTTTTTAGCCATTTGATCAGGCTTCATGTGGCCTGAAGAGTTTGGATCGAATCGGAATCAATTTTTGACCATCCAATTTCAATTGGGAATATTTGTCGCCATTGGATCATGCCAGAGAATTGATTTGCACCATAGGATTGCACTTGGAAGCTGAAGGTCATTTGAATCAAATTGAGAAATGACTTCCACCATCGGATCCCAGCCAGCTGCATTGAGAGCCATCCGTCAGTGCTTGATGGAGCTCTGCCTGTGGACCGTGTATAAGCTGGGTTCAGCATCATGGTAACCAGCCCCTATACGCCACGTGAAATTTGACGTCATGGTGATGTCAGCACTCTGCTGGGCTGGGCTGGTTCCACATGCTGTCTGGTTTGCGAGCTGCGATCTGGTTTGAGTCAATTTCTCTGAGCTAGTTTGGACTGAATCAGTTTTCATATATATATAGAGAGAGATAGACTAGACTCTGATCAACCGGAGCCTAACCTATATCCAATCGGATCTCCGATCATTTGATCAGTGCAAATCTTCATGCATGCCTGAAAAGGCATGTCGGCTGAAAATATAGGCATGCACTTGCACCTAAAAAAAATAGAAAAAAAATAGAACTCTCTGAAAAAAAAATTTTAGGAAAAAAAGTTGAACCTGAAAAAAAAGCCTAAAAAAATTCAAGAAAAAAAACCTAAACCTGAAAATAATTTAGAAAAAAATTTGAAAAAAAAGAAAAAAAAGGAAAGAAGGTGCCTTCTTTGGGAAAGAATGCGCCTTCTTTCCTTTTTTTTAAGACGCCTACACTTGTTTTTTATAGATTTTTTTTTCATTTTTCTAGGTTTTTTATTAAAGACTTGGAGGCACCTGAAGGCGCCTTCACGTGCCTCCAGGCCAAAAAAAAACCTATAAAAAAATGCAAGGCACCTTCATGCGCCTCTAGGCCAGAAAAAAACCTATAAAAAAATGCCTGAAAACAACCAGTAAAAAAAGCAAGAAAAAAAAAAGAGAGGGAGGGAGGGAAGGCGCCTACCATATTTTGTAGGCACCTTCCCTACCTCTTTTTTTTTCTTTCTTTCTTTCTCTATAGTTTTTTTTTAGGCTTTTTTTTCTAAATTTCTTTTCAGGCTTTTTTCTAAGTTTTTTTTTTAGGCTCCCTGAAGATGCCTAAAAAAATTTTTTTTCAGGCGCAAGCATGGCTTTTTTTCAGGCACGCCATTTCAGATGCATGCACGTAGATGTGTGCTGATCGAACGATCAGAGATCCAACTGGATATGGACTAAGATCCAGTCGATCGGAGCTAGATCCTAGTCCACCTCTACATATATATATATTTCTTCATTTAAACTTCTAGCCTTCGTTTAAACTCTATTTTAGCTCTAGTTTTTGTCAAATTTAATTCGTTTGAACCCATAAATTGAGCTCTTTGCATCGGTGAGCTTCTTTCCTACAAAACATAATAAAAATATCAATTCTTTAAAATAAATATTAATTTATATATATTTAAATATTTTTATTTATAAATTTATGATAGTTATCAATCTAATTGAATCCAATTTGATTAGTCTTGATCTAATCCTCATAACTCAATCAAATTAAGTTAATTAACAATCTAATTATTAATTAATTTTTTAATTAATTATATTAGATTAATTATCAATCACATTGATAATTGAATCCTTCAATGATTCTTAATCATTAATCAGCCATCTAATCGAATTGAAACTTCTGTATGTATGATCCCATAGGTTCGAACACTAAGCCAGTAGCACAGAAACAAGCTTTCTATACCAATCAAAGTGACCATCTAGCCATGGTACCCAATGATCGTATAGAGTCGAATGTAGCAAAGCAACATCTATAATTTACTAGAATGTAGTTACCGTATAATTTATCTCCTTGACCAATAATGCTTAGAAAAACATCAAAGTTAACTATCAACTTTTGATCAGTAATCCTTATAGTGCCTCAACCTACTTAATCCTATGACTCTCATGAGGACTACCTTGATTAAGATTTCGCTAAATTGAAACATATTAAGATATTCTCTCTAATTTTACTTGGAGTGGCCAATTCTCATCTTAACTCACGCATCAACTTAACAAGTATTTGACTATACCTAGAAACCTACCATCACTAAATTAGAAATTTAGGTAGTTTGTGTTAGATATGTGTGCCCTAGAAGTCAGAATGGGGTGACACTTGTAATACACTTCTAGGGGCAAAATTATAATTTTGACTATAAATAATAAAATATATTATTTTCTATCATAAATGTGTATTTAGTGTCTGTGATACATCCTTGAGTTAATGGTAATGATAATTCTTATTTTCAAGAGTTGAAAATTTAAGATAAGAATTTTCATTATTAACTCATAAAATGCTCCTAACCGTAAGATCATCATGAGGATGGTAATTGATCCGAAAGGTTGGTGTACAATCACTTCTTCATAGTAGATGAGTCTTGAGTCTACGGTGTAGAGACATCAGAGCGAGAGTACAGACACTCATTAGAGAATGAGGGCACTGAGCATGACCACCTCGAGCAGTCATAAGGAAGTTTACCTTCTCATCGAAGACTGACTTGAAGCTATAGTGGTGTGTCTGGTTCTTTGACCTAAGGTGCATCGACAGTTCACCTTGAGGGTATTATAGTTTGACTATACCATGACTTAATCTCCTAGCCATTCAAAATCCTGAGGTATATGTTGGTGATAGAAACGTAATGTTGTCGTTAAGACACCGTATTTATTAGTTTAATCCAACTTCTTAAAATAATTAAAAATTCATAGATAGCAGTGAGTCAGGTCGAATCCACAAGGAAAATAGTATTTTTAGATTTAAAATCTTTGATTTTATAAAAGAAAAAAAAAAGAGAAGAGTTTTGGGATCAAAAGTGAAGTTGGAAAATAAAAAAAATGAAAATTAAAAGATGTAGGAATTTAAATTTGGTACTAAGATCTACTAGTTAGATCTTAGCATCTAATTGCAATAAAATAAAAGTAATAATTAAAATATAAACATTAAATTACAATAAAAATAAAGAGCATGAAATTAAAGAGCATAAAAATACATATTGCATTAAAAAGTTCATAATTTAAATATATAAAATAAAAAAAAATAAAATAGGCTGATCTCTGATCTTGGATCGGCATTGATGGAAAGATGGTGTGGAAGCCTAACTCTTCTTCTCGGCACCCATTGCTTCGAAGCAGCCATTGACCCATAGCCTGGCTTCACCCTATACCAAAGCTTCATCTTAATCTGAGATGTTGATTTCTAGAGGCCTGGGGTCCTTTTTATAGAGTTAGGAGGGTTGGAGAGTTTTCTTCTGGGCAATATGGGACTAAGAAGCTCTTTGATCATCAAAATATGGAGAAATTTGAGTAAAAATTAAATTAAAAGGAGTTTTGGATTTTGCTACTCTGGATGAAATTTGGCCATTAATAGAAATCCAACAGTCCAAAAATCATCAAAATTGGATGTGTACCAGCCTAAATCAGGTCAGATTAAATTCTGGCTGTCCGATCACATGTTGATGGAAGAAATCTGGTCGTTGATCGCACGTCGGGAGTCCTAATCACCATCGAGAGCATTCTGGATCATTGGATCTTCATCATTTGATTTTTTGCCCATAGGATCATGCCAGATCGCTGATAGAATTCGAATCAAACTCGAAAATAACCACCGCCGTTCGATCTTGACCACAATCAACCGCAGCCATCGATTGCACAATTACCGTTCTCATGGACCACGTGGATCAGATGCACCACACACCACAGCCAATCAGCACTCCTATCATCGAGTGAAAAGACCAGATTGCCCTATGAATCGTGATAAATTTCTGCAGACGCTTTAAGGGTCTAGGTCCACCACATGTCGCACATTGATTCGTCGGTTTCTGCTGAGCTGGTAGTCCACGCCTGGATCGTGGGTCGACTGATGATTTCAATGGCTGAGTCAGCTTTGATGGCTTGGCTTGGCTTGGTGGCTTGGCTTGTGGAGCCGACTGAGCCATTTTCTTTTTTATTTATTTTTTATTTATTTTATTTCTTTAGAAATTCATATCTTCTTCGTTTTAGCTCCGTTTTGCTTCAAACTTATTTCGTTATGATCAAAAAAATAAGCTCTTTTCATTGATAATAAAATTTTATTTTTTAATTTTTATTATTTTTTAATTAATTTTTTAATTAATAAAAATATGAATTTCTCAAAAATTATATATAAATTAATCATTAATTTTAAAAAATTAATATAAATTAATTAATAAATTAATATTTTTACTAATAAATTTATGGTACTTATCACACCCCCCAACTTAAGCTTTGCTCGTCCTCGAGTAAAGAAAGAATTTAGTTTTAAATATCTTTTAACTTTAGAGTTTCGAATTTTACCTAAGCAATTTTCAAAATGGCCATTGGTATTCAGTAGAGCTTAAGTAAGATATATCATTGAGATATTAATACTTATCAATAGAAAAATTAAGTAAAGAATATTAAATTTTTTAGAATTTTTTCTAAATTATCCTACCTTTATGTCTGATTTATCTAAACTTTCATATAAACAAGTGTATTGCTACTTCCATCCTTCATTTATTGATTTTTATTTTCATATTGCTCACTTTTTGATGCGAATATCATTGCTTACTTAGGCAACGGGATCCAATTACTTAGTGGAAAACCAATGTTTTTTTTTTTTTAATGTTGTACCATTATTGAGTGTCTTAAACCCTTAAGCTTTCTATTTAATCCACATAGCAAGTCATGGGCCAATGACTCCCAAACCAATTGGCTTTAGGATACTAGGTATAGAATACCCCTCGGGCTTACTAGCTCGAATCAAATAGGCTATGAGTTAAGACTAGTTTTACAACGAGCTTCTTTGTCCTTCCCACCTTTTGACGCGAAACTCAATGCTTGCTTAGGCAAAGAGACCCGGTTACTCAGTGAGAAGTACTTGAAAACTATTTTATTTAATTTTTTATATGAAGAAATGTATAGTTATCCTACATAAGCCTATAAAAAGTAGACTTTTCTTTGATGCTAGCAGAAAAAATTAGAAATGCTCCAAGAAAAAAAATTTTATGTTCTGAACTTAATTCTTTATTGAATTTTCTTAATACTTGATTCCTCAATATCTCACAGATTCTCTGATCTGTGCATCAATTTTTTTTTAAAAATGCTTAGTTTAATTCGATTCTTAAGCATAATCAGGTGTCTAAATACTAAATACTAACTCTTTTGAGGACTTAAAATTTTAAAAATTTTTATTTTTCTCCCCCCAACTTAATCAACATTATCTTTAATGGAGAAGAAAAAATAAATGATGTAATAAAGAACATGAAAGAATATACCTCACTTAGTATATTTTTGGTCCAGCACATGCCTTTGAAAATTTAGGCTCTCCCTTCAACTTATTCAAATTATTCTAAAAAAAAAATAAATTAAAAAAATAAATTAGATAAAAACTAAATATTGGATTGCCTTCTAATAAGCGCTAAGTTTACCGTCTTCTGCCAGACATAATGCAGCTTACTATTCTATGTCAAATATTGGATTGATAAATTCCAATAGTTTTGGATTGCCAATCTCAGAAAGTTGATTTATAATCCCATTATTGATATATTCACTATTAATTTTAGGGACATAATTTTTGACACCATTCTAAGACCCATGTTTATTAAGAATTTTTCCTATTTGTTTTTCTAAAATGCTCATGAATGGAGTTTTAGGAGTTACGTTTGATTCAATGGGTGCTGGAATGGTGACTAAAGATGGTTTTAATTCTAAAGATAAATTAATGTGATCTTGCTTAAACAACTTCATTAACACTTTATTACATGCCTCTTGATTTTTGTAAGAACCGGCTTCTAGGGTTGAAGGAAATAGGCTTTTAGGTTTATAAGTTTCGAGTAAATCATCTATTCTCTTTTTCCTTTTTTCTATCTCATTTAAACTGGAAGTAGCATCAGTACTAATTTCTGGCTCTGGTTCTTCTATGTGGTTAGTCTCAGTACTTATCAGTTCATCTAAATTTTTATTTTGGCTAGCATTAGTACTAGCCTCTCTCACCTGATCTTCGTATGAGTCCATAAGAATCCTATAGCTTTTAAGTTTAGGAGTTACTTTGGCATTCTCAAATTGGGGATTCTTAGATAAAACATTAGATTGATAATTTAATTCGGGTGATTGGTGGACATTAGCTGGGTTATTTGAAATTTGTAGGCTTGGTAGTTGATCTAGTTTTCTCCTCGTGTTAGACTCTACTAGTTGTCCGATTTGAGCTTCTAGCTTGGTGATAGATTACTATTGAGTCAGAATCAATTATTAAAGTTGGTTAAATCTATCATTGGCTAGATTGATCTATTGAGGAGGTAGGTATGATAGCTGGTTGTTATATGATGGCTCGGTAAATTGACTAAACTGACCATTATTATAGGCATAATTTTGGTATTGGGACCTATTCTGATAATTTTGCACTGATAGAGTTTGGGTCTGAGCCTGAGTCTATTGTGGTTTCCAAGAAAGATTAGGATGGTTACTCCAGCCAAAGTTATATGAATTTGAAAATGGATCATTAATCGGCTTGGAGTAGTCTTGAACAGCTTGAACTTATTCTTGGATAAAAGATGAAAATTGTGCAGTCATAGGACATTCACTCAGATGATGGGTTAGGCTAGCACAGATTGAATAAATCTTCTGATAATTAGAAGATGATGTGAATTATGCAGGAGATTGTTGACCTAGGGTTAGGACTTGATCTAAATTCTGAGCAAGAAAGTCTATTTTATTTATCAAATTTGAATCAGTCTTAGGACTAGATTCTAGATATTTAAATTCATGGATCCCTGCCTAGGTTTGGTAGAAAGACAACGAAGCATGGTTAATTGAATTTTCACTCAGGATTTCAAATAAGGTATAGACTTCGTCCTCACTCTTGTTCATGAATGCACCTCCATAAGATGCATCTACCATCTGTCTGTATTGATCTCCTAAACCCTCATAGAAAGCTTGAACTATTTGCCATTTAGATAGACCATGGTGTGGGCATTTTCTTAGAAGTTCCTTAAGTCTCTCTCATGACTCATGAATCTATTCCTCTAGAAGCTGAGCAAATTCAGTGATAGTTCGCCTCATAATGTTGGTTCGGCCTATGGGATAAAATTTCTTAAGAAATTTACTTTGCAATTCAGCCCAAGTTTTAATTGGTCTTCCTATTATGCCAAGCTAGTACTTGGCTTTATCTTTTAATGATAAGGAAAATAAAATTAGTCTAAAGGTATCATTAGTTAAATTTTGAATTCTCACCATAGAGTAGATTTCAAAGAATTCATCCAAATATTTGTAAGGATCTTCATTGATGTTTCCATAGAAAGATGGAAGCATCTGGATTGTAGTCGGCTTGATCTCATAGTGGGTAGCATGAATTTTAGGTGGCTGGATACAAGTCGATGGGCTATAGATAGAAGGAATAAAATACTCCTTAATCTATTTCTCTAAAATTTTTAGCCATCGGGTTTAATACGGTTCAGCCTTTCAATGTTATGGTTGGGTTCAACTAGATCAGGTAAAGTAATTTCCTACCGTATATGTACTAATGCAATCCTAATGTATGGTTCAAAATTTTTTAAGAATTTTTTTATTTTTTTTAATTTTTTAATTTTATTATATTATTAATTTTTTTAGATTATTTTAATTATTATTTTTAATTTAATTTTAATTATTATTTTTAATATATATATTTTTTAAGTTAGTTTAATTTAATTTAATTTAATTTTTAATTTAATTTTTATTTTATTTTATTTTATTTTATTTTTAAAGAAGAAAGAAAGAAGAGTTCTAACGAAGAGGTCCTATGGAGTCCTAGAACTAAGAAGAGAGAAAAGAATTAGGTTTAATTAGATTTGATATTGGTTAATAATCAAGTTGATCAATCAATTCTGATATGGTTATCCTAAATCTAGATAGCTCCTAACTACCAAGGTCACCTCCAAGCCCTCCAAGTGTAAGATCAGCCAATCAATTGGCCAGATAAGTATAAGATCGGTGGGAGTCCCTCCGTTGCTTGCCTTAGACACCAATTGTGCTTGGCTAGGTAAGCGAATGAAATCAATTAAAAATCACCTTCCTTTGGGTCCAGTCATCCCTGAACCACTTTTCTAGACATCAGTCAAATTGACTAACCCTAACCTAGTTCAACTCTTAGGATTTCTTATCCTATTGAGCTCGAGTTCCTAGGATTGATGTCTAATTGATTTTAAAATTAAAGACTTAGGTCAATGCAGGATGTTGGTTGGTTGTTTATGGGCTAAGAAAGAGTGATCAAATCCCCACCTTATCTTATTTAATTGGGTTGTGTCCTTAATTTGGTTTAATATAAATATGCATAAAAAATTTTCAATCAAAGGATTCTATGTAATTTAAACTAGATGCATGCAACTAATTGAATTCTAAAAGACTTACCTTGCCTCCAGCAATTACCAAAAAGAATAAAAATAAAAATAAAAATAATATGATGCATGCTCAAAGCAGTTAGAATTTCTAATCTTATCATGAGATTTTTAATTAGATTTAAATAAATATTTTTTAAAATTAATTTAAAAATAAAATAAATAAATAAATAAAATAAAAAGGAAAGAAAACTAGGATTAGGATTGATCTCATCAAGCAAAACTCTCGATTTTTTTTGTTATTTAATCTTTTTTTCTATAAAATAAAAAAAATTAGCAAACAATATTTATAAAAAAATAAAAATTTTATTTATAATTTATTTACAAAAAAATCAAAGAGATCAAAAATTTAATGTTCGTGCCTTTCCCAACAATGGCGCCAAAAACTTGGTGTGTTTGCTAAAATTATTTTTAATTTATTTAAAATAAATCAAAGAAATTAAAATTAAAAATCAAAAATAATCCCCGACAACGGCGTCAAAAACTTGGTGCATTTACCAAAATTATTTTTAATTTATTTAAAATAAATCAAAAAAATTAAAATCAAAAATCAAAAATAATTCTTGGCAATGGCGCTAAAAATTTGATAGGAACACGATGTTATCGTTAAGACACCGTATTTATCAGTTTAATCTAACTTCTTAAAATAATTAAAAATTCATAGATAGCAGTAAGTCGGATCGAATCCATAGGCAAGGTAGTATTTTTAGATTTAAAATCTTTGATTTTATAAAAGAAAAAGAAACGAGAAGAGTTTTGGGATCAAAAGTGAAGTTGGAAAGTAAAAATAATAAAAATTAAAAGGTGCAGAAATTTAAACTTGGTACTAAGATCTACTAGTTAGATCTTAGCATCTAATTGTAATAAAATAAAAAGTAATAATTAAAATGTAAACATTAAATTGTAATAAAAATAAAGAGCATAAAAATAAATATTGCATTAAAAAGTTCATAATTTAAATACATAAAATAAAAAGAAAATAAAATAGGTTGATCTCTGATCTTGGATCGGCATTGATGGAAAGATGGTATAGAAGCCTAGCTCTTCTTCTCGATACCCATTGCTTCGAAGCAGCCATTGACCCATAGCCTAGCTTCACCCTATACCAAAGCTTCATCTTAATCTGAGATGTTGATTTCTGGAGGCCTAGGGTCCTTTTTATAGAGTTAGGAGGGCTGGAGAGTTTTCTTTTGGGCAATGTGGAACTAAGAAACTCTTTGATCATCAAAATATAAAGAAATCTAAGTAAAAATTAAATTAAAAGGAGTTTTGGATGAGTTTTGCTGCTCTGGATGAAATCTGGCCCTCAATAGGAATCCAACGATCCAAAAATCATCAAAATCGAATGTGTATCAGCCCAAATTAGGTCGGATTAAATTTTGGCCGTTCGATCGCATATTGATGGAGGAAATTTGGCCGTTGATTGCGCGTTGAGAGTCTTGATCGCCATCAAGAGCATTCTGGATAGTTGGATCTTCATCATTTAGTTTTTTGTCCATTGGATTATGCCAGATCGCTGATAGAATTCAAATCAAATATGAAAATAACCACCGCCATCCGATCTTAACCGCAATCAACTGTAGTCGTTCGATCATGCAATTACTATTCCCATGGACCGTATGGACCGGCCGCACCACACACCACAGCCAATCAGCGCTCCTATCATCAAGTGAAAAGACTAGATTGCCCTGTGAGCCATGATAAATTTCTGTGGATGCTTAAGGGTCTAGGTCCGCCACGTGTCGCACCTTGATTCGTCAGTTTCTACTGAGCCGGTGGTCCATGCCTGGATCGTGGACTGACTGATGGCTTCAATGGCTGAGTCAACTTTGATGGTTTGGCTTGGCTTGGTGACTTGGCTTGAGGAGCCGGCTGAGCCATTTTATTTTTTATTTATTTTTTATTTATTTTATTTCTTTAGAAATTCATATCTTCTTTGTTTTAGCTCCATTTTGCTTCAAACTTATTTTGTTATGATCAAAAAAATGAGCTCTTTCCATTGATAATAAAATTTTCTTTTTAAATTTTTATTATTTTTTAATTAATTTTTTAATTAATAAAAATATGAATTTCTTAAAAATTATATATAAATTGATCATTAATTTTAAAAAATTAATATAAATTAATTGATAAATTAATATTTTTATTGATGAATTTATGGTACTTATCAGTTGGCTATAGATGTCATTATATAGAATTGGATGCACAAGAAGGAATCTATCACCTCAGTGGATGAGAGAAGCCTATGATGATCATTGAAATCAAGCATAAGCTATGCTAGGCGAGTAAATAATAGAAAGAGTTTCTATTAAGATTTTCACATCGGAGTTGAATCAAATGATTAAATCATATGATAGAAATTAGGGTTTGACGAGTTCACCTTAACCCTAATTTGATCGGGGCTCAAGATAAAAGAACTTAATCACACAAGTAGCTGCACCAAGAAGTTCATTTTTAGTTTTGATGGGTTGCCACCATATACTGCTAGGTGTCACTAGTGAATTTTGGAAGCAATTAGGATGATTTAGATGATCGATCATTCTAGTTGTCTGAATTAGAAGAGTTCTGATCCATCGGAAGAAGTTTCGATGATGTTGATGATGGAGATCATGATATATCCCATTATCATACAAAACTAAATCTAACTAGGATACACAAATAAGGATTTAGATCTGAATATCATCAATTGGACTAACCCAGTTCAATTGATTTGAATTAGATTCAATTAGGTTTAAGAAAATCGTGCTAGCACACGATTGAACCTAACATTCTTCTTTTATTATCATTAAAAGTTGTCTCAACTGAGCCAAATGAGTTTGTGCTTACTCAGGTACCTTTACTTGATCTGACTAAAGCTTGTCCAGGTCAGAAAAGGATTATCTTAATTTATAAGATAAATTTGAGATAACACCTGCCATTTTTCATCACCTGCTAATTCTTGTCCTTTGACTTTGGTCAAACATTGACTTTTGACACTTAGACATCTACCCATGTGTCATGCACCTATTGGAGAGCAGATAGAAACTTGTCCCCTTGGTAGAATTAAGAAAGGAGGGGGTGCATGCCTTGGGAGGCGTGCATCCATGGATAGGGATGCCTGGAGTCCCATACAGATGGGACTCCAGGTTGCTTCTTGGTTTCTACTTAGGTGGCCCATAACTATAGACTTTGATCAGTCTTAGGCACCATCTAAGGATGAATTAGAGGGGCTCTCATCTGATTGGATCAGATGATATCATCCCACCAATCAAATTTAGATCTAATTGCATGAAGCAACGTGATTGGCCGGGATGATGTGGCATTACATGGCGCAGCAGGATCTGTATAAACCCTATCTGTGCCCAACTTTCATAGAATTTTCTCTTAGCCATGCCTCAAGGCTGCCCCTCTCCCTCCTCCATGTCATCCTCTGGTCGCTCTCTCCTCTCCACGCCCAGGGCAAGTTGGGCTCCAGTTTGGTGTGATCTAGGCAAAAAAAAGCTGACGAGAAAGGAAGAAGGCAGCACTGCTGCAGAGACGATAGAAGATCTTCAAAAAGAAGTTTTAAAGATCCTCCAAATCAAATTTAGATCTAATTTTTGGAGAGATAATAAAGAAGGAGAAGATCTTCATATCCAACCCAAGTGGATACCGGTAGAGGCTAGGCGCTTGCATGGCTAGATCTAGAACCTCAGGCAATCAGCAGGATCATCAAGGATAATCTGATTACCCAGCATCAAGGTAAAAATTAAATCAGATTTAATTTATTTTTATTTTTATTTATTAGATCTATAAAATTTGATCTGAAATATTTTAGATCTTATCTAGATATATGAGATAAATTTTTAAAATATCTCTCTTGATCCGATCAAATCTGAACGAACCTGATCCAAAAAATTAGGATTTTTTCTTCAACTGGTATCAGAGCTAGGTTCTATAAATTATTTAAATTTAATTTTTATTTATTTTTAATCTAAAAATTAGGTGATTTTAGATGTCACATGAGATGTGATTAGATTTGAAATCAAAAAAATTAAAATTAAATAATATAGATCTAAGTTCTATAATATGCATGACTAGTTGTAAAATAGAATAGTTCTATACGTAGTCTTGCATGATCATGATTTATTTTAATTAAATAATAATTAGATATATTTATTTTTATTTTTTTAATGATTATAAAGAATATCTAAAAATAGAAATAAAATATTTATTTTTAGATCATATGATATGATGATGCATGTTTAGACTAGTTGTGAATGTTCTACAATTATCTAGATTATAATTTATTTTTGTGATCAATTTAAATCTATTTTTTTAAACTTATGAGATAATTTAGATCGAAAAAAAAAATATGCATGATATGATACATGAGATGTATATGCAAATATGTATATAATTAGATCAATTTTTATTGTAGATGTATGATGTAGATCAACTAGTTTTCGTAGATTTATATTTTTGATTAAGGATTCCCGTGGCGTCCAGTTAAAGAACAAAGTAGATTAATGCTTTTTTCATTCGATGGATGTTCTTGATGTGTAGGATAGCTGCGATTCATCCTATCAAAAATCAAAAATTACTTTGAAACCTAGATCCTGAAACCTAGGATTTTATTTAAATTTTGTTTGTGACCTAAACTTAATCCGAAATTAAGATTGAAATATATGTAGTCTAAAATAAAATTTTAGATTAGAATATTATAATTGATTTGACTTGGTAGTCAATTAGGTCTAAGTGGTTATCAACGAATCAAGATTGGTTAGATGGGATAATCTTAATTGACCAGCTAATAGGATTAAGTGTGGGTCAAGAGTCATGTGAGTGATCGATCAAGCTAAGACCTAATTGGCTCAGTGTTAGAGTCTGGATTGTAGGCTAACCCATTGGTTTGGCTCAATAATTTGTGTCTAAGGTAAGTTTGGATACGATCGATTGATTTTTAATTGAAATACTCAACGAATACATTTTTTCAGTTAATGGCATATTCCTTCCATCGGTCTCACTTACTGGCCAATGTTTGTTGGCAATTCTGATCTGAGGTGGTCAATAATCCGAGCTAACCCATGCCATAGGTAGTCATAATTGTTATGACTATGTCAAGTCTAGTTTAATGAACCTAATCAATTTCCTAAGAAAAGATAAGTCTAAGGTCTTCCACCATTGTAGATGTGCGGCCTCGGGGTTGATTATTCTCGGCTGGTATAGTGGTCAGTTGCACAAAAAGAGAACCATATCTATTAGAATAGATTGCTACGGTGGGGATGGATTGGTTCAATATTTCGAATATGTGAGAGACTCATTAGGAATCAATTGTGAATGGTGGATCTGACTTAACTAAGGAGTGGATCAATATTCTGGACAGGTTGAGATTCATAAATTAGAGACCAAGTTTGGGTGCACCATAATTAGAGAATCATTGAACAAGAGTTGTTCACTCATTAGCTAACCCATCACCAATAACTATTAGGTGAGGTGATGAGTCAGTTGGTGGGACCGCACCACCCATTAGAAATCATTAATCATGAAGATTTTTGCATCTCTACAGAGGGAGTGTAGGGATCCAAGAAAATAGTAAGAGCTAATTTGTTTAAAAATTAAAATTCTAAATAAATTGGTTAAGTCTTAATTATAATATCTAACTAAAAAATTTAACTCTCTATAGAAAAATATCTGCATCCAACCCACTAGCACAAATCCTAGACACTCATAGACTGATCAGACCAAATTACAAGGATTGGCTTCGAAACTTCAAAATTATTTTGGGTTTCAAAAAGTTAACTCATGTATTGGACTAGGACCCTCTCACCTTACCAGCCCATCCATCCGTTGAACAGAGAGCATCTCTGGATAAGTGGATGGATGAAGATAACAAGGCCAGATATTACATGTTGGACTCGATGTCTGATGAACTTCAGCGCCAACATGAAGATATCAGGACTGCTCGCCAAATGTTGGCTCATCTACCGAAGATGTTTGGTGAATAGAGTCGCGCAGCCAAATATCAAGTCACTAAATGACTATTCAAGGCTAAGATGCATGATGGATAGTCAGTCCAAGATCATTATCTGATGATGATCAAGGATTTGGAAGAGCTAGAGAAGCTCGGAGTAAAGTTGACTTGGATCTGTAGAATGACATAATTCTGCAATCTTTGATTGATACGTATGGGCAGTTCATCATGAACTACCATATGCATAAACTTCAAAATTTCTTGATCGAACTTATGAACATGCTGGTTACCGCCGAGCTTTCTATGAAAGGTTCTAAAGGCTCAGTGCTTGCTATGAATGGACTTCTTCTAAGAGAAAATCTTTTGAAAAGAAGAAGAAGTCTGTAAAAAAGCAGAAGGTGGAAGGAGGAAAGAAGAAAAAGGCAGAGCTGAAGAAGAAGACCGTTGATAAAGAAAAGTGTTTTCATTGCAACAATGATGGCCACTAAAAGTGGAACTGCCCTACATACCTGTCCACCCTAAAGAATAAGAAGGAGGCAGATCATTCTAGGGAATGCTCGTTATTGAGTCTAACCTTACAATTTCTTCTGCATCCAGTTGGATGCTTGACTCTGGTTCTAGTGCTCATTTGTGCACTTTCATGCAGGATCTTGAGGATAGCAGGAGGCTGAGGGATGGTGAGATGATCCTGCGCATTGAAAATGGAGCAAGTGTTGCTAGCGTGGCTATGGAAACATACCCTCTTCGACTACCATCTGATTTAGACTTAGTGTTAAAAGACTGTTATTATGTGTCTGTAGCAAGCAGAAATTTGATTTCTATTTCATGCCTAGCACTAGAAGGCTATGTAATTAGTTTTCTTAAGGATCATTGTAACATTCTTTATGAAAGAAATAAAATAGCAAGTTGTTTCCTTATTAACGGTCTTTATCAGTTACATATTGATGTATCTATTTTTAACATCGAGCACAATGTCAATACCATGAAACAACCTAGGGATAGTTCAAACGATAGGTATCGATGGCACCTAAGATTAGGTCATATAGCAGAAGATAGGATTAACAAATTGAAGAAAACTGGGCTATTGAGTCCATTGACTTTCGAGTCATATCCAATTTGAATTCTGTTTTATGTCAAATGATAAGTTCTTTTACTATAATGGGAAATGGGCATGGATCTTCTATCCTAATACAAGATGTGGTGGCCATTTGATGTATCGTAAAGCAACTATCTTCTATACCTTTTCGATGATTTATCTAGGTATGGTTATGTGTATCTTATGAGACAAAGTCTGAGCTTTGAAAAATTAGACATGAAGTAAAAAGCAAATAAAAATTTCATCAGGTTCTTCATCAATCGAGGAGTGAAATACTTAGTCATGTTTTTGGACTATCCAAAAAAATGAATAATCTCTCAATGACTCCATCTAAAACACCTCAACTCATGGATTTAGAATGAGGAACTGACTCTATAATATGGTCTGATCATGATGAGCTTCATAGACTTTTCTGATTTTCTTGGATGATACTATTTGTTAACTGCAATTCTTACTGAATAGGGTTTCTTCTAAAAGAACTTTTACTACCACTGAAGGAAATCCTGATTTCCCGGTCCGGTTCGTCAGATCTGATTAGATCAAGAGATATATTTCAAAAATTTTCTCTTGATCTCAATCAGATCTTGATATGTTTCAGATCTGATTCTTATTATTTTAATAAAAAAATAAAATTAAGATAAATTAAATCAAATTTAATTTACCTTGATATGGGTAATCCTATTACCCTGTTGATGATCCTGTTTGCAGCGGAAGGTTCTGGATCTAGCCACGCAAGTGCCTGGCCTCTACCGGTATCCACTCGGGCTTGGATCTGGAGATCCTCTTCTTCTCTATCACACCTCCAAAAATCAGATCTGGATCTGATCTGGAGGATCTTCAAAACTCTTTTGAAGATCAGCAGTCGTCCTTTGCAGCAGTGCAGCCTTCTAGCTTTCAGTCGCCTTTCTTTGATCTGGATCGCACCAACCAAAAGTCCAAAACTCCTTTTGGACGTGGAGAGGAGAGGGAGAAGATGGTTTGGCATGTGAGGAGGAGAGGGGAGAGGCAGCCTTGGGGCATGGGGAATTTGCTTTCAATTAATCACTTTGAGTTGGGCGCAGGGTCTTATTTATAGACTGTCTGTGATCCAACTCCTCTTCTTCCCAACCAATCACAACCCTTTGTGAAATCAGATCTAAATCTGATTGGTGGGAATAGAGTCCCCTGGATTCCTCCTTAGAGGGTGCCTAAGACCAGTCAAAGTTGGTTCTTAGGAGAACTCTAATTGGAATCCAAAAAGGAGATGGAGTCCCTTGTCCAACAAGGGACTCCTAGGCGCCTCCAACTTGGGCACACGCCTAGGGTGGCGTGCGCCCTCCTCCTTGCCAGGTTCTGGCAGGGGGACAGGCCCCCACCAGCTCTCCAATAGGTGCATGACATGTTGGTCAAAAGTCAAAGTGTCAATGGTCAACATTTGACCAGTCAAAGGTAGACTTTTGACCAAAGTCAAAGGAACAAGAAATGGCAGGTGACCAAAAATGGCAGGTAATGTCTTACAAAATAAGACAACCTTTTCTTGACTTGGACAACCTCCAGTCAGACCATATGAAGGCCTCTGATTGAGCACAAACTCCTTTGGCTCAGTCAGGATAACTTATTTATGATAGCAAAAGAAGAACGTTAGGTTCAATCGAGTGCTAGCACGATTTTCCTTGAACCTAATTGAATCTCATTCAGATCAATTGAACTAGATCAGTTCAATTGATGATCACCAGATTCAAACCCTTGTTTGTGTGACCCAGTTAGGTTCAGTTCTGTATGGTAATGGGATATGTCATGATCTCTATCATCGACATCATCGAAACTCCTTTCGATGGATCAGAACTCTTCTGATTCGAACAGCTAGAATGATCGATCATCTAAATCATTCTAATTGCTCCCAAAATCCACCAGTGACACCTAGCAGTATATGGTGGCAACCCATCAGAGCTGAATGCGAACCTCTTGGTGCAGCTACCTGTGTGATTAAGTTCTTCTATCTTGAGCCCCGATCAGATTAGGGTTAAGGTAAACTCGTCAAACCCTAGTCTCTGTCATATGATGTAATCATTCGATTCGAGTCCAATGTGAAAATCTAAATAGAAACTCTTTCTATTATTTCACTCTGCCATGGCCATGGGCTTCTGGACTTGATTCTCATGATTATCATAGGGCTGCTCCTCTACCACCGAGGTAGATAGATTCCATCTTGATGCAATCCAGTTCCTACAATGAACATGCTATAGCCAACATACACCTCAGGGTTCCATATGGCTAGGAGATCCGAGTAATGGTGTAGTCAAACTATAACACCCTCAAGGTGAACTGCCGATGCACCTCTCAGGTCAAAGAACCAGACACACTACTACTGCAGCATCGAGTCAGTCATTGACGAGAAGGTAGACTCCCTAATGACTACTCGAGGTGGTCACGCTCAGTGCCCTCGTTCTCTAACGAGTACCTGTACTCTCGCTCCGGTGTCTCCACACCGTAGACTCAAGACTCATCTACTAAAGAGAAGCGATTGTACACCAACCTTCCGGATCAATCACCATCCTCGTGATGATCCTATGGTCGGGAGCATTTTATGAGTTAATAATGATTATTATTCATGTCTTAAATTTTCAACTCTTGAAAATATGAATTATCATTACCATTAACTCAAAGGATGTATCACAGACACTAAATACACATATGTGATAGAAAATAACCCATTTTATTATTATAGTCAAAATTATAATTTTGCCCCTAGAAGTGTATTACAAGTGTCAGCCAATTCTGGCTTCTAGGGCACATATATCTAACAATCTCCACTTGTCCTAAAGCCAATTGGCTACAAGTCTAAGTCCCATCTTCTCAAGGTGGGCTTCGATCTTCTGCTGGCCCAACGGCTTTGTAAGTGGGTCTGCCACATTATCTGCGGAGTTGACTCTCTTGACCTCGAACGTAACCCTTTCTCGAAGGTAATCGCGGATGAGGTGGTATCGCCGCTCAATGTGCTTGGATTTCTGGTGAGACCTCGGCTCCTTAGCAAGGGCTATGGCGCCATTGTTGTCGCAGTATAGAGGAATGGCATCTGATGGCATTACTCCAATTTCTGCAGCAAACTTCTTGTACCAGAATGCTTCCTTTGCAGCCTCTGATGCAGCGATATATTCTGCTTCCATGGTGGAATCTGCTATCACCGTTTGCTTGGAACTCTTCCAGCTGACAGCTCCACCATTGCACACAAACAGACTCCCAGATGTCGACTTTCGATCATCTATATCGACATGAAATCCGAGTCTGTGTATCCCTGAACTTGGAGTTCTCCATTACCAAAGACCAACATCATATATCCTTAGTTCTTCTCAAGTACTTAAGGATACATTTCACAGAAGTCCAGTGTTCTTCACCTGGATTTGACTGATATCTGCTTGTGACACTCACAGCATGGGCTATATCAGGTCGTGTACATAGCATGGCATACATGAGGCTCCCTATTGCAGAAGCATAAGGGATCTTGCTCATGCATTCTATTTCCTCAGGTGTGCTGGGGCACATCTTCTTGGAAAGATGAATACCATGTCTGAAGGGTATTAATCCCCTCTTAGAGTTTTCCATACTAAACCTCTTTAGTACTTCTCTATGTACATCTTCTGTGAAAGTCCTAGCATCCTATTCGGTCTATCCCTATAGACCTTAATTCCTAGAATAAAGGATGCTTCACCTAGGTCTTTCATGGAGAATTCCTTGGACAACCACAAATCTTGACTGATGTCAACATGGGAATATCATTCCCAATAAGGAGGATGTCATCCACGTACAATACGAGGAAGACAACAGCGCTCCCACTGACCTTTTTGAAAACACATGGTTCCTCTTCATTTTTGATGAAACCAAACTTTTTGATCACATCATTGAAACGAGTGTTCCAGCTCCGAGATGCTTGCTTAAGTCCATATATGGACCTTTGCAGCTTGCAAACCTTGTGATCAGTATCACTGGATGTGAAACCTAGCGGCTGTTCCATATAGATATCTTCCTCAAGATATCCATTTAAGAATGCCGTTTTCACGTCCATTTGCCATATTTCATAATCGAAATAGGCTGCAACGGCAAGCAATGTGTGCGGATGGATTTTAGCATAGCCACTGGGAAAAGGTATCCTGATAGTCAATGCCTTCGCATTGACTATAACCTTTTGCCACTAGTCTAGCCTTGAATGTCTCCACATTTTCCATCTGCACCAATCTTTCTCTTGAAGATCCATTTACACCCAATAGGTACTATACCTTCTGGTGGATCTACCAAGGTCCAGACTTGGTTTGAGTGCATCGAGTCAATTTCTGACTGCATTGCCTCTAGCCATTTCTCGGAGAGTCGATATCTGATATCGCCTCATTGTAGGTTTTGGGATCATCACCATGAGCACCATTACCTACGAGGAACATTTTCCTCTACTTCCTCTGAAATAATACCTAAGTATCTTTCAGGGGATGGAAAACTCTTTTCGATCTACGAGGTGGAGGAGGTAGTGTTCTTATTGGCTCAACCTGATTTGGTTCCAATTGGTCCTTAGCTCGTTGTACTTGTGAGACTTTCTCATCAAGCTTAATCTGCTTTCCAATGCCGCTATCTTGAATAAACTATTTTTCAAGAAAGATGGCATGTCGACTCACAATCACATTGTGGTCTTCTGGAATGTAGAAATAGTATCCTAATGACTCTTTAGGATATCCTATGAATCGAGCTCTAAAGGACCTAAACTCTAACTTGTCCGCTTGTTGTCTTTTGACATGAGCCGGACAACCCCAAATTCTGAGATGACTCAGACTTGGTTTCTTACCATGCCATATCTCATACGGTATGTGGTAGGAACGGTTTTAGAGCAAACCCTATTTAGTAGATAAATTGAAGTTAACAATGAGTGTCCCCAAAGAAAATCAGGGAGGTCTGTGAAGCTCATCATGGATCGAACCATATCCAATAGAGTCCGATTTCTCCGTTCTGAAACTCCCGTTGAGTTGAGGTGTTCCTGGTGGAGTCCATTGAGAGACTATGCCATTTTTCCTTGAGATAGTCTAGGAATTTCTCGGCTAAGGTATTCACCTCCTCGATCTGATCGAAGAACCTTAATGGGTTTTTTAATTTATTTTTCTACTTCATGTCTGAATTCTTTGAACTTTTCAAAAGCTTCAGACTTGTGTCTCATAAGATACACATACCCATACCTAGATAGATCATCGGTAAAGGTAATGAAGTAGACAAAATTGCCTCTAGCCGGCACATCAAATGGGCCGCACACATCAGTATGTACTAGGGCAAGGAGATCTGTGGCCCTTTCCCCATGTCCAACAAAAGGGAGTTTAGTCATTTTGCCTTGAAGACAAGATTCACAAGTTGGATATGACTCGAAAGTCAATGGACTCAATAGCCCATTTTTCTCCAATTTGTTGATCCTATCTTCTGCTATATGACCTAATCTCAGGTGCCATAGATATCTATCGTTTGGACTATCCCTAGGTCGTTTGGCATTCACGTTTTGCTCGATAGTTAGAACAGATACATCAATATGTAGCTGATAAAGACCATTAATAAGGAAACCATTTGCAATTTTATTTCTTTCATAAAGAATGTTACAATGGTCCTTAAAGAAGGTAATCACATAGCCTTCTAGTGCTAAGCATGAAACAGAAATCAAATTTCCTGCTAGCTGCAGGCACATAATAACAGTCTTTCAAAACTAAGTCTAAACCAGATGGTAATCGCAGAGGGTATGTTCCCACGGCTACTGCAGCAACTCTTGCTCCATTACCGATGCGTAGGATCATGTCTCCATCCCTCAGCCTCCTGCTATCCTCAAGACCCTGCATGGAAGTGCACAGATGAGCACTAGAACCAGAGTCAAGCACCCAACTGGATGCAGAAGAAACGTAAGGTTAGACTCAATAACGAGCATACCTCCAGAAGGACCTTCCTTCTTGTTCTTCAGGGTGGCCAGGTAAGTAGGGCAGTTCCGCTTCCAATGGCCGTCGCTGTTGCAATGGAAACACTTTTCCTTTGACATCGGCCTTTTTCTTCGGCTCTGCCTTCTTCTTCTTTGATCCTTCCACCTTTTGCTTTTTCACAGACTTCTTTTTCTTTCCATAAGACTTTCTTTTGGAAGAAGTCCGTTCCATAGCAAGAACTGAGCCTTTAGAACCTTTCATAGAAAGCTCAGCGGTAACCAGCATATTCATTAATTCGGCCAAGGAATTCTGAAGTTTATGCATGTGGTAATTCATGATGAATTGCCCATATGCATCAGTCAAGGATTGCAGAATAATATCGTTCTGCAGGTCCAAGTCCAACTTCACACCGAGCTTCTCAAGCTCTTCCATGTCCTTGATCATTGTCAGACAGTGATCTTGGACTGACTGCCCATCACGCATCTTAGCCTTAAAAAGTCATTTCGTGACTTGATATTTGGCTGCGCGACTCTGTTCACCAAACATCTCCTGCAGGTGAGCCAACATTTGGCGAGCAGTCCCGATATCCTTCATGTTGGCGCTGGAGCTCATCAGACATCGAGCCCCAACATGTAATATCTGGCCTTATTATCTTCGTCTATCCATTTTTTCCAGAGACGCTCTCTGTTCAACAGATGGACGGGCTGGTAAGGTGGGAGGGTCCTGGTCCAGTACATGGGTTAACTTCTCAGAACCCAAAACTATTTTGTAGTTCCTGAGCCAATCTTTATAATTGGGTCCAGTCAGTCTATGTGTGTCCAGGATACGTGCCAATGGGTTGGACGCAGACATTTTCCTGTAGAGAGTCAAAGATTCTAGTTAGATACTTGTAATTTTGACTTGACCAATTTATTTAGGATTTTATTTTTAAACAAATTAGCTCCCACTATTTTCTCGGATCCCTACACTCCCTCTGTAGAGATGCAAAAATCTCCATGATTAATGATTTCTAGTGGGTGGTGCGGTCTCACCAACTGACTCATCACCTCACCTAACAGTTATTGGTGATGGGTTAGCCAATGAGTGAACAACTCTTGTTCAATGATTCTCTAATCATGGTGCACCCAAACTTGGTCTCTAATTCATGAATCTCACCATATCCGGAATATTGATCCACTCCTTAGTTAAGTCAGACCCACCATTTGCATAGACTGGGTTCCTAATTGAGTCTCTCACCGTATCCGAAATATTGAGCCCAACTCATCCTCCAGCCCATAGCATCCAATGCCTAATAGACATGGTTGCATCTTCCCGGTGCAACTGAGCCACTGTATCCAGCCGAAGAACAATCAACCCCGGGAAGGGCCCGCACATCTACAATGGTGGAAGACCTCAGACTTAATCTTTTCTTAGGGAGAATTGATTCAGGTCTCATTAAACTAGACTTGGCTTAGTCATAACAATTATGACTAACCTAGTGGCATGGGTTAGCTCGGATTATTGACCACCTCAGATCAGAACTGTGTCAACAGATATGGCCAGGTAAGTGAGACGGTGGAAGGAATATGCCATTAACTCGTACAAGAACGCATTCAGGTCGAGTAGCTTCCAATTAAAAACCAGTCGGTCGTATGTGCCAAACTTACCTTAGACACCAAATTATTGAGCCAGAACCAATTGGGTTAGCCTACAATCCAGACTCTAACCTCTGAGCCTAATTAGGTCTTGCTTGATCGTGACTCGATCTTGACCCAGACTTAATCCTATTAGGCTGGTCAATTTAAGCATTGTTGATCCCATCTAACCAACTCTTGATTCGGTTTGATCAACCGCTTAGACCTAATTGAGCTACCCAAGCCCGAACCCAGTATTATGAATATGTCTTAGATCTAAAATTCTCAATTTTAGACCTAATTAATATTCCATAAACTTAATTTTTAATTAAGTAGGGTTCATAAATAAAATATGCACAATAAATCCTAGGGTTTCAGGATCTAGGGTTTTGCAGAAAGTAAGTTTTGGGTTTCTTGATTAAGGACGAACACGCAGCACCCCTACACATCATAAGAACACCCCATCGAATGGAAGAGAGGGCCTTTAAACCCTTCTTCGTTCTTATGACCGGACGGCCAAGAGGAACGCCTTAATCAGGAACATTCAATACTACAAAACAGTATCAGATCTATATCATATATCTCATATACAAATTAGATCTAATCATGGCATATTTTGCATACATCTCATGTATCGAATCATGCATATTTTTAGATCTAAATTATCTCATAATAATCTAAAAATTAGATTTAAATTGATCTAATCAAAATAAATTCTAATCTAGACAATTATGTAGAACTATTCTACAACTAGTCTAGACATGCATCAATCATATCTCATATGATGTTTAAAATTAAATAATTTTTATTTACTATTTTTTAGATGTTATTATAACCATTATAATATCAAAAAATAGTAAATAAATAGATCTAAAATATGATTTAATCAAATTAAATTAAAAACATGCAAGACTATTCTATAGAACTATTCTATTTTAGAACTAGTCATGCATATTTTCTAATCTTAGATCCAAATCATTTAATTTTAATTTTTTCTGATTTTAGATCTGATCACATCTCATGTGACATCTAAAATCAATTATTTTTTGATTAAAATAAATTTAAAATCAGATCTAAATACTTTTAGAACCATGGCTCTGATACCAGTTGAAGGGAAATCCTGATTTTTCGGTCCAGGTTCGTTCAGATCTGATCAGATCAAGAGATATATTTTAAAAATTTTTTCTTTGATCTATATCAGATCTAGATATTTTAGATTTAATTATTATTATTTTAATAAATAAAATAAAATAATAAATTAAATTAAATTTAATTTACCTTGATTTGGTAATCCTATTACCCGTTGATGATCCTGTATGCAGCGGAAGGTTCTGGATCTAGCCATGCAAGCGCCTGGCCTCTACCGGTATCCACTCGAGCTGGATCTAGAGATCCTCTTCTTCTCTATCACATCCCCAAAAATTAGATCTGGATCTGATCTGGAGGATCTTCAAAACTCCTTTGAAGATCCAGTCGTCCTTTGCAGTAGTGCGCCTTCTTGCTTTTGATCGCCTTTCTCTTGCTTGAATCGCACCAACAAAAATCCAAAACTCCTTTTGGACATGGAGAGAAGGGAGAAGGTGGTTTGGCATGGAGAAGAGGGGAGAGGCAGCCTTGGGCATGGAGAAAACTATATTCACATTACTCTGAGTGGGCGCAGGGTCTTATTATAGACTGCTGTGATCAACTCTCTTCTTCACCACCAATCACAACTCTTTGTGAAATCAGAATCTAAACTTTGATTGGTGGAAATAGAGTCTCCTGGATTCCTCCTTAGAGGCGCGCCTAAAGACCAAGTTCAATGGTTGATTCTTAGGAGAACTCCTAATTGGAATCCAAAAGGAGATGGAGTCCCTTTCAACAAGGGACTCCTAGGTGCCTCCAACTTGGGCACACACCTAGGGTGGCGTGCGCCTAACTCATTGCCAGTTCTGTAGGGGGACAAGCCCCCACTGAGCTCTCCAATAGGTGCGTGATATGTGGTGCAAATAGTCAAAGTAATCAATGGTCAACATTTGACCAGTCAAAGGTAGACTTTTGAGCCAAAGTCAAAAGATAAGAAATTGGCAGATGACCAAAAATGGTAGGTATATCTTACAAAAATAAGACAACCTTTTTTCCTGACTTAGGATAACCTCCAGTCAGACCACAATATGAG
>QRFJ01003421.1:146675-205224 GCA_006176705.1 Cocos nucifera | reverse complement strand
ATCGGACATGAAGTCCGAGTCTGTGTATCCCTGAACTTGGAGTTCTTCCCAACATCATATTCCTTAGTTCTTCTCAAGTACTTAAGGATACATTTCACCAGAAGTCCAGTGTTCTTCACCTGGATTTGACTGATATCTGCTTGTGACACTCACAGCATGGGCTATATCAGGTCATGTACATAGCATGGATACATGAGATATAGATGATCGAAAGTCGACATCTGGCAGACTGTTTGTGCTGGAAGAGTTCCTAGCAAACAGCGATATCATCTCATCCGCGATTATCTTGAGAAAGGTTACGTTGAGGTCAAGAGAGTCAACTCCACAGATAATGTGGCAGACCCACTTACAAAGCCGTTGGGCCAGCAGAAGATCGAAGCCCACCTTGAGAAGATGGGACTTAGACTTGTAGCCAATTGGCTTTAGGACAAGTGGGAGATTGTTAGATATATGTGCCCTAGAAGCCAGAATTGGCTGACACTTGTAATACACTTCTAGGGGCAAAATTGTAATTTTGACTATAATTAATGAAATGGGTTATTTTCTATCACACCTATGTATTTAGTGTCTGTGATACATCCTTTGAGTTAATGGTAATGATAATTCATATTTTCAAGAGTTGAAAATTTAAGACAATGAATTAATCATTATTAACTCATAAACATGCTCCCGACCATAGGATCATCACGAGGATGGTGATTGATCCGGAAGGTTGGTGTACGATCGCTTCTCTTTAGTAGATGAGTCTTAAGTCTACGGTGTGGAGACACCGAAGCGAGAGTACAGGTATCTCGTTAGAGAACGAGGGCACTGAGCGTGACCACCTCGAGTAAGTCATTAGGAAGTCTACCTTCTCGTCAATGACTGACTTCGATGCTATAGTAGTGTGTCTGGTTCTTTGACCTGAGGATGCATCGGCAGTTCACCTTGAGGGTGTTATAGTTTGACTACACCATTACTCGGTCTCCTAGCCATTATGGAACCCTGAGGTGTATGTTGGCTATAGCATGTTCATTGTAGGAACTGGATTGCATCAAGATGGAATCTATCTACCTCGGTGGTAGAGGAGTAGCCCTATGATGATCATGAGAATCAAGTCCAGAAATCCAATGGCCATGGTAGAGTGAAATAATAGAAAGAGTTTCTATTTAGATTTTCACATTGGACTCGAATCGAATGATTAACATCATATGACAGAAGACTAGGGTTTGACGAGTTCACCTTAACCCTAATCTGATCGGGGCTCAAGATAGAAGAACTGAATCACACAAGGTAGCTGCACCAAGAGGTTCGCATTTTCAGCTCTGATGGGTTGCCACCATATACTGCTAGGTGTCACTGGTGGATTTTGGGAGCAATTAGAATGATTTAGATGATCGATCATTCTAAGCTGTTCGAATCAGAAGAGTTCTGATCCATCGAAAGGAGTTTCGATGATGTCGATGATAGAGATCATGACATATCCCATTACCATACAGAACTGAACCTAACTGGGTCACACAAACAAGGGTTTGAATCTGGTGATCATCAATTGAACTGATCTAGTTCAATTGATCTGAATGAGATTCAATTAGGTTCAAGGAAATCGTGCTAGCACTCGATTGAACCTAACGTTCTTCTTTTACTATCATAAATAAGTTATCCTGACTGAGCCAAAGGAGTTTGTGCTCAATCAGAGGCCTTCATATGGTCTGACTGGAGGTTGTCCAAGTCAGAATAGGTTGTCTTATTTGTAAGACATTACCTGCCATTTTTGGTCATCTGCCATTTCTTGTTCTTTGACTTTGGTCAAAAGTCTACCTTTGACTGGTCAAACGTTGACCATTGACCCTTTGAGTTTTGACCACATGTCATGCACCTATTGGAGAGCTGGTGGGGGCTTGTCCCCCTGCCAGAACCTAGCAAGGAGAAGGGCGCATGCCAAGGGTGGCGTGAGCCCAAGTAGGAGGCACCTAGGAGTCCTTGTTGGACAAGGACTCCACCTCCCTTTTGGATTCTAATCAGAGTTCTACTAAGAATCTAGTTTGACTGGTCTTAGGCGCCCTCTAAGGAGGAATCCAGGGGTCTCTATTCCAACCAATCAGATTTAGATCTGATTTCACAAAGGGTTGTGATTGATTGAGAGGAAGAGGAGTTGGATCACAAGAGGTCTATAAATAAGACCCTGCGCCCAACCCTAAATCCAATGCTATTAGATACGCCCCAAGGCTGCCTCTCCCCTCCTTCTCCATGCCATAGTCTCTTCTCCTCTTGCTCTCCACGTCCAAAAGGTGTTTTGGACTTAGTTTGGTGCGATTCAGATCAAGGAAAGGCGATCAAAAGCAAGAAGGCTGCGCTGCTGTAAAAGGATGACTGCAGATCTTCAAAAGAGTTTTGAAGATCCTCCAGATCAGATCCAGATCTGATTTTTGGAGGTGTGATAGAGAAGAAGAGGATCTCCAGATCCAACTCGAGTGGATACCGGTAGAGGCCAGGCGCTTGCATGGCTAAGATCCAGAACCTTCCGCTGCAATCAGGATCATCTACAGGGTAATAGGATTACCCAAACCAGGTAAATTGAATTTGATTTAATTTATCTTGTTTTATTTTATTTATTAAAATAATAAGAATCAGATCTGAAACATATCAAGATCTGATTGAGATCAAGAGAAAATTTTTGAAATATATCTCTTGATCTAATCAGATCTGGACGAACTTGGACCGGGAAATCAGGATTTTCCTTCAGTTACATCATTTGAGTTAATGGTAATGATAATTTATATTTTCAAGAGTTGAAAATTTAAGATATGAATTATTATAATTAACTCATAAACTGCTCCTGATCATAGGATCATTATGAGGATGGTGATCGATCCGAAAGATTGATGTACAATCGCTTTCTTAAGATAGACATATCTTGAGTCTATGGTGTGGAGACACCGGAGCAAGAGTACAGGTACTTGTCAGAGAATGAGAGCACTGAGCGTGACCACCTCGAGTAGTCATAAGAAAGTCTATCTTCTAGTCGATGACTGACTCGATGCTATAGTGGTGTGTCTGGTTTTTTGACCTAAGATGCATTGATAGTTCATCTTAAGAGTGTTATAGTTTGACTACACCATAACTCGATCTCCTAGCCATTCGGAACCTTGAGGTGTATGTTGGCTATAGCATGTTCATTGTAAGAATTGGATTGCACCAATAGGGGATCTATCTACCTCGGTAGATGAGGAATAGCCCTATGATAATCATGAGATTGAGTTCATAAGCCCATGGCCATGGCAAAGTGAAGATGATAGAAAGAGTTTCTATTAGGGTTTCACATTTGACTCAAATCGAATGATTAACTCATATGACGGACATTGGGTTTGATGAGTTCACCTTAACCCCAATCCTGTTGGGACTCAAGATAGAAGAACCCAGTCACACAGGTAACTATATCGAGAAGTTTGCTTTCAGTTTTGATGGATTGCCACCATATATTGCTAGGTGTTATTGATGGATTTTGGAAACAATTAGGATGATTTTAATGATCAATCATTCTAATTATATGAATCAAAAAAGTTCTGGTCCATCAAAAGGTATTTCGATGATGTCGATGATGAAGATCACGACATGTCTCATTACCATACAGAATTGAACCTAACTAGATCACATAAATAAGGGTTTGGGTCTGGATATCATCAGTTGAGCTAAGCTAGTTTGATTGATTTGGATTAGATCCAATCAGGTTCAAGATAATCGTGCTAGCACATGATTGAGCCTGACTTTCTCCTTCTGAAATCTTTCTGATTCATCACAATCGAGTCAAATTTGATTTAATTTATTTTTATATTTTGAATGAGTTAATTTTCATCTAACTAGAATAAGTTTAGATCAGATTAATTATAAAAATTAAATCCATTCATAGTCAAATTGGACTAGGATCAAAAGTTGACCTATTTGAGAGAATTGAGGATCACCTAATCAGCTACTTTTAGAAAATTCTCTAGAAATTATTTTGACCTTAATTTTGGATATATGATAGAGCATGAGTTATGAATTGAGTGTACCAAATTTTATGACTTTTGGAGGTATTTAGATTGAGTTATGATAAAGTTTGATTTGGATCAAACTCTTGAGGAAAGAGTCCTAGGCACAGTGGACTCTTCCTTATCTACTCATGCTGATACCTTTTTGAATCATTTTTGATGAAAATAATAGATGAGATCTGATGGTTTTTCGAGGAGAATAAGTCTTAGAGTTCTAATAATAAAATAAATGAGTTATTTTGATCAAAAGGGACTCTAAGTAAGCGTTGGGCATCAAAGTCTTTCTCACATCAAAGTGCATGCAATGCAAAAAATAGTTTTCCACACCCAAAGTCTACCATCCCTGATATCCCACACCCCCTCTATCCCCTCTGTTCTTCTCTTCTACAAGCCTAAAAAGTTAGGCATAAATCTAAAAAAAAGGTCCAAGATTTTTGGCATAATATTTAGGATCTACGCGATGGTGTTCGTATGACGGACGGGCTGCCTGTAGAAATAGTTTTGAAGGTTCTTGGGATCAGATCTAGATCTAATTTTTGGAAGAAAGGTTCATGAGGAAAAGACGTTCAGATCTTGCCCGAGTGGGTACCAGTAGAGGCCAGGTGCATGCGTGGCTCCTTCCAGAATCTTAGGAATCAACAGGATCATTGCCGGTTAATTAGATTACCCAATCAGGTACTTTAAATTAAATCTAATTTAATTTTAAATTTTTAATTTTTAATATTAGATCACCATGATTATATCTAAGAACTCTTAGATCTGATCAGATCATTTAAAAATTTTTAGAAAAATCTCCCTCATATCTGATTAGATCTACACGATTCTATGGCAAAATATAGTATTTTTCCTTCACATCCCACCAATCAGATTTAGATTTGAATGAATGAAGGCCTCTGATTGGTCGGGATGATGTGGCACTGCATGGCGTAGTAGGTCTATTTAAACCCTATCTGCACCTAGGATTTAAAAATCTTGCATAATTCTCATGCCCCAAGGCTGCCTCTCTCTCTCTTCCATGCCCCATCTGATCCTCTCTCCTCTCTCTATGCCCAAGGAGCTGGGCACAGGTTCAAGTACCATCCAAGGAAGAAAGGTGCCCAGATCAGGAAGAAGACAGCACTACTGAAAAAAATAACTGCTACTTCTTCAAAAGAAGTTTTGAAGAACTTCAAGATCAGATCCATATCTGATTTTTGAAGAGGTGATTCAGAAGAAGAAGACCTCCAAATTCTATCCGAGTGGACATTGGTAGAGGCCAGGTGTGTGCGTGGCTCCTTTCAAAATCTCAGGATCAATCAAGATCATCATAGGATAATCTAATTATCCAAAATAAGGTATGAAATTAAATTAGGTTTAATTTTATTTTTATTTTTTTAATATCAGATCTTTAGGATCAGATCCGAGATGTCTCAGATCTAATTAGGTTCTTAAAAATTTTTTTTAAAATATTCTTTCAGATCCAATCAAATCTGAATGATCCTGTGCCAAAAAAATAGGATTTTTCCTTCATAGACATACCCATGCCTAAAAAGATCATCTGTGAATGTAATAAAGTAATAATATCCACCTCTGGCACTAGTGCTCATAGGTTCACATATATCAATATGTATTAGATCTAGGAGCTCACTGGCTTGCTTATGTTTTCTAATAAAAGGTGACTTGGTCATCTTTCCAAGAAGACAAGACTTATAAGCGGACAATGATTCAAAATCATTGATATCGAGGATGTCCTCTTGAATCAACCTATTCATTTAGTTTTTATTTATATGACCTATCCTATAATGCCAAAGATAGGCATCAGATACATTATCTAATCTAGGGCATTTACCAGACGAGTAGACCATATTAATAGGCTGTGATAATATATAAATTTCATTGTTTAATTGTCCATTAAATATAATAACATCATTCAAAATGACATTGCAAAAGTTTTTCATTATTTATATTTCATAACTATTTTTGTCCAAAAGACCTATAGAAATAATATTCAATAAAAATCTTGGACAAAAGTGATATTCACTAAAAATAACTATATGAGAATTGAATACAAGCTTAATGATCCCTAAAGCTAGAACTAGAACTGGTCTTTCATCTCCAATATTTAGGAATCTTTTGTCCTCTTCAAATCTCCTACTAGCGTGTAAATCTTATAATGAATTGTAAATATGATAAGAGCTTCCGGTATCTAATACCTAGGTAGTAGTATCACATATAGAAAAGTTACAATGAATTATTATATAATTATCTTGCTTAGCAACAGATTACTTCTTCTTTAGCCTGTTCAGGTCTAGGGAGGCAATGTACTAAGGATAATTTCTCTTCCAGTGCCTTTGCTTCTTACAATAGAAGCATTCCACCTAACTCTTATTGGACTTTGGTTTCTTGGTCTGACCTTGCATAGATGTCCCAGTATGTTGCTGCATGATGAGTACATTAAAAATAACATAAAAAATGTTAAAATTCATGCTATTTTATTTTATTTTTATTTATAATTGATACTTTTTATGATCTTTGTAGGAATAATTAATTTTAAAATCTTAATCATAAACCAACTAGAAACAGCCTTTCAACACTTGTAGATGAAGCTTGAGTCTAAATTCAGGCTTGTTCCGTGCACGATACGCTAAGATATACAGATGCAAAATAAGGACCCAAACAAAAAAAAAAAAAAAGAAAAAATACTAAAAAAAAAAGAAAATTGTTGTTGTTGGCTGTTGGTTGTTCGTTTTGGGTTGGTGCATTTATTGCAAAACGAGGATGCTACGTTGCTTTGGGTGTCAAAGGATTATAGCACGCTGGTGGCTCTTCCCCGAAAATAGAACTGGTCTTGCACGTTGGATGCCAATGCGAGCGTAGATTTGTGAAAGCATTCAAACGACACCCGAGCACACAACTTCGAGCAAAACACGAAAAGATACACCAAAAAATATATATATATATATTTTTTGAGAAAGAGTTTGGGTTGAATTTTTTGTTCTCTCTTACCTTATCTCCTATTCTCTTTGTCTCATCTAGCCAAACATCTTTATTATTTCATCTCATCCATCCATCTTTTAACCTTTATTTCTTTCATTAGTCCCACATCTAAAAAATACAAAATCCTCCTTTCTCCTGACACCTATAAATAAAGCCCAATACCTCTACCTTGGATATATCTTTCTGCACCATAACTCTTGTAGGAGCCCATATGATAGACAAAAATATCTATCCATAAATTTTTTATCCATCTTCTTTTCACTTTCATCCATCCTTCCAACATACGAGAAGGAGAGTTAGCCAGGAAAAGTGTGCCGGAGGAAAGTCTGTTCATTTCACCTCCAAGCCCTATTATGACTTAGGAGTTAGTTTTATATTAAATTTTTATTTCAGTAATAAAATTTTATTTTAATTTTTTTTAATTATCACTTATGCAATTTAATTTATGTAATTCAAATTCAGCACATAGGATAGTTTAATTTTCTTATTCTGCTTATTTAATTTCTGCATCTCTTTTATTTTCTATAATTTAAATTTTAGCAAGTAATATAGAATTTAATTTTAAATAATTTTTAAGTTCTAATTTAAATCATGTCTAACTAAGCAATCCTCTAGGATTTGCGATGAAGCTAAACCATGATTAGAAGTAATTTTTAGGATTTCTCCTTGGCTTTATCTTTTTAGTTCTTCTTCCTTCAAGCTTCTTGCCAAAAGATTTGATGGACTATCATTGGATTTCAATCCCTTTATAGTTCATGCTTGATTCAGTGCAAGAAGGATAATAGGTAGAAAGCCTAAATCTTTTTAAATCCTTTTTCTTCTTCCTTGTGGCAAACTTTGATTGATTATTGTTGGGTCAGAGTCCCTTCATAGTCTATACTTGGGTAACACAAGAGAAACAGTTGAAAGGAGAGTTCTTTAATTAGGGTGAATGCTTGTCCATGCATTACACCTTGATCAAGAAACATTATAAGAAAAAATCTTAGAAATACTCTCTAAGTCATTGGTCTAGTGAATTCAAAAGCCCTAGATCTTTAAATTATTATTCTCCATAATTAATTGACTGTTTAGTAGTAAGTAATCAAACAAACCTCCAAATTCTTTGTTAAAGCTCGTCTGAGCAAGGGTTTAAACATAATTCAAACACAATTTCTTATGGGATCGATCCGTACTCACCGAACATGCTACTTTGCATACCGTGCACTTGCGGTTAATTTAAGACACACCATATTTTTGGTGCCATTATCAGAGAATTGATGTTTTTTAAATTATGTTCTAAATTCTTGTTCTTCGTGCTTTTAGTTTAATTTTAGTCTGATCTTTCTAATTTTTTTTTCTTTCTTATTTTATAGAAAATTGGTGAGCGTTGGAAATCAGGTATATAATCTAATCTTTTTGTTTTCCTTTTAGCTTACTAATTTGATCTTAGTTTAGTATTTTTTATTATTTAAATTTGTTTGTTCTTGTTGGTTATGCATAACCATATCTAAACTACTTTAAGGGCACAAACCTAAATAAGATAAGGTGGGGATGTCATTATCCTTCCTTAGCCCACAAACAAGTTTTCTCATTTGCATTAACCATAAGCCTTAAATAAAATCAATTAGACATCAACCCTAGGGACATCCGAGTTCATTAGGACAAGGAAACCCAAGAGTTGGATCAGGTTTAAGTTGGTTGGCTTGTCGGTGTCTAGGAAAGTGGTTTGTGGGACAATTGGGCCTGAAGGAAGGTGGTTTTTAATTGGTTCCATTCGCTTATTTGGCCAATCTAATTAGTGTATAAGAAAAGCAATGGAAGGACTCCCACCAACCTTATACTTACCTAGCCAATTTGGTGAGTCAATTTTGAACTTATAGTGCTCGAAGGCAATCTTGACAGTTAGAAGCTATCTAGAATTAGGGTAACTTAGGATAGATAATTACTTGATAAGTGTTTGAAAAATTAAAAAGAAAAAAATTAAAATTAACTAATTCTTCTTCCTATTCTCTTTTCTTAAAAAAAATTTAAAAAAATAATAATAAAAATATATAAAATAAAGTGAATTCTCCACTTCTTTCATAGAGAAAAATTTTGGATCGACTAGTTAGAATTGACTCGATTCCTGTGTCAAGCCTTAAAGTTCCTAAAACAGAAGAAACCAATCAGCTCCAAACCCTTAAGAATTTATATTATCCATTTGGGTCTATCTAGCCTTCTTGCATCAGGTTGCCTCAACCTACTGCAAATAACTTCAAAATTAAACCTCAAGTGATTAATATGCTTCCAAAATTTATTGGAGTAGAGGATGCATATATATTCATTAGGGAATGTGAAGAGGTTTGCACAACCATGAGACTACAATAACTTTCTGAGGATAAGATCAAACTGAGACTAATCAATTTGATCCTTAAGGATAATACCAAAAAGTGGCTATACAGCCTGCCAAATCCATCTATCATGACCTGGGAAGGCTTTGTAAGAGTGTTCCTTAAAAAATACTTTCCCCATCATAAGATAGCTAGAATTAGAAATGAGATCAACCAATTCTATACCAACTAGCTGGTGAATCATTTTGGAAGTATTTCGATCATTTTAAGAACCTCTTGACCCAATGTCCACACCATGGAATAGAGACTTGGAGGCTATGCCAGATAGTTTATGAGGGACTAGATTCAAATTCCAGAACCATGCTAGAATCTATGTGCCAAGGTCAATTTATGTATAAAAAACCTAATGAGGCATGGCAATTTCTAGAAGACTTAGTCAAAAAGAGTTTACAATGGAAAACGACTAGAGAACCAGAAAGACCAAGACCTTTAAGAGGTAGAATGTACCAAATTCAAACCTCCCTAGCCATAGAGGCTAAAATTGCAACCCTAACACGTAGGTTAGAGATCTTAGAACTATAGAGACTAGCTAGTATGAACCATGTGTCTGCACCCATGTGCAGCAGGTGTAGTGCACCAAACCATATCCTTGAAGATTATCCTCTCCTAATAAACCCAACAGAGAATGGGTGTGCACAGGTAAATGCCGCATACCAGAAACCAATGAACAAACCTTATGCATCCACATATAACCCAGGATGGATGAATCATCCAAACTATAGATGGTCGTAGAACCCAAATATAGGCGGTACTAGTTTCAACCAGCAAAACCTAAAGTCCAACCCGAAAAACTAAAATGGTCCACGACCCCAACATGAAATCAAGTCAATCATATGAATGGCATTCATATTTTAAGATCGAAGAAATAAGTGGATAATAAGGTAGGTACATTTGACAATAGAGAGGACTCATCTGTCGAACAATTTTATGAATAACCTACCTTACAAACTCAAGCTCTTGAAACTGATTGTACATCCAGCCCTGTACCCACAACTCCTAGAGCTCCTTTTCCAAATCGACTAAGGTCCAAAAAATAATCAAAATATTTGGATAAAATGTTAGAGGTGTTTAAACAAGTCCAGATAAATATCCTTCTACTAGACATGATCTAGCAAGTACCGACCCATGCTAAATTTTTAAAAGATCTTTGCACCAAAAAAAGGACCACCAATGTACCCAAGAGAACATTCTTAGCTGCAAGTATGAGCTCTTACTTTTCAAGTCATGTGCCAATAAAATATAAGGATATAGGGTCTCCGATAATTTCATGTGTTATCGGAGAAACCCACATGGAGAAGGCCTTGCTAGACTTAGGGGCTAGTATAAATATTTTGCCCTATTCAGTTTACGAGCAATTAGGATTGGAAAAACTTCAGCCAACAGGGATCACATTGCAATTAGCAGACCGATCTTTTAGGATCCCTAAGGGAATGATAGAAGATATTTTAATCAAGGTTGGCAATTTTATCTTTCTGTAGACTTCATCATTTTGGAGATCGAACCAGTTTCAATTTCGAAGAGCCATATCCCAGTAATTTTAGGAAGACCTTTTCTAGCAACTGCTAATGTTGAAATCAACTATAGAAATGGACTTATGAAGCTATCTTTTGGGAATATAACCATTGAGTTAAATATATTTAATCTAGAATAGGAATCCACCCAGCATACTAATGTAAATGTAATCCAAGATGAAATTTACTAACCCATTGACATTAGCGATGAAGAAGTCGATCTGGAGTCAAGTATTTGGCTAAACCATGAACATGAAGACATCGATGAAATACCTATTGACCATAGGATTAGCCAAAGATGGGAGCCTCTCACTGAACCACTCATGAAAATGGCTAAACCATCATCCAAGCCATCAATAGAAGAGGTACCCAAATTAGAACTAAAATCCCTCCCCAAGCACCTTAAGTATGCTTATTTAGGTCCAACAGAAATCTTACCTATTATTATTGCATCAGACCTAAATTCTAAATAAGAGAAGGAGTTATTAGCGGTCTTGAGAAAAAATTGAGAAGCAATCGACTGGACCATAGCAGATATTAAGGGAATAAGCCCCTTCATAGTTCAATATAGGATACACCTAGAAGAAGGGGCCAAACCAACTAGAGATGCTCAGAGAAGACTTAATCTAGCTATGAAAGATGTAGTCAAGAAAGAGATTTTGAAGTTACTTGATAATGAAATAATTTACCCCATCTCAAATAGTTCTTGGGTAAGTCCGGTTCAAGTGGTACCCAAAAATTTCAGGGTAACAGTGGTCTAGAATGAGAAAAATGAACTTATCCCGACTAGGATCCAAACGGGATGGGGGGTCTGTATAGATTATAGAAAATTGAATGCGGCAACAAGGAAAGATCATTTTTCCTTACCGTTTATTGATCAAATATTGAAAAAATTAGTCGGACAAGAGTTCTACTATTTTCTTGATGGATACGCCGGCTATAACTAGATCTCCATAGCCCCTGAAGACCAAGAAAAGACTACATTCACCTGTCCATTCGGAATCTTTGCCTATAGGTGCATGCCCTTTGGGTTATGCAATGCACCAGCAACCTTCCAAAGATGTATGATCATCACTTTTTTTGATATGGTTGAACAATTTCTTAAAATTTTCATGGATGACTTTTCTATCTTTGGCTCTACCTTCTTCGAATGTTTAGATCATTTAAGACATGTCCTAGAAAGATGTAAGGAGAAGCACTTAGTCCTTAATTGGGAGAAATGCCAATTTATGGTCAGAGAGGGCATAGTTCTTGGCCACGTAGTTTCACAAAAGGGAATTGAAGTAGACAAGACCAAAGTAAACCTAATTGCGAGTCTTCCACCACCCAAATCTATTAAGAAAATCCATTCATTTTTAGGACATGTTAGATTCTATAGAAGGTTCATAGCCAATTTTAGCAAAGTGGCTTGCCTGTTGACCAACTTGTTAGCAAAGGAAACAAAATTTGAGTTTACCCCCGAGTGCCTAGAATCTTTTGAGTTTCTTAAAAAGGCACTTATTTCAGCTCCCATTATTCACCCACCTATCTAGAATGTACCCTTTGAACTCATGTGCGATGCGTCTGATCATGTTGTAGATGTAGTTTTAGGTCAAAGAATTGATAAGCTGCCTAGAGTTATTTACTATAATAGTAAAATCTTAAATAATGCATAGCTTAATTATACTACCACTGAAAAGGAGTTCCTAGCCGTTGTCTTTGCCCTTGAAAAATTTAGATCCTATTTGGTTCGGTCCCACACTGTTGTCTATACTGACCACTCAGCCATTAGACATCTCTTAGCAAAGAAAGATGCCAAGGTGCACTTAATTCGATGGATCTTGCTCCTTTAAGAATTTGACCTAAAAATCAATGACAAGAAAGAAACAAAGAATGTTGTAGCTGATCACTTGTCCCAAATCATAGTCGCACCATCTAGTGACCACCTGTTAATATATTTTTTTCTGACGAATAACTCATGTCTGTATCCACTGAACCATAGTATGCTGATATTGTCAACTATTTAGCCATCGGTAAAGTTTCTTCCTACTGGACCACTCAGGACAAGCATAAATTCTTTGCCCAAGTGAAGTATTTTATTTGGGATGACCCATACCTATTCAACATTATCCTGATTAAATCATTAGGAGGTGTGTTTCGGATAATGAGGTTAGAAGTATTTTATTTTTTTATCATGATCAAGCATGTGGTGGTCACTTCGCATCTAAAAAGACTGCTGCAAAAGTCTTTCAATGTGGATTTTATTGGCCTAATTTATTTAGAGATACACATGAGTACTGTAGAAGTTGTGCTCGATGCAAACAAATGGGTGGAATCACCAAGAGAAACATGATGCCACTTAATCCAATTTTGGTGGTTGAAATTGTTGATGTATGGGGTATTGATTTCATAAGACCATTTCCAAACTCCTTTGGAAATGAATATATTTGAGTAGCTATCGATTATATCTCTAAGTGGGTAGAAGCTACTCCTTGTAGATCAACAAATAGCAAAGTGTGAAGGAAAAATCCTGATTTTCCGAATCAGGTTCGTTCAGATTTGATCGGATCATGAGAGATATTTCAAAAATTTCTCTCATGTATCCATATCAGATTTGAGATATTTCAGATCTAATTTTATAGATCTAATAAATAAAAATAAATATAAATTAAATCTAATTTAATTATACCTTGATGCTGGGTAATCAGATTATTCTTTGATAATCCTGCTGATTGCCTGATGTTCTAGATCTAGCCACGCAAGCGCTTGGCCTCTACCAGTATCCACTAAGGCTAGATCTAGAGATCTTCTTCTTCTTTATCATCTCTCCAAAAATTAGATCTAAATCTGATTTGGAGGATCTTCAAAACTTCTTTCAAAGATCTACTGTCGTCTCTGCAGCAGTGCTGCCTTCTTCCTTTCTCGTCAGCTTTTTCTTGCCTAGATCGCACCAAACTGGAGCCCAACTTTCTTTGGGCATGGAGAGGAGAGAGAGGATTAGAGGATGGCATGGAGGAGGGAGAGGGGTAGCCTTGGAGCATGGCTAAGAGGGAACTCTCTAAAAGTGTGGCACAGACAGGGTTTAGATAGACCCTGCTGCGCCATGTAGTGGCACATCATCCCAGCCAATCATGTTGCTTCGTGCAATCAAATCTAAATTTGATTGGTAGGATGATATCACCTGATTCAACCAGATGAGAGCCCCACTAATTCATCCTTAGATGGCACCCAAGATAGATCAAAGTCTATAGCTAGGGGTCACCTAAGTAGAATCCAAGAAGCAACCTGGAGTCCCATCCGTATGGGACTTCAAGCATCTCTATCCATGGACGCATGCCTCCCTAGGCATGCACCCCCTTCTTTGCAATTTCTAATAAGGGGACAAGCCCCTATCTACTCTCCAATAAGTGCATGACACATGGGCAGATGTTCAAGGGTCAAAGGTCAATGTTTGACCAAAGTCAAAGGACAAGAATTAGCCGATGATGGAAAATAGCAGGTGTTGTCTTAAATTTATCTCATAAATTAAGACAATCCTTTTCTAAGCTGGACAAGCTCCAGTCAGACCAAGCAAAGGTACCTGAGTGAGCACAAACTTATTTGGCTCAGTTGAGACAACTTTTAATGATAAGGAGAACGTTACGTTCAATCGTGTGCTAGCATGATTTTCTTGAACCTAATTAAATCTAGTTCAAATCAATTGAACTGGGTTGGTCTAATTGATGATATCTAGATCTAAACCCTTGTTTGTGTGATATAGTTAGGTTCAATTTTGTATGGTAATGGGATATGTCATGATCTCTATCATCAACATCATCGAAAACCCTTCCGATGGATCAAAACTCTTCTGATTCAGATAACTAGAACGATCGATCTTCTAAATCATTCTAATTGCTCCCAAAATCCATCAGTGACACCTAGTAGTATATGGTTGCAACCCATCAAAACTTAAAATGAATCTCTTGGTGTAGCTACCTGTGTGATTAAGTTCTTCTATCTTGAGCTCCGATCAGATTAGGGTTAAGGTGAACTCGTCAAACCCTAATTTCTATCATATGATTTAATCATTCGATTCAAATCCAATGTGAAAACCTTAATAGAAACTCTTTCTATTATTTCACTCTGCCATGGCCACGAGCTTATGGACTTAATTTTCATGATCATCATAGGACTACTCCTCATCCACCGAGGTAGATAGATTCCCTCTTGATGCAATCCAATTCCTACAATGAACATGCTATAGCCAACATGTAGCTCAGGATTCCGAATGGCTAGGAGATCGAGTCATGGTGTAGTCAAACTATAACACCCTGAAGGTGAACTATCGATGCACCTCAGGTCAAAGAATCAAACACACCACTACAACTTCGAGTCAGTCATCAACGAGAAGGTGGACTTTCTTATGACTACTTGAGGTGGTCACGCTTAGTGCCCTCATTCTCTAACGAGTACCTATACTCTCACTCCGATGTCTCTATACTGTAGACTCAAGACTCATCTACTATAAAAAATGATTGTACATCAATCTTTCAGATCAATCACCATCCTCATGATAATCCTACGGTCAGGAGCATTTTATGAGTTAATAATGAAAATTCTTGTCTCAAATTTTTAACTCTTGAAAGTAAGAATTATTATTACCATTAACTCAAGGGATGTATCACAGACACTAAATACATATTTGTGATAGAAAATAATCCATTTTATTATTTATGGTCAAAATTATAATTTTATCCCTAGAAGTGTATTACAAGTGTCAGTAATTCTGGCTTCTAGGGCATACATATCTAACAAACTCCTTCTTGACCTAAAGCCAATTTGCTATAAATCTAAGTCCCATCTCCTCAAGGTGGGCTTCGATCTTCTGCTGGCCCAATGGCTTTGTAAGTGGATCTGCCGCATTGTCTGTGGAGTCAACTCTCTTGACCTCGACATATCCCTTCTCGAGATAATCACGGAAGAGGTAGTATCGCCACTCGATGTGCTTGGATTTCTGGTGAGACCTCGACTCCTTAGCAAGGGCTATGGCACCATTATTGTTGCAGTACAGAGGAATGGCATCTGATGGCATCACTCTGATTTCTGTGGCAAACTTCTTATACCAGAATGCCTCCTTTGCAGCTTCTGATGCAGCGATGTATTCTGCTTCCATAGTGAAATCTGCTATTACTATCTGTTTGGAACTTTTTCAACTGACAGCTCTACCATTGGACACAAACAGACTTCCAAATGTTGACTTTCGATCACCTACATCGGACATAAAATCCAAGTCTATATACCCCTAGACTTCGAGTTCTCCATTACCAAAGACTAACAACATATCCTTAGTTCTTCTCAAGTACTTAAGAATACATTTCACAGAAGTCCAGTGTTCTTCATCTAGATTTGACTGATATCTACTCGTGACACTCACAGCATGGGCTATGTTAGGTCATGTACATAACATGGCATACATGAGGCTCCCTATTGCTGAAGCATAAGGGATCTTGCTCATGCATTCTATTTCCTCAGGTGTGCTAGGGCATATCTTTTTAAAAAGATGAATGCCATGTCTGAAGGATACCAGACCCCTCTTAGAGTTTTCCATGCTAAACCACTTTAGCACTTCCTCTATGTACATCTTCTATGAAAATCCTAGCATCCTACTAAGTCTATCTCTATAGATGTTAATACCCAGAATAAAGGATGCTTCTCCTAGGTCTTTCATAGAGAATTCTTTAGATAACCACATTTTAACTGTGGTCAATATGAGAACCTCATTCCCAATAAGGAGGATGTCATCTATATACAATACGAAGAAAACAACAGCACTCCCACTGACCTTTTTGAAGACACATGGCTCCTCCTCGTTCTTAATAAAATTAAATAATTTGATCACATTATTAAAGCGAGTATTTTAGTTTTGAGATGCTTGCTTAAGTCCATATATGGACCTTTGCAGGTTGCATACCTTATGATCATCATAACTAGATGTGAAACCTAGCAGTTGTTCCATATAGATATCTTCCTCAAGATATCCATTTAAGAATACCGTTTTCACATCCATTTGCCATATTTTATAATCGAAATAGGCTGCAACAGCAAGCAATGTGCGAATGGATTTAAGCATAGCTACTGGTGAAAAGGTATCCGATAGTCAATGCCTTCGCATTGACTATAACCTTTTGCCACTAATCTAGCCTTGAATGTCTCCATATTTCCATCTGCACCAATCTTTCTCTTGTAGATCCATTACATCCAATAGGCATTATACCTTCTGGTGGATCTACTAAGGTCCAGACTTAGTTTGAGTGCATCGAATCAATTTCTGACTTCATTATTTCTAACCATTTCTCAGAGTTGATATCCGATATTGCCTCGTTATATGTTTTGGGATCATCACCATGAACCCCATTACCTACGAGGAATATTTTCTCTACTTCCTCTGAAATAGTACCTAAGTACCTCTCAGAAGGATGGAAAACTCTTTTCGATCTACGAGATGGAGGAGGTAGTGATTGTATTGGCTTAACCTAATTTGGTTCCATTTGGTCCTTAGCTCGTTGCTCTTGTAAGACTTTCTCATCGAGCTTGATCTGCTTTCCAATGCCACTATCTTGAATAAACTATTTTTCAAGAAAGATGGTATGTCAACTCACAATCATATTGTGATCTTCTAGAATATAGAAATAATATCCTAATGACTCTTTAGGATATCCTATAAATCGAGCTTTGAAAGACCTAAAGTCTAACTTGTCCACTTGTTGTCTTTTGACATGAGTCGAACAACCCCAAATTCTGAGATGACTCAGACTTGGTTTCTTACCATGCCATATCTCATACGGTATGGTAGGAATGGTTTTAGAAGGAATCTTATTCAGTAAGTATATTGCAGTTAACAAATAGTATCCTAAAAGAAAATCTGGGAGGTTTAAGCTCATCATGGATCAGACCATATCCAATAGAGTCCAGTTCCTCCATTCCGAAATCCCATTTAGTTGAGATATTTTAGGTGGAGTCCATTAAGAGACTATTCCATTTTCCTTGAGATGGTCAAAAAATTTTCGACTAAGGTATTCACCTCCTCGATTTGATCGAAGAACCTTAATGTGTTTTCCTATTTGCTTTTCTACTTCATGTCCGAATTTCTTGAACTTTTCAAAAGCTTCAGACGTGTCTCATAAGATACACATACCCATACCTAGATAAATCATGGGTAAAGGTTATGAAGTAGACAAAGTTGCCTCTAACTGGTACATCAAATGGGCTGCACACATCAGTATGTACTAAGGCAAGAAGATCCGTGGCCCTTTCCCCATGTCCTACAAAAGGGAGCTTAGTCATTTTGCCATGAAGACAAGATTCACAAATTGGATATGACTTGGAAGTTAATGAACTCAATAGCCCAGTTTTCTCCAATTTGTTAATCCTATCTTCTGCTATATGACCTAGTCTTAGGTGCCATAGATACCTATCATTTGGACTATCCCTAGGTCATTTCATGTTATTCACATTTTGCTCGATATTAAAAATAGATACATCAATATGTAACTGATAAAGACCGTTAATAAGGTAACCACTTGCAATCTTATTTCTTTCATAAAGAATGTTACAATGGTCCTTAAGAAAACTAATTACATAGCCTTCTAATGCAAGGCAAGAAATAAAAATCAAATTTTTGCTTGTTGCAGGCACATAATAACAGTCTTTTAAAACTAAGTCTAAACCAGATGGTAGTCAAAGAGGATATTTTTCCACGGCCATGGCAGCAACTCTTGCTCTATTTTCGATGCGTAGGATCATCTCACCATCCCTCAGCCTCCTGCTATCCTCAAGATCCTGCATGGAAGTGCACAACTGAGCACTAGAACCAGAGTCAAGTACCCAACTGCATGCAGAAGAAACTGTAAGGTTAGACTCAATAATGAGCATACCTCTTGAAGGACCTGTCTCCTTCTTATTCTTCAGGATGGCCAGGTAAGTAGGGTAGTTCCGCTTCCAGTGGCCATCATTGTTGCAATGGAAATACTTTCCTTTGTCAGCAGCCTTCTTCTTTAGCTTTGTCTTTTTCTTCTTTCCTTCTTCCACCTTCTGCTTTTTCATAGACTTCTTCTTCTTTTCAAAAGACTTTCTCATGGAAGAAGTCCGTTCACTGAGCCTTTAGAACCTTTCATAGAAAGCTCAGCGGTAATCAGCATGTTCAAAAGTTCGGCCAAGGAATTTTGATGTTTATGCATATAATAGTTCATGATGAACTGCCCATATGCATCAGTCAAGGATTGCAGAATTATATCATTCTGCAGATACAAGTCCAACCTCACTTCGAGCTTCTCAAACTCTTCTAAGTCCTTGATCATCATCAAACAATGATCTTGGACTGACTGTCCATCACGCATCTTAGCCTTGAATAGTCGTTTAGTGACTTGATACTTGGCTGCACGACTCTGTTCACCAAACATCTCTTATAGGTGAGCCAACATTTGATGGACAGTCCTGATATCTTCATGTTGGCACTGAAGTTAATCAGACATCGAGCCTAACATGTAATATTTGGCCTTGTTATCTTCATCCGTCCACTTATCTAGAGATGCTCTCTGTTCAGCGGATGGATGGATTGGTAAGGTAGGAGGGTTTTGATTCAATACATGAGTTAACTTCTCGGAACCCAAAATAATTTTAAAGTTTCAAAGCCAATCCTTGTAATTAAGTTTGATTAGTTTATGGGTGTTCAAGATTCGTGCTAGTGGATTGGATGCAGACATTTTCCTATAGAGAGTCAAAGTTTTTAGTTAGATATTATAATTAAGACTTAACCATTTTATTTAGGATTTTAATTTTTAAACAAATTAGCTTCCACTATTTTCTCGGATCCCTACACTTTCTCTATAGAGATGCAAAAATCTCCATGATTAATGATTTCTACTGGATGGTGCAGTCCCACCAACTGACTCATCACCTCACCTAACAGTTATTGGTGACGGGTTAGCTAATGAGTGAACAACTCTTATTTAATGATTCTCTAATCATGGTGCACCCAAATTTGGTCTCTAATTCATGAATCTCACCATGCTCGAAATATTGATCCACTCCTTAGTTAAGTCAGATCCACCATTTGCACAGATTGGATATCTAATTGAGTCTCTCATCATATCCAAAATATTGAGCCCAATCTATCCTCCAGCCTGTAGCATCCAATGCCTAATAGATATGGTTACATCTTCTCGATGCAACTGAACCACTATAACCAGTCGAGAACAATCAACCCCGGGAAGGATCTGCACATCTACAATTATGGAAGATCATAGACTTAATCTTTTCTTTGGAAGATTTGATTTAGATCTCATTAAAATAGACTTGACATAGTCATAACCGTTATGACTAACCTAGTGGCATGGGTTTGCTCGGATTATTGACCACCTCAGATCAGAACTGAGTCAACAAACATGGCCAGGTAAGTGAGACCGATAGAAGGGATATGCCATTAACTCGACAAGAATGCATTCTAGTTGAGTAGCTCCCAATTAAAAATTAGTCAGTCGTATATGCCAAACTTACCTTAGATACCAAATTGTTGAGCCAGAATCAATCAGGTTAGCCTATAATTCAGACTCTAACCACTGAGCCTAATTAGATCTTAGCTTGATCGATCACTCACGTGACTTGATCTTGACCTAGATTTAATCCTATTAGGTTGGTCAATTTAAGCACTATTGATTTTATCTAACCAACTCTTGATTTGGTTTGATCAACCACTTAGACCTAATAGAGCTACCTAATCTTGAATCCAATTTTATGAATATATCTTAGATCTAAAATTCTCAATTTTAGACCTAATTCTTAATTTTTAGACTTAACATATTTCATAATCTTAATTCTCAATTAAGTTTAGGGTTCATAAATAAAATATGTAAATAAAATCCTAGGATTTTAGGATCTAGAAATTTGCAGAAAGTAAGTTTTTGATTTTTGATTAAGGACAAATGCGCAGCACTCCTACACATCATAAGAACAACCCATCGAATGGGAGGAGAGGGCATTTAAATCCTACTTTATTCTTATGATCGAACGGCCAAGGAGAATGCCTTAATCAGAAATATAAATCTACAAAAGTAGTTAGATCTGCATTATATATCTCATATATAAAAATTTATCAAACTTTATATATATTTTGCATACATCTCATGTATTATATCATGCATATTTTTTAGATCTAAATTATCTCACAATTATCTAAAAAATTAGATTTAAATTGATCACATCAAAATAAATTCTAATCTAGATAATTATGTAGAACTATTCTACAACTAGTCTAATCATGCATGCATCATATCTCATATGATCTAAAAATTAAATAATTTTATTTTCTATTTTCTAGATCATATTATAACATTTATAATCATTAAAAAATAGAAAATAAATAGATCTAAAATCATAATTTAATCAAAATAAATCATGATCATGCAAGACTACGTATAAAACTATTCTATTTTACAATTAGTCATGCATATTGTAGAAGTTAGATCTATATTATTTAATTTTAATTTTTTTGATTTTAGATACAATCACATCTCATGTGACATCTAAAATCATCAAATTTTAAAATCAAAAATAAATAAAAATTAGATCTAAATAATTTAGAGAACTTGGCTCTGATACCAGTTGAAGGGAAAATCCTGATTTTTTGGATTGGGTTTGTTCAGATTTGATCGGATCATGAGAGATATTTCAAAAAAAAATTTTATGTATCTATATTAGATCTGAGATATTTTAGATCTAATTTTATAGATCTAATAAATAAAAATAAAAATAAATTAAATCTAATTTAATTATACCTTGATGCTAGGTAATCAGATTATCCTTTGATGATCCTGCTGATTGCCTAAGATTTTAGATCTAGCCATGCAAGCACCTAGCCTCTATCGGTATCCACTTGGATTAGATCTAGAGATCTTCTTCTTTTTCATCATCTCTTCAAAAATTACGTCTAAATCTAATTTGGAGAATCTTTGAAACTCCTTTCGAAGATCTACTGTAGTCTCTGCAGCAGTGCTGCCTTCTTCCTTTCTCGTCAGCTTTTTCTTGCCTAGATTGTACCAAACTGGAGCCCAACTTTTTTTTGGGCATGGAGAGGAGAGAGAAGATCAGAAGATGGCATGGAGGAGGGAGAGGGGCAGCCTTGGGGCATGGCTAAGAGGGAACTCTCTAAAAGTGTGACGTAGATAGGGTTTATATAGATCTTGCTGCGCCATGCAGTGCCACATCATTCCGACCAATCATGTTGCTTCGTGCAATCAAATCTAAATTTGATTGATGGGATGACATCACCTGATCTAATCAGATGAGAGCCCCACTAATTCATCCTTAGATGGTGCCCAAGATTGGTCAAAGTCTATAGCTAGGCATCACCTAAGTAGAATCCAAGAAGCAACCTAGAATCCTATCCGTATGGGAGTCCAGGCATCCCTATCCATGGATGCACGCCTCCCTAGGCATGCACCCCCTCCTTTCCAATTTTCAATAAGGGGACAAGCCCCTATCTACTCTCCAATAAGTGCATGACACATGGGCAAATATCCAAAGGTCAAAGGTCAATGTTTGACCAAAATCAAAGGACAAGAATTAGCAGGTAATGGAAAATGATAGGGTTGTCTCAAATTTATCTCATAAATTAAGACAATCCTATTCTGACCTGGATAAGCTCCAGTCAGACTAAGTAAAGGTACCTGAGTGAGTACAAACTTATTTGGCTCAGTCGAGATAACTTTTAATGATAAGAAGAATGTTAGGTTCAATCGTGTGCTAGCATGATTTTCTTGAACCTAATTGAATCTAATTCAAATCAATTGAACTGGGTTAGTCCAATTGATGATATCCAGATCCAAACCCTTGCTTGTGTGACCCAGTTAGATTCAGTTCTGTATGGTAATGGGATATGTCATGATCTTTATCATCAACATCATCGAAAATCCTTTTGATAGATCATAACTCTTCTAATTCAGACAACTAGAATGATCGATTATCTAAATTATTTTAATTACTCTCAAAATTCACCAGTGATACCTAGCAGTATATGGTGGCAATCTATCAAAACTAAAAATGAACCTCTTGGTGCAGCTATCTGTGTGATTAAGTTCTTCTACCTTGAGTCCCGATCAGATTAGGATTAAGGTGATCTTGTCAAACCCTAATTTCTATCATATGATTTAATCATTCGATTTAAGTCTGATGTGAAAACCTTAATAGAAACTCTTTTTATTATTTCACTCTGCCATGGCCATGGGCTTATGGACTTGATTTTCATGATCATCATAGGCCTACTCCTCATCCATCAAGGTGGATAGATTTTCTTTTAGTGCAATCCAATTCCTACAATGAATATGCTATATCCAACATACACCTCAGGATTTCGAATAGCTAGAAGACCGAGTCATGGTGTAGTCAAACTATAATACCCTCAAGATGAACTGTCGATGCACCTCAGGTCAAAGAATCAAACACACCACTACAGCTTCGAGTCAGTCATCGATGAGAAGGTGGACTTATTTATGACTACTCCAGGTGGTCACGCTCAGTGCCCTCGTTCTCTAACGAGTACCTGTACTCTTACTCTAGTGTCTCTACACTGTAGACTCAAGACTCATCTACTATAAAAAGTAATTGTACACCAACCTTCTGGATCAAACACCATCCTCATGATGATCCTACGGCTAGAAGCATTTTATGAGTTAATAATGAAAATTCTTGTCTCAAATTTTCAACTCTTGAAAATAAGAATTATCATTACCATTAACTCAAGGGATGTATCACAGACACTAAATACATATTTATGATAGAAAATAATCCATTTTATTATTTATGATCAAAATTATAATTTTGCCCCTAGAAGTGTATTACAAGTGTCAGCCAATTCTGGCTTCTAGGGCACACATATCTAACAAAATGATCATTAAATTTGTTAAAAAAAATATTCTCTTCCATTTTGGTATTCCTAGAGTAATCATTAGTGATTGGAGGACACATTTTTGCTACCAATCCTTTGCTGCTTTAGTGAAAAATATAATGTCACCCATAAGTTAGCCACATCGTATCATCCTCAAACTAGTGGGCAAGTAGAAGTGTCCAACAGACAAACCAAACAGATCCTGAAAAAAATTGTTAATGCCAAAAGAAAGGATTGGTCCTTGAAACTAGTAGATGCACTCTAGGCATACTGCACCACCTTTAAGACCAACCTAGGAATGTCTCCTTATAGGATCGTGTTTGGAAAACCTTGTCACTTGCATGTTGAGCTAGAACACAAAGCCATATGGGCCATTAAGAAATTAAATATGGACTTGGATATAATCAAAAATTATAGAAGGCTTCAGATTAATGAATTAGAGAAACTCAGAAATGAAGCTTATGAAAATGCCAGGGTATACAAGGAACGAACAAGAGTATTCCATAATCAAGCAATTCTTAGAAAATCTTTTACTCCTGAATAGAAAGTTCTTTTGTATAATTCTAGATTACACCTATTCCCTGGAAAGCTGAGATCTAGATGGACAGGACCATTCTTAGTTAAAGAAGTTTTCTCACATGGAGCAGTAAAAATCGAAAATCTAAGCAATGGTGATGTGTTTAAAGTGAACGGTCAACGATTAAAACCATTCTTAGAATTATCCACTGAAGTGATTCAGGAAGCCATGATTCTCTATGAACCAACATATCCCGATTGATCTATTTTCTGAGTTAGTCTGGCTGAAGACTAACTTAGTGCTCTTGGGAGGCAACCTAGATCCTTGCATTTTAAATTTTTCTTTTTAGTTTATTTAGGTTTTACTTCAGTCAATATCGAATAAGTTAGAGGGAAGAACCAAAAAGAACATATGAAGATACCTGTTGAACCAAGGACACATCAAATTCGGTGTATTTCTCTTTTTTTACCTATTGGATTGTTATTTTCTTATCTCATTGAAGTCACTATAGAATAAGTTGGGGGGTGAGGGATAAATAAACTTTGAACTTTACTTTGAATTTTTGCACTCATAAATTTATTGATATTCATATATCTAACTATGCGTCAAACTTGAGGAACATTAGATATTTTAGTAGCATCTGATGCACCCTTTAAATAAGTTGTAGAAGTATTGAGGGACTACATATTGATAAAATTCAATAAAAAATTGAGTTTAGAAAAAAATTTATTTTTGAGCATTTCTAGCCTTCCTATTAATATCTAAAGAGAGTCGACCTTTTATGAGTATAAGTGGTATATATTGATGCAAATAGTTCTTTCTATTAAAAAAAATAATATTGGTTTTCCACTGAGTAATTGGGTCTCGTTGCCTAAGTAAGAAATGATATTTGCATCAAAAAGTGGGCAATGTTAAAAAAAAAAAGGCCAAATTTTAATTCGTAGCCTATTTGACTCGAGTCAGTAAGCTCGAGGGATGTTTTACACCTAATGTCCTAAAGCCAATTGGTTTGGGAGTCATTGGCCTAACACTCGCTATAAGGGTTAAATAGAAAGCTTAAATGGTTAAGACATTGCATGGATTGTATTTTATCTAGAAAAAAAAAATGAAGGAATGAATGTGCGGATGCAAAACCACTAGTCCATCTTAGAGTTAGACGATCCAAGGATAAAGATAGGAGTGAGTCAAGAAAAACTTTTATAAATTTTATATTCTTTACTCAACCATTCTATCGGATAGCCTTAATATCCCAATGACACACTTTGATAAATTTTCTAGGTGAATATTATTTATTTCTAAAATTATTAAATGAACACTCATGTTGAAGAAAGTTAGTATTGTATATCAATATTTCTTTTACTCGAGGATGAGTAAAGTTCAAATTGGAGGGTGTGATGAGTACATTAAATATAACATAAAAAATATTAAAATTTATGCTATTTTATTTTATTTTTATTTATAGCTGATACTTTTTATGATCTTTGCAGGAATAACTAATTTTAAAGTCTTAATCACAAACCAATCAGAAATGGTCTTTCAACACTTGCAGATGAAGCTCGAGTCCCGCTTGTTTCGTGCATGACACGCTAAGATATATAGATGCAAAATAAGGATCCAAACAAAAAAAAGAAAATTAAGAAAAAAATATATAAAAAAGAAGAAGAAGATTGATGTTGTTGGCTGTTGGCTGTTCATTTTGGGTTGGTGCATTTATTGGAAAAAGAGGATGCTACGTTGCTTTGGGTGTCAATGGATTACAGCACGCTGGTGGTTCTTCCCCGAAAATAGAACTGGTCTTGCGCGTTTGGATGCCAACGCGAGCGTAGATTTGTGAAGGCCGCAACCGAGCACATGACTTCAGGCAAAACATGGAAGGATACGTCGAAAAAGAAAATATATATGTATATATTTTTTTTTGAGAAAGAGTTTGGGTTGAATTTTTTGTTCTCTCTTACATTATCTTTCATCCTCTTCATCTCATCTAGCCAAACATCTTTATTATTTCATCTCATCCATCCATCTTTTAACATTTATTCTTTCATTAGTCCCATATCTAAAAAATACAAAATCCTCCTTCCTCTTTACACCTATAAATAAAGCCCAATACTTCTACCTTGGATATATCTATCCACACCACAACTCTTATCGAGGCCCATGTGACAGGAGAAAATACCTACCCATAAATTTTTTATCCATCTTTTTCCCACTTTCATCCACCCTTCCAACATACAAGAAGGAGAATTAGCCACGAAAAGTATGCTAGAGGAAAGTTTGTTCTTTTTATTTTCTTGTTTTAGCTCCAACCCTGTTATGACTTAGGAGTTAGTTTTATATTAAATTTTTATTTCAGTAATAAAATTTTATTTTAATTTTTTTTAGTTATGACTTGTATAATTTAATTTATGCAATTTAAATTTAGCACATAGGATAGTTTAATTTTCTTATTCTACTTATTTAATTTCTGCATCTCTTTTATTTTCTACAATTTAAATTCTAGCAAGTAATATAGAATTTAATTTTAAATAAATTTTAAGTTTTAATTTAAATCATGTCTAGCTAGGCAATCCTCTGAAGTTTGCGATGAAGCTAAACCATGATTAGAAGTAATTTTTAGGGTTTCTTCTCGACTTTATCTTTTTAGTTCTTCTTCCTTCAAGCTTCTTGCCAAGAGATTTGATGGACTATCATTGGGTTTCAATCATTTTATAGTTCATTCTTGATTTGATGCAAGAAGGATAATAGGTAGAAGGCCTAAATCTTTTTTCTTCTTCCTTGTGGAAAACTTTGATAGATTATTATTGGGTCAGAGTTCCTTCATAGTCCATACTTGGGTAACACAAGAGGAACAGTTGAAAGAAGAGTTCTTTAATTAGGGTGAATGCATGTCCATGCATTACACCTTGATCAAAGAATATTATAAGAGAAATCTTAGAAATGCTCTCTAAATCATTGGTTTACTGGATTCAAAAGCCCTAGATCTTTAAATTATTATTTTCTATAATTAATTTACTATTTAGTAGTAAGTAATCAAACAAACCTTCAAATTCTTTATTAAAGCTCGCTTGAAAAAGGGTTTGAACACAATTCAAACACAATTTCTTGTGGGATCGATCGGTACTCGCCGAACATGCTACTTTGCACACCGTGTGCTTGCGGTTAATTTAAGACACACCACTGCACCTTCTTACTTATTTTCTTCTTGTTCTTCTTTTCTTTTTTAAAGGATCGATGGCCAAGAAAAGATCCTCCCATTATATTCACTGACTCCTTATGGAGCTGGTGATCCTTCTCAAAGTTTTATAGCAATCCATGATAGTTAATTGCAGATTTTGTCATTCTATAATGAGTGAAGAATGGAAGGTAGGATTTAGGAAAGGAGTTCAGTATGTCATTTTTTTTAAGCTGCTCATATAAGGAAAAGCCGAGCTTGCTTAAGTGCTCAATCAACTTGATCATATATAATACACAATTAGTGATTGACGCTTAATCAACTTGATCAAGTACTCTTGATTAGTCCATTCTTTAATCCTAACCATAGATCTAACCTAATTAAATGACTTGATATGCTAACCCATTAACCCATGAGTTAGGTAATTGACTTTGGATCTTCAATTCACAATCCTAGATCTTAACAAACAACACTTAATTCTCAATTAAATTTAAGGCTGATGGATTGGGATTCATTACCTCAGAACTAATTTTCAATTGCAAGTTAATTTTAGAAATAAATTTTAAAAATAATTTTTAGAAATAAATCATAAATCAACTTAGATCTAATCTAATATATTTATGATTTATAATTTTTAGATTAGCACATACTAAGACAACTTCTCCACTATAAGAGGTAAATCTTATAGTAGAAAAATCTTTTAATTAGTATGTGCGATCTATTATTTTTAGATTTTTTATTGAAGAAATTTATTTTGATCTATTCTAAATAATCAAAAATCAGATCCAAACATGCATATATTGATGGAAAAACTAGTAGGGTTTGATGCATATATTTTGAAATTTTTTTGAAAGTTACATAATGGAAGAATTAGATTAATTAAATTAATCTATTTATGCTTGTAAAAATACCTACAATCTTAAATCTTATGACATGATATAAAACATGTATAAATTTGAAAAATAAATAACACATTTAGGTATTGATCATATCAATACCGATCTAGATCTAATCTAGTATATTATAAAGATCAGATCTCTATATTTGATCGTGGGTCAAGAACTCAGCTACTAATTTTCATGGTTGAGATTGTTCTTTAGAGTTGCACAAGACGTCCGGTCTCTACAAGTCATCCACATGAGGCTTCTATGTTAATCGGAGGTTCGACGATCGAAGATCTGCATAGCATGCTAGCACTTTGTAGATCCCTCTAGATGGTTGATCTTGATTCTTTTTCTTCAGATCTCTTGGTCCTTCCAAGGGATGAAGAACTAGAGGAGGACTTAAGGAAGGCTCTCTTCCTTTCTTATCTCTTAAAATAATATGGAAGAGAGGGATAAAAAGTCCTAGAGAAGAATCCTTTCTTCTCTTCTTTGTTTTTTCTTACCAAGACACATGCACAAACTTGATGTCCTAAAGAAAGCCCATGCCCCTTTGAGATATGTGCCCGATAAACCCATGCCCCACTCTTTGTTTCATAGTGAATCTCTCCTAGAAATCCCATGCTAAAACAACCTTTTAAATAGGGTGGAGTGGAAGCGTCCTTGTTTAGGTTAAATACCTATAAAGGCAACTTTCCAAACTAAGAAACATGGGGCGACCAACTTTCGGACGCCACCTTAATTTCCTAGATCATGGATACCAGAAAATATATGCACAATATCCTTCTTTTCTAATACCAAAATTAGATCAAATCTGATTATTTTAGGTGCCTACAATGGATAGAGTTTGGGAATATCAAAACTCTATCAAATGGAGTCCTAGATCAAAACGACTTACCTTGTTTGATCTAATCCAAACTAATTTCCATTCAAAGAGAGAGGGGACATGCATGGGGTTCCTTGGGTGTTAGAAAACTCTTGTAAAACTCTAAAAATCATGGGTATGGGGAATGGTGAGTTGGCACAAGAAAAGAGAGAGAGTCCCAATCCAACTGGGCTCTCCAATTTTCTTTGGTCAAACCAAATTTTAAGCCTAATTAAATTAAGATTGGTGGAACCTAATTAAGGATGATCCTAGTCCAACTAGGAGCCTATTTGAATATAATTAAGGCATATTTAAATTTGATTTAAATCCTAAGCTAATTAGAAATTAGGTGTACTCAAGTCCTAATCGAATAGAGAATTGATCTTCATTGTAATTGGTTTATCTCATAAACCAATTAAACTTGACTTAATCAATTTCAAACTAAACCAAATTAAATCTAATTTAATTAGACTTGATCTTAATCCAAATGCTCAATCAAATTAAGCTAATAAGCAATTCAATTACTAATTGATCCTCCTACAATACTTGTACTAGATCAATCATTAATTGTATTGATGATTTGATAGTAAAATGATTCATAATCATTAATCAACCATCCGATCAAATAGAAACCTCTAATGTGTGTGATTTCATATGTTCAAACTTAAGTCGATAGTGCAAGAATAAATTTTTGTACCAATCAAAGTGACCATGTAGCAATGGTACTCGATATCTGGATAGGTCGAATATATGTAAAGCAACATTCAAGAATCCATTCGAATATGGTTACTGTATAATTCATCTCTTTGACCTTTGTATTTAAGATAACTCAGAGTTAAACTGTGAACCTTGGAGAAGTACATCTATAATGTGTTTCAACACAATCAATCCTGTGACTCCTCATAAGGCCTACCTTGGCTAAGGTTTTACTAAATTGAAACATAATTCAACACAGCTCCTAAAACCAGGAGTGGTCAATCCCATCTTGACTCACATCCCGATTTTATAAGGACTTGACTTTTCTTAAAAACCTTCTATCACTAAAATTTAGGTAGTCCGGCATGAAAACATAGTGAGTTACTTGTAAGTTACCATGGTGATTTTAGATCGGAGGGATACTTAAACTCATATCCCTTCGGAGCAAATCTTGACAGTAGAATGCTCCAGAGTTGGTCATGTTTAGTGCAGACGTACCCTTACATCTTACCAGCATGCCATACGAGTGTCTCCATACTCTTTGGTTAAGAGAACAATCAATCCATATAGCACATAACAATCTATACTCAAATATTATCATCCTAGGTAACAACATATCATTTGATTGCAAACATATTTAAAGTCTAAGCAATAAATTCTCTTTTTATCATTTCTAAATAGTCCTAAGAACTTCATCACAACATAAGAATTCATAAAAGAAAGATGTACACTTATGATAAAAAAGCCAAAATAAAATTTTTATTAATAATAAATCATATACAATTACAAAATTAGCTAAACTATCAATAGGCTAACGATTGACTTTGGAATATATTTTTCAACAACTCCCACTTGACCTAAATCCACTAAGTACAGTATCTTATATCTATCTTTGATTTATGATTATCAAACTTCTTTACCGTAAGGACTTTATTGAATGGGTCGGCGAGGTTCTTCATATCGATCTTCTGAAGATCGATGTCAACTTGATCCACGATCCTCCGAACAAGATGGTAGTGACACAGAATATGATTCATCCACTGATGTGCTTTTGATTCCTTTGCCTGAGCAATGGCTCTAGTGTTGCATAGTAGAGCAGGATTGGACCATTAAGAGAGGGTGCCACTCCAAACTCGATGATGAATTTTTTCAGCCACACAGCTTTCTTGGTAACATCGAATGCTGTAATGTACTCCACCTTGCAAACTAAGTCGGCCATGGTGTGCTGCTTGAAATTTTTTCAGTAGACAACTTCATCATTAAGGATAAATATATAATCTAAATACTCTTGCTATCATCATGGTCAGATTGAAAATTAGAGTCTGTAAATCATATAAGTTTCAAATCTAACTCACCATAAATAAGTTACCGGTCCTTAGTATTTCTCAAATACTTAAGGATGATTTTTACAACCTTCCAATGGTTCTTTCTTGGATTAGACTGGTATCTACTCACTACTTCTAGTGAGTATGCCACATCTAGTCTCGTACATGTCATAGCATATATAATAGAATCCACTATCGAGATATATGGTATTCTACTCGTATGCTCTCTTTCTTCAGGTGTTGTTAGACAATCCCTCTTTGAGAAAAAAATTTCATGGCCTATCGAAAGATAGTCCTTTTTAAAATTCTCCATGCTGCATTGCTTTAGCATAGTATCTATGTACGTGGATTGGTACAATCCAAGCAATCTCTTAAATCTATCTCTATAGATCTTCATCCCTAGGATGTAGGATGCTTCTCTCAAGTTCTTCATGGAAAACTGAGATGATAGCCAAACATTTATTTCCTATAATGCAAGAATGACATTCTTGATTAAGAGAATGTCATCTATATACAATACAAGGAATACAACTAGTGAACTATTGGCTCAGTTGTATATGCAAGGCTCTTCTCCATTCTTAACGAAGTTAAACATTTTGATCATCTTATCAAAATACATGTCCAACTCTAAGATGCTTGCTTCAATCCATAAATATATCTCTAAAGCTTGCACATCTTAGACTCATATATGAATGTGAATCCTTCAGGCTTTATCATATATACCTCTTCTTCTAGCTCCCCATTTAGAAAAGTTATCTTCATATCAATCTGCTAGATTTCATAGTTTAGATGGACAGGTATTGCAAGTATAATCTGAATGGATTTGAGTATTACCATAGAAGAAAATATCTCATCATAGTCTATACCATAATATTGATGATATCTCTTGACAATCAAATGGGCTTTATGAGTCTCCACTTTTCCATCTACACCCTTCTTCTTTTTGAAAACCTACTTATTGTTAGATATGTGTGCCCTAGAAGCCAGAATTGGCTGACACTTGTTATACACTTCTAAGGACAAAATTATAATTTTGACTATAAATAATAAAATGAATTATTTTTAATCATAATGTGTATTTAGTGTCTGTGATACATCCCTTGAGTTAATGGCAATGATAGTTCTTATTTTTAAGAGTTGAAAATTTAAGACATGAATTTTCATTATTAACTCATAAAATGCTCCTGACCGTAGGATCATCATGAGGATGATAATTGATCTAGAAGGTTGGTGTACAATCACTTCTTTATAGTAGATAAATCTTGAATCTATGGTGTAGAGACACCAGAGTGAACACTAGAGTTAGAGTATAGGTACTCGTTAGAGAACGAGGGCACTAAGCGTGACCACCTCGAGCAATCATTAGGAAGTCTACCTTCTCATCGATAACTGGCTCAAAGCTGTAGTTGTGTGTCTAGTTCTTTGACCTGAGGTGCATCGATAGTTCATCTTGAGGGTGTTATAGTTTGACTACATTATGACTCGATCTCCTAGCCATTCAGAATCTTGAGGTGTATGTTGGCTATAGCATATTCATTGTAGAAATTGGATTGCACCAATAGGAAATCTATCTACGTCGGTAGATGAAGAGTAGCCCTATGATGATCATAAGAATCAAGTCCATAAGCCCATGGCTATGGCAGAGTAAAATAATAGAAAGAGTTTCTATAAAGGTTTTTACATTGGACTTGAATCGAATGATTAATTCATATGATGGAAATTAGGGTTTGACGAGATCACCTTAATCCTTATTCGATCAGGGCTCAAGATAAAGGAACTTAATCACACAGGTAACTACATCGAGAGCTTCATTTTCAGTTCTAATGGATTGCCACCATATGCTGCTAGGTGTCACTGATAGATTTTGAGAGCAATTAAGATGATTTAATTGATCAATCATACTAGTTGTCTGAATCAGAAAAGTTTTGATCCATCGAAAGGTGTTTCAATGATGTTGATGATAGAGATCGCGATGTATCTCATTACCATATGGAACTTAACCTAACTGGGTCACACAAATAAGAATTTTGATCTGGATATTGTCAATTGGACTAACCTAGTTCAATTGATTTGAATAAGATTCAATTAAGTTCAAGAAAATCATTCTAGCACACGATTGAGCCAAATATTCTCCTTTAATTATCATAAAAAGTTATCTCGACTGAGCCAAATATATTTGGGCTCACTCAGGTACCTTTACTTGGTCTGACTGGAGCTTGTCCAGATAAGAAAAGGGTTATCTTAATTTATGAGATGAATTTGAGACAACACTTACCATTTTCGTCACCTACTAAATCCTATTTCGGACATTTGGTCAAACGTTGACTTTTGATACTTAAACATCTGCCCATATGTCATGCATCCATAGGAGAGAATTTTGGATCAGTCCACCTACTAAAAAGTAGATGGATAAGGAGTACATGCCTAGGGAGGCATGCACCCATGGATAGAGCATCTGGAGTCCCATACAGATGGGACTCCAGTTGCTTTGGGGTTTCTACCTAGGTAGCGCCAAAGACTTGTCTTTGACCAGTCTTGGTGCCATCTGAGGATGATTCAGAGGGCTCTCATCTGATTGGATCAGATGATGTCATTCCAGTAATCAGATTTAGATCTGATTGCATAAAAGGCCATGATTGGCTGGGATGATGTGGCACTGCATGGCATGACTGGGTCTATAAAAACCCTATCTTTGCTAAGATCTGAGAAGCTTGACCCATTGCTCATGCCATAAGGCTATCCCTCTTTCTTCTCCATGCCATCTTCAGGTCTTCTCTCTCCTAACCATGCCCAAGAATTTTTGGCTTCAGTTTGATGCAATCCAAGCAAGAAAAAGGCGACAGGAAAAGGAAGAAGGCAGCACTGCTGCAAGAGATAACTCACTTCTTTGAAAGGAGTTTTGAAGATCTTCAAAATTAGATCCAGATCTAATTTTTGGAGAGGTGATCAAGAAGAAGAAGATCTTCAAATCCTATCCAAGTGGATACCAGTAGAGGCCAGGCACTTGCTTGGTTAGATCCAGAACCTCATGCAGACATCAGGATCATCATAGGATAATCAGATTACCCTCAACGAGATAAATTAAATTAGATTTAATTTATTTTTTATTTTATTTTATTAGATCAATAATATCAGATCTAAAAAGTTTTAGATCTAATTTAGATCTAAGAGAAAAAATTTTTGAAATATCTCTCTTGATTCAATCACATCTAAACGAACCTGACCCAGAAAATTAGATTTTTTCTTCAACTGGTATTAGAGCTAGGTTGTATTTTTCATTAGATCTAATTTTATTTTAATTTTGATCTGATAATTAAGTGATTTTAAATATTACATGAGATGTGATTAGATCTAAAATCAAAAAAAAATAAAAAATTAAATAATTTAGATCTATGTTGTACGAGATGCATGACTAGTTGTAGAATAGAATTATTCTATGTATAGTCTAGCATGATCATAATTTAATTTGATTAAGTTATAATATTTAGATTTATTTATTTACTATTTTTTATTATTATAAATATTATAATAAAATCTAAAAAATAGAAAATAAAGTTATTTAATGTTTGTTCATATGAGATATGATGAATGCATGTTTAAACTAGTTATAGAATAGTTCTACATAATTATCTAGAATAGATTTTAATTTGATATGATCAATTTAAATTTGATTTTTTAGATGATTATGAGATAATTTAGATCTAAAAAATATACATGATATGATACATGAATATGTATGCAAAACATGTTTATTGTTAAATCAATTTTTATATATGAGATATATGATGTACATCTAGCTAGTTTTGTAGTTTTCATATTTTTGATTAAGATGTTCTCCTTGGTCGTCTAGTCATAAGAATAAAGTAGAATTTAAATGTCTTCTCCTTCCATTTGATGGGGTGTTCTTATGATGTGTAGGAGTGCTGCACGTTCATCCTTAATCAAAAACCTAAAATTTATTTTCTACAAAATCCTAGATCCTAAAATTCTAGAATTTTATTTATATGTTTTATTTATAAATTCTAAACTTAATTAAGAATTAAGATTATGAAATATGTTAAATCTAAAAATTAAAAATTTTAGATTTAAGACATATTCATAAAATTGGGTTCGGACTTGGGTAGCTCAATTAGGTCTAGCGGTTGATCAAACCAAATCAAGAGTTGGTTAGATGGGATCAAGAGTGCTTAAATTGATCAGCCTAATAGAATTAAGTCTGGGTCAAGATCGAATCACATAAGTGATCGATCAAGCTAAGACCTAGTTAGGCTCAGTGGTTAGAGTTTGGATTGTAGGATAACCAGATTAGTTCTGGCTCAATAATTTGGTATCTAAGGTAAGTCTGACAGATATGATCGACTGATTTTAATTAGGAGCTGCTCAAGTCGAATGCATTCTTATCGAGTTAATGGCATATCTTTTCCATTGGTCTCACTTACCTAGCCATATTTGTCAACCCAGTTCTGATCTAAGATGGTTAACAATCCGAGCTAACCCATGCCACTAGGTTAGTCATAATTGTTATGGCTATTATAAGTCAAGTTTAAAGAGGCCTAAATCAAATCTTTCTAAGAAAAGATTAAGTCTAAGGTCTGCCATCATTGTAGATATGCGATCCCTTCCCGGGGTTGATTGTTCTCGATTGATCACAGTGGTTCAGTTGCACCGAAAAGATACAACCATGTCTATTAAGCATTGGATGCTACGGGCTGAAGGATAAATTGGGCTCAATATTTTGGATACGGTGAGAGACCAAATTAGGAATCCAATCTATGCAAATGGTGGGTCTGACTTAAATAAGAAGTGGATCAATATTTCGAACATGATAAAATTTATGGATTAGAGACCAAGTTTGAGTGCACTATGATTAGAGAATCATTAGACGAGAGTTATCCACTCATTGGCTAATCCATCACCAATAACTGTTAGGTGAGGTGATGAGTCAGTTGATGGAACTGCAACATCCATTAGAAATCTATAATCACAGAGATTTTTGCATCTCTACAGAGGGAGTGTAGGGATCCAAAAAAATAGTGAGAGCTAATTTGTTTAAAAATTAAACCCCTAAATAAATTAGTCAAGTCTTAATTATAATATCTAACTAAAAATTTTGACTCTCTATAGGAAAAATAAAATATCTGCATCCAATCCACTAGCACGTATCCTGGACACCCATAGACTGATCAGACCCAATTATAAGGATTGGCTTCAGAACTTTAAAATTATTTTGGGTTCTGAGAAGTTAACTCATATATTAGATCAAGATCCCTCCACCTTACCAGCTTATCCATCCACTGAATACAGAGCATCTTTTAACAAGTGGACGAACGAAGATAACAAGGCTAGATACTACATGTTGGGCTCGATGTCTGATGAGCTTCAGTGCCAACATGAAGATATCAAGATTGTCTGCTAAATGTTGGCTCACCTGAAAGAGATATTTGGTGAACAGAGTCGTGCAGTCAAATATCAAGTCACTAAATGACTATTCAAGGCTAAAATATATGATGGACAGTCAGTCCGAGATCATTGTTTAATAATGATCAAGGACTTAGAAGAGCTTGAGAAGCTCAGAGTGAAGTTGGACCTGGATCTACAGAATGATATAATTCTATAATCCTTGACTGATGCATATGGGCAGTTCATCATGAACTACCATATGCATAAACTTCAAACTACTCTAGTCGAGCTTATGAACGTGTTGGTTAATGCTGAGCTTTCAATGAAAAGTTCTAAAGGCTCAGTATTTGTTATAGAATGGACTTCTTCTAAGTGAAAATCTTTTGGAAAGAAGAAGTCTATGAAAAGGCAGAAGGTGGAAGGAGGAAAGAGAAAGAAGGCAGAGCTGAAGAAGAAGGCTACTAACAAAGAAAAATATTTCAATTACAATACTGACGACCACTAGAAGTGGAACTACCCTACATACTTGGCCACCTTGAAGAATAAGAAGGAGGCAGGTCCTTCTAGAGGTATGCTCGTTATTGAATCTAACCTTACGATTTCTTCTACATCTAGTTGGGTGCTTGACTTTGGTTCTAGTGCTCATTTATGCACTTCCATGCAGGGTCTTGAGGATAGCAGAAGGCTGAGGGATGGTGGGATGATCCTATGCATTGAAAATGGAGGAAGGATTGCTGCTGTGGCCATAGGAACCTACCCTCTTCGACTACCATCTGGTTTAGATTTAGTACTTAGGGATTGTTATTATGTGCCTGCAGCAAGCAGAAATTTGATTTCTATTTCATGTTTAGCATAAGAAGGCTATGTAATTAGTTTTGTTAAGGACCATTATAACATTCTTTATGAAAGAAATAAAATTGCAAGTGGTTTCCTTATTAATGGTCTTTACCAGTTACATATTGATGAATCTACTTTTAATATCGAGCAAAATATGATTGCCATAAAATCAAAATGATCCAGGAATAGTCCAAATGATAGGTATCTATAGCACCATATTAACAAATTAGAAAAAATTGGGCTATTGAGTCCATTGACTTTCAAGTCATATCCAATTTGTGAATCATGTCTTCATGGCAAAATGACTAAACTTCCTTTTGTGGGACATGGGGAAAGGGCCATAGATTTACTTGCCCTAGTACATACTGATGTGTGCGGCCCATTTGATGTGCCAGCTAGAGGCAATTTTGTCTACTTCATAACCTTCATCGATGATTTATCTCGGTATGGATATGTGTATCTTATGAGACACAAGTCTAAAGCCTTTGAAAAGTTTAAAGAATTCAGACATGAAGTAGAAAAGTAAACTGAAAAATTCATTAAGGTTCTTCGATCAGATCGAGAAGGTGAATACCTTAGTCGAGAATTTTTGGATTATCTCAAGCAGAATGGCATAGTCTCTCAATGGACTCCATCTGAAACATCTCAACTCAACAAAATTTTAGAATGGAGGAATCGGATCCTATTAGATATGGTTCGATCCAAGATGAGCTTCATAGACCTTCCTGATTTTCTTTAGGGACATAGTTTGTTAACTACTATATATTTACTAAATTGGGTTCCTTCTAAAATCATTCCTACCACACCATATGAGATATGGCATGGTAAGAAACCAAGTCTGAGTCATCTCAGAATTTGGGGTTCTCCAACTCATGTCAAAAGATAACAAGTGGATAAGTTAGACTATAGGTCCTTCAGAGCTTGATTCATAGGATATCCTAAAGAGTCATCAAGATATTATTTCTACATTCCAAAAGATCACAATGTGATTATGAGTCGACATGCCATCTTTCTTGAAAAATAGTTTATTCAAGATGATGGCATTGGAAAGCAGATCAAGCTAGAGGAGAAAGTCTCCTAAGACCAAAGAGCTAAGGACCCTTTGGAACCAAATTAGGTTGAGCCAATACAATCACTACCTCCACCTCAAAGATCGAAAAGGATTTTTCATCCTCCTGAGAGGTACTTAGGTAATATTGCAAAGAAAGTAGAGAAAATATTCCTCGTAGGTAATGGAGTTCATGTTGATGATTCCAAAACCTATAACGAGACGATATCAGATATCAACTCTGAGAAATCATTAGAGGCAATGAAGTCAGAAATTGACTCGATGCACTCAAACCAAATCTGGACCTTGGTAGATCCATCAGAAGGTATAGTACCTATTGGGTATAAATGGATCTACAAGAGAAAGATTGGTGCAGATGGAAATGTAGAGACATTCAAAGCTAGATTAGTGGCAAAAGGTTATAGTCGGCATGAAGGCATTGACTATCAGAATATCTTTTCCGCCAGTAGCCATACTTAAATCCATTCGCACATTGCTTGCTGTAGCAACCTATTTTGATTATGAAATATGGCAAATGGACGTGAAAATGGCATTCTTAAATGGATATCTTGAGAAAGATATCTATATGGAACAGTCGCTGGGTTTCACATCCAGTGATACTGATCACAAAGTATGCAAGCTGCAAAAGTCCATATATGGACTTAAGCAAGCATCTCAAAGATGGAATACTCATTTTAATAATGTGATCAAATTATTTGGTTTCATCAAGAATGAGGAGGAATCATGTATTTTTAGAAAGGTCAGTGGGAGCACTATTATCTTCCTCGTACTGTACGTGGATGATATCCTCCTTATTGAGAATGATATTTTCATGTTGACCATAGTTAAAATATGGTAATCTAAAAAATTCTCCATGAAAGACCTAGGAGAAGCATCCTTCATTCTTGAAATCAATGTCTATAGAGATAGACCAAATAGGATGATAGGTCTTTCATAGAAGATGTACATAGAGAAAGTGCTAAAGAGGTTTAGCATGGAAAACTCCAAGAGAGGTTTGGTACCCTTCAGACATGGCATTCATCTCTCCAAGAAAATGTGTCCCAACACACCAGAGGAGATTGAACGTATGAGCAAGATCCCTTATGCTTCTGCAATAGGGAGCCTCGTGTATGCCATATTATATACACGACCTGATATAGCCCATGCTGTAAGTGTCACAAGCAGATATCAATCAAATCCAGAAGAAGAATACTGGACTTCTGTGAAATGTATCCTTAAGTACTTAAAAAGATCTAAGGATATGTTCTTGGTTTTTGGTAATGGAGAACTCAAAGTCCAAGGGTATACAGACTTGAATTTTATGTTCGATATAGATGATCGAAAGTCGACATCTAGAAATCTATTTGTGTATAATAGTGGTGCTATCAGTTGAATGAGTTTCAAACAGACAGTAATAGTAGATTCCACCATGGAAGTAGAATACATCGCTGTATCAGAAGCTATGAAGGAGGCATTCTAGTACAAGAAGTTTGCCACAAAGATCAGAGTGATGCCATCAGATGCCATTCCTCTGTACTGCGATAATAATGATGCCATAGCCCTTACTAAGGAGCCGAGATCTCACCAAAAATCCAAACACATCTAGTGGTGACACCACTTGATCTGCGATTACCTCGAGAAAGGATACGTTAAGGTCAAGAGAGTCGACTCCACAGACAATGTGGCAGACCCACTTACAAAGTCGTTGGGCCAGCAGAAGGTCGAAACCCATCTTGAAAAGATGGGACTTAGATTTGTAGCCAATTGGCTTTAGGTCAAGTGGAAGTTTGTTAGATATGTGTACCCTAGAAATCAAAATTGGCTAATACTTGTTTTACACTTCTAAGGACAAAATTATAATTTTGACTATAAATAATAAAATAGGTTATTTTCTATCATAATGTTTATTTAGTGTCTGTGATACATCCCTTGAGTTAATGGCAATGATAGTTCTTGTTTTCAAAAGTTAAAAATTTAAGACATGAATTTTCATTATTAACTCATAAAATGCTCCTGACTGTAGGATCATCATGAGAATGGTGATTGATCCAAAAGGTTGGTGTACAATCACTTTTTTATAGTAGATGAGTCTTGAGTCTACGGTGTTGAGACACCAGAGCGAGAGTATAGGTACTCGTTAGAGAATGAGGGCACTGAGCATGACCACCTCGAGCAGTCATTAGAAAGTCTACCTTCTCATCGATGATTGGCTCGAAGCTACAGTTGTGTATTTGATTCTTTGACTTGAGGTGCATCGACAGTTCACCTTGAGGGTGTTATAGTTTGACTACACCATGACTCGATCTCCTAGCCATTCGGAATCCTGAGGTATATTTTGGCTGTAGCATATTCATTCTAGGAATTGAATTGCACCAATACAGAATCTATCTACCTAGGTAGATGAGGAGTAGCCCTATGATGATCATGAGAATCAAGTCCATAAGCCCATGGCAATGGCAGAGTAAAATAATAGAAAGAGTTTTTATTAAGGTTTTCACATTGGACTTGAATCGAATGATTAATTTATATGACGAAAATTAGGGTTTGACGAGATCACCTTAACCCTAATCCGATCAGGGCTCAAGATAGAGGAACATAATCATACAGGTAACTGTACCAAGAGGTTCATTTTCAGTTCTGATGGGTTGCCACCATATGCTGCTTGGTGTCACTGATGGATTTTGAGAGTAATTAGAATGATTTAGATGATCGATCATACTAGTTGTCTGAATCAGAAAAGTTTTGATCCATCGAAAGGTGTTTCGATGATGTCGATGATAGAGATCGTGACGTATCTCATTACCATATAGAACTGAACCTAACTAGGTCACACAAACAAGGGTTTCGATCTAGATATTATCAATTGGACTAACCTAGTTCAATTGATTTGAATAAGATTAAATTAGGTTCAAGAAAATCATGCTAGTACATGATTGAGCCCATGGCAACCGAGCCAAATGTATTTGGGCTCACTCAGGTACCTTTACTTGGTCTGACTGAAGCTTGTTCAGGTAAGAAAAGGTTGTCTTAATTTATGAGATGAATTTGAGACAACACCTGCCATTTTCCATCATCTGCTAAATTCTATTTCGGACATTTGGTCAAACATTGACTTTTGACACTTAGACATCTGCCCATGTATCATGCACCCATAGGAGAGAATTTTTGGACCAATCCACCTGCTAAAAAGTAGATGGATAAGGGGCGCACCCCTAGGAAGGCGTGCACCCATGGATAGAGCATCCGGAGTCCCATACAGATGGGACTCCAGTTGCTTCGGGGTTTCTACCTAGGTGGCACCAAAGACTTGTCTTTGACGAGTTTTGATGCCATCTAAGGATGATTCAGAGGGGCTCTTATCTGATTAGATCAGATGATATCATCCCATCAATTAGATTTAGATCTGATTGCACAAAAGGCTGTGATTGGCCGGGATGATGTGGCACTGCATGGTGCAACAAGATCTATAAAAACTCTGTCTGCGCCAAGATCTGAGAAGCTTAACCCATTGCCCATGCCACAAGGCTATCCCTCTCTCTTCTCCATTCCATCTTTTGGTCTTCTCTCTCTTACCCATGCCCAAGAATTTTTGGGCTTTAGTTTGGGGCGATCCAAGCAAGAGAAAGGCGACAGGAAAAGGAAGAAGGCAGCACTACTGCAAGAGACAACTCACATCTTCGAAAGGAGTTTTAAAGATCTTTAAAATCAGATCCAGATCTAATTTTTGGAGAGGTGATAAAAAAAAAGATCTCCAGATCCTATCCAAGTGGACCGATAGAGGCCAGGCACTTGCATTGCTAGATCTAGAACCTCAGGCAGACATCAGGATCATCATAGGATAATCAGATTATCCTCAATAAGGTAAATTAAATTAGATTTAATTTATTTTTTATTTTATTTTATTTTATTAGATCAATAATATCATATCTAAAAAGTCTCAAATCTGATCTGGATCCAAGAGAAAAAAATTTTGAAATATCTCTCTTAATCCAATTAGATCTGAACAAACCTGATCCAGAAAACTAGGTTTTTCCTTCACTTATACCTAATGGGTTTAATCTCTTCAAGTATATCAACTAATATTCATACATCATTGATCTTCATGGACTCTATTTTGGATTTCATAGCTTCAAGCCATTTCTTAGAATCAGATCTCTACATTACATCTATATAGATGATCGGATCCTCGTAATTCTCATCGAGCTCCATAGAATCTCTATCCTGGATCAAGAAATCATAGTATCTATTTGACTGATGCGGTATGCTACTGATCATCTTAAGGATGCAGGTACATTGGACTCTAGACTTGATCTAATCAAACTTGATTTAGATTTAGCTAATTAAGTCAATTTTTCTACCTATTGAACTTTCTCAAGTTCGATCTTAGTAGCAATAGTTTCTTCACCAAGAAACTCCTTTTCTAAAAAGATTGTCTTAAGGCTGACAAACACTTTTTATTCATCAGTAAGATAGAAATAATATCCTTTGAATTTTTTTGGGTATCCTATGAAAAAGCACTTGTCAGACCTAGGTCCAAGCTTGTCTATCATTAAATATTTGACATAAGCCGGACTTCCCCAAATCCTTAGGTGTGAGAGTACTGGTTTACATCCTGTCCATATCTCATATAGAGTTTTAGCTACAGACTTATTTGGAATCCTATTAAGAAAGTAACAAGCTAATTCAAGTGCATATCCCCAAAAGAAGATCGGTAGATTGAAAAAATCCATCATGGAATGGACCATGTCTAAAAAGATCCGCTTTCATCTTTCAAACATACCATTATGTTATAGTGTCCCTGGAGGAGTCCATTAGGAGAGAATCCCATTCTCTCCTAGATATATGAGAAACTCGTTGGAAAGGTATTCACTCTCTTAGTTAGATCGAAGAGTTTCAATATTCTTTTCAATTTATTTTTCTGCCTCATTATGGAATCGTTTGAATATTTCAAATAAAGTTGACTTATATTTTATTAAGTAGACATATCCATACTTAGATAGATCGTTAGTAAAAGTAATGACATAGAAGTATCCATCTCTAGCACTTATGCTCATAGGTTCACATACATCAGTATGTACTAGACCTAGAAGCTCACTGGCTCTCTCACCTTTTCCAGTAAAAGATGACTTGATTATTTTTCCAAGAAGATAGAACTCATAAATCGAAAGTGATTTGGAATCACTGACTTCAAGGATTCTCTCTTGAGTCAACTTATTTATTCTATTCTTATTAATGTGACCTAGCCTAAAGTGCTAAAGATAGATATCAGATACATTATCTATTCTAGGATGTTTGCCAGTGGAATAGATCATATTAATTGGTTGTGATAAAAAATAAATTTTATTGCTCAATTATCCAGTAAAAATAGGTACACCATTCAAAATGACATTACAAAAATATTTTCTTATTAAAATTTTATAATCATTTTTAGCCGAAAGGCCTACAGAGATGATATTCAATAAAAAGCTTGGACAAAAGTGACATTCACTTAGAACAATAGTATGAGAATTGAATACAAGCTTTATGATTTCTAAAGCTAGAACTAAAATTGATCTTGTATCTCCAATGTTTAGGAATCTCTTGCCTTCTCCAAACCTTCTACTGACCTATAAACCCTACAACAAATTACAAATATGATAAGTGCTTTCAGTATCTAATATCCTGTCAGTAATATCATAAATTAAGAAATTGCAAGAAGTTATCATATAATTATCTTGCCCAGCAATAGTTTACTTCTTCCTCGGCTTGTTCGAATCCAGGAAGGCAATGTATTGAGGAAAGTTTCTCTTTCAATGCCTCTAGTTCTTACAATAGAAGTACTCTGCCTGACTCTTATCGGGCTTGGACTTTTTTATTTGACCCTACGTAGAATACCAGCATGCTCCTGCACCTTCTTATTCTTCTTCTTCTTGTTCTTCTTTTCTTTCTTAAAGGATCGATGATCAGAAAAAGATTCTCCCACTACATTCACCAACTCCTTATGGAGCTGGTGATCCTTCTTAAAGTTCTACAGTAACTCCAGCAAACCATGGTAGTTGACTGCAAGCTTTGTTATTTTAAAATGAGTAAGGAATGGAAGAAAAGACTTGGACAAGGAGTTTAGTATAGCATCTTTCCTAAGCTGCTTATGCAAGAAAAAGCCAAGCTTGCTCAGGCACTCAATCATTTCAATCATGTACAATACATGATCAGTGACTAATGCCCCATCCCTTATTCGAATATTGAAGAAAGCACAACTAGTTTTATACCCCTCAAAATCATCAAAAGTTTCAAAAGACTAGTTCAATATTTGAAACACGTCTTCTAGCTAAGCATTCTCAAAACTGTGACTAAACTCATCGCTCATAGCCACCAGCATGATGCAACGAACCATGGTTCGATCATTGAGCCACTTCTGGTAAGTATCTCAAACCATCCCACCTATGCTTGGAGCTGGTTCCTTAGGTGCCAAAATGTCAGAATGTACAGAATCTGATCATGTTTCAAGACAATCTTTAACTTTTGGTATTAGCTACCAAAGTTAGGTGCCGTTAACTTGTCATTGTCCCATAATGATCAGAGCGATAGGGTAGTGACCATAATTGCACAAAAAGAAAACCAAAAATATAATTAGTATATGAATTATTAAGCCTAAAAACTTAAATTTTAGTCTAAAGGTTCTCCTACTATTTTATATAAATTTATAGCCTCTACCTCCAATTCAATGAATTATCATAATTTCTTAGTGGATACTAGAATCCACATATATTGCACACAAGCTTGACTTTGGCCGGTCAACCCATGTGTATCTATGGATAAATTCTTAACCAATTATTTCTCTAAACAACTTTTAGTATTTTAATTTTGCCCTAAAAGTCAAATCAGTAGGCTTTGGTCTCCACTGAAAAAGTTTGATTAGGTCCCACCATTAACATGACCAAACTTGGTGTATCAAACCAACGAATGATTAAGCATGACTTTGGTTAGTCAACATAACCATCATTTAGAGAGAGACAGCCAAGTAATCATATTATGAATGATAATTCTAATAGCCAATATGAAGGGAAATCCTGATTTCCCGGTCCAGATTCGTCCAAATCTGATTAGATCAAGAGATATATTTCAAAATTTTCTCTTGATCTTAATCAGATCTTGATATGTTTCAGATCTGATTCTTATTATTTAAATAAATAAAATAAAATAAGATAAATTAAATCAAATTCAATTTACCTGGTTTGGGTAATCCTATTACCCTGTAGATGATCCTGATTGCAGCGGAAGGTTCTGGATCTTAGCCATGCAAGCGCCTGGCCTCTACCGGTATCCACTCGGGTTGGATCTGGAGATCCTCTTCTTCTCTATCACACCTCCAAAAATCAGATCTGGATCTGATCTGGAGGATCTTCAAAACTCTTTTGAAGATCTGCAGTCATCCTTTTGCAGCAGCGCAGCCTTCTTGCTTTTGATCGCCTTTCCTTGATCTGAATCGCACCAAACTAAGTCCAAAACACCTTTTGGACGTGGAGAGCAAGAGGAGAAGAGACTATGGCATGGAGAAGGAGGGGAGAGGCAGCCTTGGGGCGTATCTAATAGCATTCACTTTCACTTGGAATTAGGGTTGGGCGCAGGGTCTTATTTATAGACCTCTTGTGATCCAACTCCTCTTCCTCTCAACCAATCACAACCCTTTGTGAAATCAGATCTAAATCTGATTGGTTGGAATAGAGACCCCTGGATTCCTCCTTAGAGGGCGCCTAAGACCAGTCAAACTGGATTCTTAGTAGAACTCTGATTGGAATCCAAAAGGGAGGTGGAGTCCTTGTCCAACAAGGACTCCTAGGCGCCTCCTACTTGGGCTCACGCCACCCTTGGCATGCGCCCTTCTCCTTGCCAGGTTCTGGCAGGGGGACAGGCCCCCACCAGCTCTCCAATAGGTGCATGACATGTGGTCAAAAGTCAAAGGGTGAATGGTCAATGTTTGACCAGTCAAAGGTAGACTTTTGACCAAAGTCAAAGAACAAGAAATGGCAGGTGACCAAAAATGGCAGGTAATGTCTTACAAATAAGACAACCTATTCTGACTTGGACAACCTCCAGTCAGACCATATGAAGGCCTCTGATTGAGCACAAACTTCTTTGGCTCAGTCAGGACAACTTATTTATGATAGTAAAAGAAGAACGTTAGGTTCAATCGAGTGCTAGCACGATTTCCTTGAACCTAATTGAATCTCATTCAGATCAATTGAACTAGATCAGTTCAATTGATGATCACCAGATTCAAACCCTTGTTTGTGTGACCCAGTTAGGTTCAGTTTTGTATGGTAATGGGATATGTCATGATCTCTATCATAGACATCATCGAAACTCCTTTCGATGGATCAGAACTCTTCTGATTCGAACAGCTAGAATGATCGATCATCTAAATCATTCTAATTGCTCCCAAAATCCACCAGTGACACCTAGCAGTATATGGTGGCAACCCATCAGAGCTGAATGCGAACCTCTTGGTGCAGCTACCTGTGTGATTAAGTTCTTCTATCTTGAGCCCCGATCAGATTAGGGTTAAGGTGAACTCGTCAAACCCTAGTCTCTGTCATATGATGTAATCATTCGATTCGAGTCCAATGTGAAAATCTAAATAGAAACTCTTTCTATTATTTCACTCTGCCATGGCCATGGGCTTCAGGACTTGATTCTCATGATCATCATAGGGCTACTCCTCTACCACCGAGGTAGATAGATCCCATCTTGATGCAATCCAGTTCCTACAATGAACATGTCACAGCCAACATACACCTCAGGGTTCCATATGGCTAGGAGATCGAGTAATGGTGTAGTCAAACTATAACACCCTCAAGGTGAACTGCCGATGCATCTCAGGTCAAAGAACCAGACACACTACTGTAGCATCGAGTCAGTCATTGACGAGAAGGTAGACTTCCTAATGACTACTCGAGGTGGTCACGCTCAGTGCCCTCATTCTCTAACGAGTACCTGTACTCTCGCTCCGGTGTCTCCACACCGTAGACTCAAGACTCATCTACTAAAGAGAAGCGATCGTACACCAACCTTCCGGATCAATCACCATCCTCGTGATGATCCTATGGTCGGGAGCTGTTTATGAGTTAATAATGATTATTCATGTCTTAAATTTTCAACTCTTGAAAATATGAATTATCATTACCATTAACTCAAAGGATGTATCACAGACACTAAATACACATGTGTGATAGAAAATAACCCATTTCATTAATTATAGTCAAAATTACAATTTTGCCCCTAGAAGTGTATTACAAGTGTCAGCCAATTCTGGCTTCTAGGGCACATATATCTAACAATCTCCCACTTGTCCTAAAGCCAATTGGCTACAAGTCTAAGTCCCATCTTCTCAAGGTGGGCTTCGATCTTCTGCTGGCCCAACGGCTTTGTAAGTGGGTCTGCCACATTATCTGTGGAGTTGACTCTCTTGACCTCAACGTAACCTTTCTCAAGGTAATCGCGGATGAGATGATATCGCCGTTTGCTAGGAACTCTTCCAGCACAAACAGTCTGCCAGATGTCGACTTTCGATCATCTATATCGGACATGAAGTCCGAGTCTGTGTATCCCTGGACCAGGAGTTCTCCGTTACCAAAGACCAACATCATATCCTTAGTTCTTCTCAAGTACTTAAGGATACATTTCACAGAAGTCCAGTGTTCTTCACCTGGATTTGACTGATATCTGCTTGTGACACTCACAGCATGGGCTATATCAGGTCGTGTACATAGCATGGCATACATGAGGCTCCCTATTGCAGAAGCATAAGGGATCTTGCTCATGCGTTCTATTTCCTCAGGTGTGCTGGGGCACATCTTCTTGGAAAGATGAATACCATGTCTGAAGGGTATTAATCCCCTCTTAGAGTTTTCCATACTAAACCTCTTTAGTACTTCCTCTATGTACATCTTCTGTGAAAGTCCTAGCATCCTATTCGGTCTATCCCTATAGACCTTAATTCCTAGAATAAAGGATGCTTCACCTAGGTCTTTCATGGAGAATTCCTTAGACAACCACATCTTGACTGATGTCAACATGGGAATATCATTCCCAATAAGGAGGATGTCATCCACGTACAATACGAGGAAGACAACAGCGCTCCCACTGACCCTTTTGAAAACACATGGTTCCTCTTCGTTTTTGATGAAACCAAACTTTTTGATCACATCATTGAAACGAGTGTTCCAGCTCCGAGATGCTTGCTTAAGTCCATATATGGACCTTTGCAGCTTGCAAACCTTGTGATCAGTATCACTGGATGTGAAACCTAGCGGCTGTTCCATATAGATATCTTCCTCAAGATATCCATTTAGGAATGCCGTTTTCACATCCATTTGCCATATTTCATAATCGAAATAGGCTGCAACAGCAAGCAATGTGCGGATGGATTTTAGCATAGCTACCGGAGAAAAGGTATCCTGATAGTCAATGCCTTCGCGTTGACTATAACCTTTTGCCACCAGTCTAGCCTTGAATGTCTCCACATTCCCATCTGCACCAATCTTTCTCTTGAAGATCCATTTACACCCAATAGGTACTATACCTTCTGGTGGATCTACCAAGGTCCAGACTTGGTTTGAGTGCATCGAGTCAATTTCTGACTTCATTGCCTCAAGCCATTTCTCGGAGTCGATATCTGATATCGCCTCGTTGTAGGTTTTGGGATCATCACCATGAGCACCATTACCTATGAGGAACATTTCCTCTATATCCTCTGAAATAATACCTAAGTATCTTTCAGGGGGACGGGAAACTCTTTCCGATCTACGAGGTGGAGGAGGTAGTGTTCTTATTGGCTCAACCTGATTTGGTTCCACTTGGTCCTTAGCTCGTTCTGCTTGTGAGACTTTCTCATCAAGCTTAATCTGCTTTCCAACGCCACTATCTTGAATAAACTATTTTTCAAGAAATATGGCATGTCGACTCACAATCACATTGTGGTCTTCTGGAATGTAGAAATAGTATCCTAATGACTCTTTAGGATATCCTATGAATCGAGCTCTAAAGGACCTAAACTCTAACTTGTCCACTTGTTGTCTTTTGACATAAGCCGGACAACCCCAAATTTTGAGATGACTCAGACTTGGTTTCTTACCGTGCCATATCTCATACGGTGTGGTAGGAACGGTTTTAGAGGGAACCCTATTCAGTAAATAGATTGAAGTTAATAATGAATGTCCCCAAAGAAAATCTGGGAGGTCTGTGAAGCTCATCATGGATCGAACCATATCCAATAGAGTCCGATTTCTCCGTTCTGAAACCCCGTTGAGTTGAGGTGTTCCTGGTGGAGTCCATTGAGAGACTATGCCATTTTCCTTAAGATAGTCTAGGAATTCCTGGCTAAGGTATTCACCTCCTCGATCTGATCGAAGAACCTTAATGGGTTTTCCAGTTTGTTTTTCTACTTCATGTCTGAATTCTTTGAACTTTTCAAAGGCTTCAGACTTATGTCTCATAAGATACACATACCCATACCTAGACAGATCATTGGTAAAGGTAATGAAGTAGACAAAATTGCCTCTAGCCGGCACATCGAATGGGCCGCACACATCAGTATGTACTAGGGCAAGGAGATCTGTGGCCCTCTCCCCATGTCCAACAAAAGGGAGTTTAGTCATTTTGCCTTGAAGACAAGATTCACAAGTTGGATATGACTCAAAAGTCAATGGACTCAATAGCCCATTTTTCTCCAATTTGTTAATCCTATCTTCTGCTATATGACCTAATCTCAGGTGCCATAGATATCTGTCGTTTGGACTATCCCTAGGTCATTTGGCATTCACGTTTTGCTCGATAGTTGAAATAGGTACATCAATATGCAACTGATAAAGACCATTAACAAGGAAACCATTTGCAATTTTATTTCTTTCATAAAGAATGTTACAATGGTCCTTAAAGAAGGTGATCACATAACCTTCTTGTGCTAAGCATGAAATAGAAATCAAATTCCTGCTAGCTGCAGGCACATAATAACAGTCTTTTAAAACTAAGTCTAAACCAGATGATAATCACAGAGGGTATGTTCCCACGGCTACTGCAGCAACTCTTGCTCCATTACCGACGCGTAGGATCATGTCTCCATCCCTCAGCCTCCTGCTATCCTCAAGACCCTGCATAGAAGTGCACAGATGAGCACTAGAACCAGAGTCAAGCACCCAACTGGATGCAGAAGAAATCGTAAGGTTAGACTCAATAACGAGCATACCTCCAGAAGGACCTTCCTTCTTGTTCTTCAGGGTGGCCAGGTAAGTAGGGCAGTTCCGCTTCCAATGGCCGTCGCTGTTGCAATGGAAACACTTTTCTTTGCCATCGACCTTCTTCTTTGGTTCTGCCTTCTTCTTCTTTGATCCTTCTACCTTTTGCTTTTTCACAGACTTCCTTTTCTTTCCATAAGACTTTTTTTTGGAAGAAGTCCGTTCCATAGCAAGAACTGAGCCTTTAGAACCTTTCATAGAAAGCTCAGCGGTAACCAGCATATTCATCAACTCGGCCAAGGAATTTTGAAGTTTATGCATGTGGTAATTCATGATGAATTGCCCATATGCATCAGTCAAGGATTGCAGAATAATATCGTTCTGCAAATCCAAGTCCAACTTCACACCGAGCTTCTCAAGCTCTTCCATGTCCTTGATCATTGTCAGACAGTGATCTTGGACTGACTGCCCATCACGCATCTTAGCCTTAAAAAGTCATTTTGTGACTTGATATTTGGCTGCGCGACTCTGTTCACCAAACATCTCCTGCAGGTGAGCCAACATTTGGCGAGCAGTCCCGATATCTTCATGTTGGCGCTGGAGCTCATCAGACATCGAGCCCAACATGTAGTATCTGGCCTTATTGTCTTCGTCAATCCATTTTTCCAGAGACGCTCTCTGTTCAGTGGATGGACGAGCTGGTAAGGTGGGAGGGTCCTGGTCCAAAACATGTGTTAACTTCTCTGAACCCAAAATAATTTTGTAGTTCCTGAGCCAATCTTTATAATTGGGTCCAGTCAGTCTATGTGTGTCTAGGATACGTGCCAGGGGGTTGGACGCAGACATTTTTCTGTAGAGAGTCAAAGATTCTAGTTAGATACTGTAATTTTGACTTGACCAATTTGTTTAGGGATTTTATTTTTAAATAAATTAGCTCCCACTATTTTCTCGGATCCCTACACTCCCTTTGTAGAGATGCGAAAATCTCCGCGATTGATGATTTCTAGTGGGTGGTGCGGTCTCACCAACTGACTCATCACCTCACCTAACAGTTATTGGTGATGGGTTAGCCAATGAGTGAACAACTCTTGTTCAATGATTCTCTAATCATGGTGCACCCAAACTTGGTCTCTAATTCATGGATCTCACCGTATCCGGAATATTGATCCACTCCTTAGTTAAGTCAGACCCACCATTTGCATAGACTGGGTTCCTAATTGGGTCTCTCACCGTATCCGGAATATTGAGCCCAACTCATCCTCCAGCCCATAGCATCCAGTGCCTAATAGACATTGTTGCGTCTTTCCGGTGCAACTGAGCCACTGTATCCAGCCGAGAACAATCAACCCCGGGAAGGGCCCGCACGTCTACAATGGTGGAAGACCTCGGACTTAATCTTTTCTTAGGGAGAATTGATTCAGGTCTCATTAAACTAGACTTGGCTTAGTCATAACAATTATGACTAACCTAGTGGCATGGGTCAGCTCGGATTATTGACCACCTCAGATCAGAATTGTGTCAACAGATATGGCCAGGTAAGTGAGACCGGTGGAAGGAATATGCTGTTAACTCGCATAAGAACGCATTCAGGTCGAGTAGCTTCCAATTAAAAACCAGTCGGTCGTCTGTGCCAAACTTACCTTAGACACCAAATTATTGAGTCAGAACCAATTGGGTTAGCCTACAATCCAGACTCTAACCTCTGAGCCTAATTAGGTCTTGCTTGATCGTGACTCGATCTTGACCCAGACTTAATCCTATTAGGCTGGTCAATTTAAGCATTGTTGATCCCATCTAACCAACTCTTGATTCGGTTTGATCAACCGCTTAGACCTAATTGAGCTACCCAAGCCCGAACCCAATATTATGAATATGTCTTAGATCTGAAATTCTCAATTTTAGACCTAATTAATATTCCATAAACTTAATTCTTAATTAAGTTGGGTTCATAAACAAAATATGCACAATAAATCCTAGGGTTTCAGGATCTAGGGTTTTGCAGAAAGTAAGTTTTGGGTTTCTGATTAAGGACGAACACGCAGCACCCCTACACGTCATAAGAACACCCCATCGAATGGGAAGAGAGGGCCTTCAAACCCTTCTTCATTCTTATGACCGGACGGCCAAGAGGAACGTCTTAATCAGGAACATTCAATACTACAAAACAATATCAGATCTATATCATATATCTCATATATAAAGTAGATCTAATCATGGCATATTTTGCATACATCTCATGTATCAAATCATGCATGTTTTCAGATCTAAATTATCACATAATAATCTAAAAAATTAGATTTAAATTGATCTAATCAAAATAAATTCTAATCTAGACAATTATGTAGAACTATTCTACATTAGTCTAGTCATGCATCTATCATATCTCATATGATATTTAAAATTAAATAATTTTTATTTGCTGTTTATCAGATGTTATTATAACACTTATAATATCAGAAAATAGTAAATAAGAAGATCTAAAATATGATTTAATCAGATTAAATCAAAGACATGCAAAACTATTCTATAGAACTATTCTATTCTAGAACTAGTCATGCATATCTTCATGTTCTTAGATCCAAATCATTTAATTTTAATTTTTCTGATTTCAGATCTGATCACATCTCATGTGACATCTAAAATCACTTTATTTTCTAATTAAAATAAAATTAAAATCAGATCTAAACAATCTAGAACCATGGCTCTGATACCAGTTGAAGGGAAATCCTGATTTCCCGGTCCAGGTTCGTCCAGATCTGATTAGATCAAGAGATATATTTCAAAAATTTTCTCTTGATCTTAATCAGATCTTGATATGTTTTAGATCTGATTCTTATTATTTTAATAAATAAAATAAAACAAGATAAATTAAATCAAATTCAATTTACCTGGTTTGGGTAATCCTATTACCCTGTAGATGATCCTGATTGCAGCGGAAGGTTCTGGATCTTAGCCACGCAAGCGCCTGGCCTCTATCGGTATCCACTCGGGTTGGATCTGGAGATCCTCTTCTTCTCTATCACACCTCCAAAAATTAGATCTGGATCTGATCTGGAGGATCTTCAAAACTCTTTTGAAGATCTGCAGTCATCCTTTTGCAGCAGCGCAGCCTTCTTGCTTTTGATCGCCTTTCCTTGATCTGAATCGCACCAAACTAGGTCCAAAACACCTTTTGGACGTGGAGAGCAAGAGGAGAAGAGACTATGGCGTGGAGAAGGAGGGGAGAGGCAGCCTTGGGGCGTATCTAATAGCATTCACTTTCACTTGGAATTAGGGTTGGGCGCAGGGTCTTATTTATAGACCTCTTGTGATCCAACTCCTCTTCCTCTCAACCAATCACAACCCTTTGTGAAATCAGATCTAAATCTGATTGGTTGGAATAGAGACCCCTGGATTCCTCCTTAGAGGGTGCCTAAGACCAGTCAAACTGGATTCTTAGTAGAACTCTGATTGGAATCCAAAAGGGAGGTGGAGTCCTTGTCCAACAAGGACTCCTAGGCGCCTCCTACTTAGGCTCACGCCACCCTTGGCGTGCGCCCTTCTCCTTGCCAGGTTCTGGCAGGGGGACAGGCCCCCACCAGCTCTCCAATAGGTGCATGACATGTGGTCAAAAGTCAAAGGGTGAATGGTCAACGTTTGACCAGTCAAAGGTAGACTTTTGACCAAAGTCAAAGAACAAGAAATGGCAGGTGACCAAAAATTGGCAGGTAATGTCTTACAAATAAGACAACCTATTCTGACTTGGACAACCTCCAGTCAGACCATATGAAGGCCTCTGATTGAGCACAAACTCCTTTGGCTCAGTCAGGACAACTTATTTATGGTAGTAAAAGAAGAACGTTAGGTTCAATCGAGTGCTAGCACGATTTCCTTGAACCTAATTGAATCTCATTCAGATCAATTGAACTAGATCAGTTCAATTGATGATCACCAGATTCAAACCCTTGTTTGTGTGACCCAGTTAGGTTCAGTTCTGTATGGTAATGGGATATGTCATGATCTCTATCATAGACATCATCGAAACTCCTTTCGATGGATCAGAACTCTTCTGATTCGAATAGCTAGAATGATCGATCATCTAAATCATTCTAATTGCTCCCAAAATCCACCAGTGACACCTAGCAGTATATGGTGGCAACCCATCAGAGCTGAATGCGAACCTCTTGGTGCAGCTACCTGTGTGATTAAGTTCTTCTATCTTGAGCCTCGATCAGATTAGGGTTAAGGTGAACTCGTCAAACCCTAGTCTCTGTCATATGATGTAATCATTCGATTCGAGTCCAATGTGAAAATCTAAATAGAAACTCTTTCTATTATTTCACTCTGCCATGGCCATGGGCTTCAGGACTTGATTCTCATGATCATCATAGGGCTACTCCTCTACCACCGAGGTAGATAGATCCCATCTTGATGCAATCCGGTTCCTACAATGAACATGTCACAGCCAACATACACCTCAGGGTTCCATATGGCTAGGAGACCGAGTAATGGTGTAGTCAAACTATAACACCCTCAAGGTGAACTGCCGATGCATCTCAGGTCAAAGAACCAGACACACTACTGCAGCATCGAGTCAGTCATTGACGAGAAGGTAGACTTCCTAATGACTACTCGAGGTGGTCACGCTCAGTGCCCTCGTTCTCTAACGAGTACCTGTACTCTCGCTCCGGTGTCTCCACACCGTAGACTCAAGACTCATCTACTAAAGAGAAGCGATCGTATACCAACCTTTCGGATCAATCACCATCCTCGTGATGATCCTATGGTCGGGAGCTGTTTATGAGTTAATAATGATTATTCATGTCTTAAATTTTCAACTCTTGAAAATATGAATTATCATTACCATTAACTCAAAGGATGTATCACAGACACTAAATACACATGTGTGATAGAAAATAACCCATTTCATTAATTATAATCAAAATTATAATTTTGCCCCTAGAAGTGTATTACAAGTGTCAGCCAATTCTGGCTTCTAGGGCACATATATCTAACACAATAAGCATCAGGCCTTTGGGCCTCCAATGACTATCAAGCTAATGGACCTATTATCACTCAACTTAATCGAAGGCTATGATCTAGTTAGCACCATAGCTGTTTCATTTTTAAGGACTTAATAATTTTAGAAAATTTGATTAACTCATTTTAGGAGAAGAAATAAGATTAACCAACGAAGCATAATCCTCTCACTAACTTCACTAAGTTGGATTAATGGAGATCAGTGATGAGCTGGTCTAGGGGCACCTAAATCAGTCAAACTAATTACCTAGTTGACATGGGTGAGCTTGAATCATCAAGTGATCTAATCAAAATCTAATTCACCATATTGGCTAGGTAAGTGAGATTAGTGGAAGGGATATGCCATTAACTCATCAAGGATAGAACTAGTGTGAGTAGCTTCCTAAAAGTCATCGGTCTAGACTGTCAGACTTATCTTAGACATCAACTAGTTAATTAGTTTCAATTTCATCCATCTAGTAATTTTGGGCTCAACTACTGAGCCAAAAATCAAGTCTATTTGATTTTTGTTAAAGATATGGATTTGACCAACTATAACTATTATAATTGATCTAAAGTATCCTTGACCTAATCTAAGATAATACTTGATTAGATTTGATCAATTACTTTAATTAAGTCCATTCTTTAATCTAACCTTAGGTCTAACCCAATTAATGGACCTAATTCATACTAACCTATTAATTCATATATTATGATTTTGTCTTAGGATCTTTAATTCATAATTCTAGATCCTAATTTGTGACCCTTAATTCTTAATCAAGTATTGGACTGATGGATTGGGGTTCGACATTTGAAAATAGTTTTCATATTTTATAAAATATTTTGATAATCTAGTTCTATCCACTAAATGGTTGACTCATTTCAGAAATGGGTTGGCTCATTTCATAAATAGCAACCAGTTGCATGTTTAAATCAATAACAATGCAAATAATATAAATAAAACCATGAATCAATTTTAGATCTAATCTAAATATATTTATGATCATTATTTTTAGATTGAAATCAATTTTAAATCTATTAAATCATAAATCCATTTAGATCATATCTAACATATTTATGATTAGTTTTTAAATCAGCACGTACTAGGATAACCTCTCCATTCTAAGGAGTAAACCTTACAATAGGACAACCTTATAATCAGTCTGTGTGATCTAAAATATATTTATTTTGGATTTAAATTTAAGGATATAATTTAGATTTAATCTAAATTATTACATCTAAACATGCATAAATACCATGTCAATCGACCTTGGCTATGATACCATTGATGGAAAAACTAGAAGGATTTGATGCATAGATTTTGAAACTTTTTCAAAAATTATGTAGCAAAAGACTTAGATTAATAAAATTAATATATTTATGCATGTAAAAATACCTATAATCTTGGATCTTATGATATGATATAAAGCATGTATAAATCTAAAAAATAAATAACATATTTAGCTGTTGATCATATACATACCGATCTAGATCTAATCTAGTATATTATAAAGATCAGATCTCTACATCTGATCGTGGGTCGAGAACTCTACTATTGATTTTTATAGTTGAGATTGTTGCTTAGAGCTACACAAGACATCCAGCCTCTACATGTTGTCCACACGAGGCTTCTACATTGATTAGAAGTTCGATGATCGAAGATCTACGCAGCATGCTAGCACTTTACAGATCCCTCCTGATGGTTGACCTTGATTCTTCTTCTTCGAATCTCTTGAACCCTCCAAGAGATGAAGAATTAGAGCAGGACTTAAGAGAGGCTCTCCTCCTTTCTTATCTCTTAAAATAATATGGAAGAGGGAGATCAAAAACCTTAGAGAAGTACCTTTTCTTCTCTTATTCATTTTCTCCCATCAGCACACACAAACTTGATGTCCTAAAGAAAGCCCACGTTCCTTTGAGATATGAGCCCAATAAACCCACATTCCACTCTTCGTTTCACAATGAATCTCTCCTAAAAATTCCATTCTAAACAATCTTTTAAATAGGATGAAGAAGAAGAGTCATTGTCTAGATCAAATACCTAGAAAGGCAACTTTCCAAACTAAGAAATATGGGGCACCCAACTTTTGGGCGCCACCTTAATTTTCCTAGGGCATGGATACCAAAAAATATATGCAAAATATCCTTCTTTTTTGATGCCAAAATCAGATCAAATCTGATTATTTTATGCACTGACAATGGATAGAATTTGGAAATATCAAAACTCTATCAAATAGAGTCCTAGATCAAAACAACTTACCTTGTTTGATCTAGTCCAAACTAATTTCCATTCAAAGAGAGAGGGGATGTAAATGGAGTTCCTTGGGCATGAGAAAACTCACACAAAACTTGAAAAATTATGGGCGTGGGGCATGGCGAGCTGGCGCAAGGAAAGAGAGAGAGTCCTAGTCCAATTGGGCTTTCTAGTTTTCTTTGGTCAAACCAAATTTTAAGCTCAATTAAATTAGGATTAGTGCAACATAATTAAGGATGATCTTAGACTAACTAGAAGCCCATTTAAATATGATTAAATTATATTTAAATTTAATTTAAATCCTAAGCCAATTAAGAATTAGTTGCACTCAAGTCCTAATCAAATAGAAAATCGATCTTCCTTGTAATTGGTTTATCTCATAAACTAATTAGACTTAACCTAACCAAGTCTAAATAAAATTAAATTAAATATAATTTAATTAGACTTGATCTCAGTCTAAATGCTCAATTAAATTGAGCCAATTAGCAATCCAATTACTAATTGATCCTCTTGCAACACTTGCACTAGATCAATCATCAATCGTATTGACCATTTGATCCTAAAATAATTCATAATCACTAAT